>CM076583.1:1066985843-1067328683 GCA_034641835.2 Pinus albicaulis
AAGTAGGAAACCTCCTTGCAAGATTCTACCTTCTTCTCCCTATTTCCTTGTGAAACCTCTGCTCTTATCTCGCTATAAATCTCTTATTTCCTAGCGTTGATCAAGCCCCTATTATTTAGGAATTCTTACTAAATCCTCGCGCACTTCTGCAAGGAAATTATCTGCCTCAAATCTGGTCTAGGTCACTCCTAAATACTCTCTTCCCATGAAAATATCTCACACGAACAACCTAATAATATATAATATTCCTAAATTAGCTTGTAACTAATGGGAATATTAAAGTTTTGTTTTGTCAATTATATAGGTGAATAAATGGGTAGGTAGACCCATAAATCTCTTTATGAAGAATAAAACCACTTCTCATGTGAAATTGGATCATCCTTCCAGCTTAATAAAGTACCCTAAGGTGTGAACAGGGGCTAAAACATGTCGACTGGGTCAACTTTGACCAAATCAACAGCATTGTCACGAAGGAGTGGGCATTAATGGAGGGACAACGGAGTTTTAGATGGAGACACATTGCAAGGAAGTAGTGTCATTAATGAATGGGGCTTAGGGTTTGGAAGCTCATATCTTATAAAAGGAAGAGGATGGAAACCATATTATTCATCTTGATGTATTTGATATTTTGATATATGCTCTGTTTATAAATATAGCTTTCTTCAACTATTTAGCTAAGATTGCATTTGTTGTTTAGCACAGTGTGTTCCTAATCTGGAATCCCACCTCTTCCATTGAGAAGCTCTTGGAGGATTTTTCACTACACTTCCATAATCAAGAATTTTTCCAAGCTTCAGTCTCATGTACAACGCGGTTTTGTTTAGATTTGGACTCTGTTGTAGGGGTGTAGCAGTGGAGCAGAGAAATATCCATTTTCTGAGCTAGTTTTCCATTGGAGGGATCATCCTTTCAGCCAAAGGCTTGTGAGGAAGTTCTCAGGGCTTCATTACACATTTTGGCACTATGCCAAGTAGTATTCATCAGCTACATCACAGTTTCCTTCAAAGTCTGCGTTATTTTGAAGAGCAGACGTAACAGTGGGTTTATTGCCCTATTTGGAGAGTTTGGGTTTCTGGTGTGGGGATCAGCCCTTCATTTAGGAGATATGTTGGAGGAGGATCAGCCATCTTGTATATCAAATCAGCCATCTCCCATCAGTGATTTATTCGTAGAGATTATTCAGCCCTAGGGCCAAATCTTCTATATTTTGTATAGTGTGTATTTCCAGAAACCTTTTCGGGGTTGTCCTAGAATCCTGTTGATCCAGGTGGATATCGGGGGCCACCCACCTATTCCATTTGGACCAGCACCATCAATTCTTGCATCTTTTCACATTCATCACAACTTACTATTTTTAGCAGGTTTTCGGGTCTTGCACTCCCGGAGCCATTTTGGGGCCTTAATGATCCAGGTGGATATTTGTGGCCACCCAATGATTCCATTTGAAACCCCACCATCAGTTCGTTTAGTTTTTAAGTTGCAGCACAACTTACTATTTTTAGTAGTTTTTTGGGTCCTGAACTTCCGGAGTCATTTTGAGGCCCTAAACGACGTTTTTTTGGGCATCGTTTGTCTAGAGAATATGATTCCGTTCTAGAATGGATATTCATGGCAACAGTTGTAGTCCTCGGACAGATATTTCTAATGATGTATCATGTGCATCAAACGGAGATAGTATGCCGAAGTTACGTCCCCAGGAAGTTGAAAAACCAATTTACCCAAACGGGGCCCATAGTTTTGGCGCTTCATCTCCTAGGGTTAGGCTTTTGGACGTTTAGAGTTCTCCATTGTTTCTCCATAATAAATAGGCCCTCGAGCCTCATTGTAACATATTTCTTAGGTCTGTAGCCACCACATCTCTTCTCAGAGATTCGCTACCGGCACCCTAGCTATTTTATTTCCATTATGTCTGTAAGCATATTTCTGTTATTTGATATTAATGAAATGACGCAATATTTTCCACTGCATCTCTATGTTTATGGTTATTTCTGTATTCTGTTGCGTTCCTCAATAAATCCAGATCAGTGGTATTAGAGCGGTCTGCTCTTTCTTTGTTTTTCTTTGCATGTCCCCAATGCAGTCAGGGTATAAGGAGTTAGGGCTCGATCTGGTTGAACCCTTGCAAGATCAGTCGTGAAAACCTCGACGACCTCCCATGGTGGAAGAAAAGAAAGATGAGGGAGCAGGAGATCCTATCAAAATATTGCTCGAGGAGGCCCTCGAGAAACAATGGAATGCGATGATGGATAACTTTTCTCAAATCCTTCAACGACTGCCCACCTATGGCACATTTTCATCCAACGGCCACTCTGCAGGTGCCACTCCCTTCAAGGTACAGGTAAACTTTGATATTCCTGTATTTGAAGGCCAAATAGATGTAGACATCGTAGATAGATGGTTGAATTTGATAGAAGGGTATTTCTCGGTCCATGATTTCTCTGACCGAGAAAAGATTATTTTTGCACTCCTCAACGCTGCCCCCCATGTGAAAGACTAGTGGGAAACCTATCGTGAGCAAGAGGACAAAGGGGAACCCTCTCTATTCTCGGCCACACCCACTTGGAATTCATTCCGAGATGGCATCAAGGAACATTATTACCCTGTGGGGAGCTATGAGGACAAATACATCCAATGGACCACGCTGCGGCAACAAAGAGATCAATATGTGCACAAACTGACGAATCTGTTCCATACCCTGCGCACAAAGTTGGGTATTAAAGATTCAGAGAGACATTTGGTGCTCAAGTACCGTGGTTGTCTACACACACACATTCAAGAGGAAATGGAGTTCCTCGACATTATATCGCTTGGCATGGCATATCGCTATGCCGCCAAGATTGAGCAGAAATTTAAGCAGAAGAAGCGAGACTTTGGATCTGCTAATCCAAAAGGTGCCCCCGAACCAAAGAACAAGGGGCAAGGCCAAAGTGGTGCAACTCAGAACAACACCAAAAATCAAAATAAGGACATAGGGAAGTGGTTTGAATTTCATAACAGCCCCACTCACAGCATAAATGAGTGTCAGGCCAAACAGTCATTGGTGGCCGAACTAAAGGCACCCGAATTAGATGAATTTTCTGATACTGAGTCAGAACCAGACAAAGGCAATGATAAAGGGAAGCAGATCATTGATGCGGATCCCAGTGCCATTTTTTCCACTACCAAGATTCAGAGGGAGGACCCAGAGGATCCAGAGGAGGGGGAGCACCTGTTCCATTCACAAATTTGGGTGAAGGGGTCTCCGCTGCAATTTCTTGTTGATAGTGGAAACCAAAAGAACCTCATTTCAATAGAGGTCGTGAAGCGGCTCCGCCTACCGACCATAGCACACCCGCAGCCATATACCATCGGGTGGCTTCACCCAGGGAGATATATTCGCATCTGCCAACAGTGCTGCCTTCCGTACAACATCAAGCCATTCACGGATGAGGTATTATGTAATGTTGCTCCTCTTGATGTAGCTGATGTATTATTGGACCAACCATACTTGTGGAGGTGACATGCTATGTATGAGTCTAGGCCTCGTGCTGTTGTTATTACTTTGGGAAATAACTTGTACAGGATACCAGAGGTAGTATTGCCTCCCGTCATCTCTTTGACTACTGCAAAACAACGCAGTAAGATTGTTTCCCAAACTAGGAAATTTTTTTTCCTTACAACTCACTCACAAAGAAAGAAGAATATTGTGTCCACAACCTCGAAACAGGGCTCCCCTGCATGGCTGCAGCAGATGGACAAAGTCATGGAGTAATACGAGGAAATTTTTTCCTCATTCACAGAGGTTCCTCTACACTGTCAGGACAAGCACTCCATTGACCTGACCCTCTATGCACTACTACCTGATGTTGCCATACCTCATGTGACTACACAGACAGAATCCACACATGTAATTTCTGAGGCTGATAAAGAAACCAAATTTACTAATTGCATCCAGCATGTCCGCCCGCAGGTCCATGACATCTTCGACAACAGAACGTGCCTCATCTCATGGAGGATCTCAACACAATGGGGACCATTGCTTCTTAAGGAGGTAGGAATGGTCTAGTTGGATATCTGGGCCACCCACCTATTCCGTTTGGACCGGCACCATCAATTCTTGCATCTTTTCACATTCAGCACAACTTACTATTTTTAGCAAGTTTTCAAGTCCTGCACTCCCAGAGTCGTTTTGCGGCCTTAATGATCCAGGTGGATATTAGTGGCCACCAACCTATTCAATTTGAACCCCCACCATCAGTTCGTTCAGTTTTTAAGTTGCAGCACAACTTACTATTTTTAGCAGTTTTTCAGGTCATGAACTTCCGGAGCCGTTTTGAGGCCCTAAACGATGTTTTTTTGGGCATCGTTTTTATAGTGAATATGATTCTATTCCAGAATCTATATTCGTGGTGACAGTTGTAGTCCTCGGATATATATTTCTAACGATGTATCATGTGCATCAAACGGAGATAGTATGCCGAAGTTACGTCCCTGGGAAGTTGAAACACCAATTTACCCAAACAAGGCCCATAGTTTTGGCGCTTCATCTCCTGGGGTTAGGTTTTTGGAAGTTTAGAGTTCTCCATTGTTTCTCCATAATAAATAGGCCCTCGAGCCTCATTGTAACATAGTTCAGAGTTCTGTAGCCACCACATCTCTTCTCAGAGATTCGTTACCAACACCCTATCTATTTTATTTCCATTATGTTTGTAAGCATATTTCTGTTATTTGATATTAATGAAATGACGCAATATTTCCGCTGCATCTCTATGTTTATGGTTATTTTTGTATTCTGTTGCATTCCTCAATAAATCCGGATCAGTGGTATCAGAGCGGTCTGCTCTTTCTTTGTTTTTCGTTGCATGTCCCCAACGCGGTCAGGGTATAAGGAGTTAGGGCTCAATCTGGTTGAACCCTTGCAAGATCAGCCTCACAAACCCCGACGACCTCCCATGGCGGAAGAAAATAAAGACGAGGGAGTAGGAGATCCTATCAAAATATTGCTCGAGGAGGCCCTCGAGAAACACAGGAACACGATGATGGATAACTTTGCTCAAATCCTTCAACGACTGCCCACCTATGGCACATTTGCATCCAACAGCCACTCTAGAGGCACCACTCCCTTCAAGGTACAAGTAAACTTTGATATTCCTATATTTGAAGGCCAAATAGATGTAGACGCCGTAGATAGATGGTTGAATTTGTTGGAAGGGTATTTCTCGGTCCATGATATCTCTGACCAAGAAAATATTATTTTTTCACTCCTCAAAGCCGCCCCCCATGTCAAAGACTAGTGGGAAACCTACCGTGAGCAAGAGGACGAAGGGGAACCCTCTCTGTTCTCATCCACACCCACTTGGAATTCATTCCAAGGTGGCATCAAGGAACAATATTACCCCGTGGAGAGATATGAGGACAAATAGATCCAATGGACCATGCTGCAGCAACAAAGGGATCAAGATGTGCACGAACTGACGAATCTGTTCCATACCCTGCGCACAAAGTTGGGTATTAAATATTCAGAGAGACATTTAGTGCTCAAGTATCACGGTTGTCTACACAAACACATTCAAGAGGAAATGGAGTTCCTCAACATTACATCGCTTGGCATGGCATATCGCTATGCTGCCAAGATCGAGCAGAAATTTAAGCAGAAGAAGCGAAACTTTGGTTCTTCGAATCGAAATTGTGCCCCCGAACCAAAGAAAAAGGGGCAAGGCCAAAGCAGTGTGACTTAGAACAACACCACAAATCAAAAGGACACAGGGAAGTGGTGTGAATTTCATAGAAGCCCTACTCACAGCAAAAATTAGTGTCGGGCCAAACAGTCATTGGTGGCCGAACTAAAGGCACCCGAATCAGATGCATTTTTTGATCCTAAGTCAGAACCAGACAAAGGCAATGACAAAGGGAATCAGATCATTGATGCGGATCCCAGTTCCATTGTTGCCACTACCAAGATCTAGAGGGAGGACCCAGAGGATCCAGAGGAGGGGGAGTGCCTCTTCCATTCGCAAATGTGGGTGAAGGGTTCTCCGCTGCAATTTCTTATTGATAGCGAAAGCCAAAAGAACCTCATTTCAGCAGAGGTTGTGAAGCAGCTCAGCCTATCGGCCATAGCACACCTATAGCCATATACCATCGGGTGGCTTCACCCAGGGAGAGATATCTGCATCCGCCAACAATGCTGCCTTCTGTACAGCATCAAGCCATTCATGAATGAGGTATTATGTGATGTTGCTCCTCTTGATGTAGTTGATGTATTATTGGGCCAACCATACTTGTGGAGGTGACATGTTGTGTATGAGTCTAGGCCTCGTGTTGTTGTTATTACTTTGGGAAATAACTTGTACAGGATACCAGAGGTAGTACCGCCTCCTATCATCTCTTTGACTACTGCAAAACAACGCAGTAAGATTGTTTCCCAAACCAAGAAATTTATTTTCCTTACAAATCGCTCATAGGGAAAGAACAATATTGTGTCCACAACCTCAAAACAGGGCTCCCCTGCATGGCTACAGCAGATGGAAAAAGTCATGGAGGAATATGAGAAAATTTTCTCCTCACTCACAGAGGTTCCTCTACACTGTCAGTACAAGCACTCCATTGACCTAACCCTCGACGCACTACTACCTGATGTTTCCATACCTCATGTGACTACATAGACAGAATCCACACATGTAATTTCTGAGGCTGATAAAGAAACCAAATTTACTAATTGCATCTAGCATGTCCACCCGCAGGTCCATGACATCTTCGACAACAGAATGTGCCTCATCTCATGGAGGATCTCAACGCAATGGGGACCATTGCTTCTTAAGGAGGGAGGAATGATCCAGGTGGATATTGGGGGCCACCCACCTATTCCATTTTGACCGGCACCATCAATTCTTGCATCTTTTCACATTCAGCACAACTTACTATTTTTAGCAGGTTTTCGGGTCCTGCACTCCCGGAGCCATTTTGGGGCCTTAATGATCCAGGTGGATATTGGTGGCCACCCACCTATTCCATTTGAACCCCCACCATCAGTCTATTTAGTTTTTAAGTTGCAGCACAACTTATTATTTTTAGCAGTTTTTCAGGTCCTGAACTTCCAAAGCCATTTTGAGGCCCTAAACGACATTTTTTTGGGCATCATTTTTCTAGAGAATATGATTCAATTCCAGAATCGATATTCATAGCAAAATTTGTAGTCCTCGGATAGATCTTTCTAATGATGTATCATGTGCGTCAAACGGAGATAGTATGCCAAAGTTACGTCCCCGGGAAATTGAAACACCAATTTACCCAAACGGGGCCCATAGTTTTGGCGCTTCATCTCCTAGGGTTAGGTTTTTGGACGTTTAGAGTTCTCCATTATTTCTCCATAATGAATAGGCCCTCGAGCCTCATTGTAACACAGTTCAGAGGTTTGTAGCCACCACATCTCTTCTTAAATATTTGCTACCAGCACCCTAGCTATTTTATTTCCATTATGTCTGTAAGCATATTTCTGTTATTTGATATTAATGAAATGACATAATATTTCTATTTCATCTCTATGTTTATGGTTATTTATGTATTATGTTGTGTTCCTCAATAAATCCAGATCACCTGTTTTGGAGCATGGATCTCTAGCCTTAGAATTTTTGGAGATTTATATGAGCAGCAATATATTTTATATCTTTCAGCTGTTATTCTCTCTTAGATAGCGCAATTTTCTGCATTCCTATATTTCATGTATTAACAGTATTTTAGATCTAGGTGTATGCTTTCATGGGAGGCTTGTTTGCCCCACTTGAGTGATATTTTATTCAATATCTTGTACCTATTTTGTTGTTACATTCATAATGGAATGTATCTATTGTTGTCTCATGCTTTGATCTACTATTTTTCATATTTCCAGTTTTATGCACTCTATTCTTGCTTTTCCCATTTGGGAATATTACTATGGTATCAAAGCATAATATTGGCTCATCTTGTTTAATTCAGCCATTATGTCATCTAAGGAGGCTTCTCATAGGAAGGAGAAGATCCGCAAAAGAGATGAAGGCAAAACCTCATTTTCAGGAGGGAAGGAGTTCTCAAAACTTCTTCTTTAAACTATGCAGTGCATTAGCAGCAACATCAAAGAGATGGGAATGGAGAGATGTAGAGATTTTCCAAGAGGCATTGTACATGAAGAAAGCTCCATATTTTCACATTATGGGTGTAATAATTCAGCTACACCATCAAATCTACAACGTGGTACTATGCCTAGGGTCATATCAAGGGAGATGGAGGAAGGAGATGTACCAAAGGAGGAGACTCTTGGTGACTATCTTCAAGAGTATGAATCTCAAACTCAGAGATTTAGAGATCATCTAAACTTCCAAGGGTTTTGCAAGATCAAGGAGGATAGAAAAACTAGAAACCATGATAGAAGCACAATGTGCAAGTAGCATGATGTGGGTAGATTATTTCTATCTACTTTTGATGGATCAGCTAAATTTTCAGCTAGGGCTTTGATGGAGGAGCTAGACACCTATTTGCGGGAACACCGAGTTTCAGAAGATGATGCCATTAGAGTAGCAATGTTTCACCTTGAAGGTAAGGCTTATGCCTAGTGTTTTTATGAATATTCTTCATTAAAAGATGCAAATTTGTCTACTTGTGCAAGGTTCACTAGAAATTTAGTAAAGAAATTTGATGAAAAACATTCTAAAACTTCCTTGGTTGAGCTAGCCAAGCATATACAAACAAAACCTTTGCATGAGTTGGAAGGATCTATAAATCCAACTCCATTTCAGAAAACCATTGAGGGGATTAAAAGCTTTCATAATACCTTGCTAGAGGTAAGATCCCCATTTCAAAAAAAGCTCTTTTCTCAAAGGGAAGACATGGAGGAACTAAAGAAAGAACCTCTTAATAATGAGGAGGCAACCTCCATTTATGATGAATGGGAAGGGAAGAAAGGAGGTAACAGTGATGTCACAGCAGTAGTAGATCTAGTGCCTCATGAAGAGGAAGATGGAGCATTTTCTCGAAAGAGAGAAACCCTTGCACTCTTGCAAGGAGTTCTAAAGAATCTCACATATGGAGATCAGGGCACAGTCCATGTGCAGCATGTGCCATCATTGATAGATTGTGAGATCTTGAAGATAGAAGGAGATAAATGGGAGGAAAAGCATCATATGATGAGAAGCACACACCCCTCTATATTTCAGAAGATTGATGCACAGAATAGGTAGGAGTATTTGTGTAGTGAGGACAAGGAAAAATCATTCCACTCACATATACAGCTTTCTCTAGGCCTTGACGTTTCATTACATGGAGGCATTCCACCAGGGAGACCCCCTAATTTGAATATGAATAAAAAGTTCTCTCAACATGGTGCAGCGTTGATATATTTGGCTAAGAAAGGAGCGTTTGCGGAAGTTAGCACAGCGCAAAGAACCTTTGATGGGTTCAAAGGAGAAGTGAGCAATTTTCTGATATGGACATTGCAATCTCCCACTCAGCTATTTGTGATGAAAGATGATGATTCAGAAATATATGATGACATGAGCATGGTGTCAAAGGGCTACTCCATAGCCTTGGAGCAACAAATGATACTTCCACACATGAGGAAGATTTCTGAATATGACAAGAGGCTATTGACACTCTTGCATGCATTGGCCAAACTATGGAAGTTTGGGATGGGCAATACCTTCCAAGAGGAGGATGACCTCCATATACTTCAGTCTTGTCTTGGGAAAGATCAGCTGCAAGGGAAGCAGCAAAGGTGGGATAGCAATACTCCAACATATGGCTTTGGCATTAGGCATGTCAAAGAGGAGGACTATGATATGACATGTGCATCATTTCAGATTTCTACAGCATTGTCATTGTTGGGAAGCCTAGATCCATATTGGGAGTCCCAACTATTGGTAGAATATTCCAAGGACCTCTTCACATGTAAGGTTCTTGATGGGCAAGTGGAAGAAGGGAGGTATAGAGTGGTTGATGGAGTCATTTATTTCCATGATCAGATCTACTTGACTAGAGACTCCAAGCTCAAGGAGGGGATTCTAAATACAGCATATGAGGCACTCTCTTCACGACATGTAAACTTCATTGATTCTTATCACACCATCATGGAGGGACTCTATTGGGATGATCTCAAAGAAGATGTGCGCCAACATATTAGGAGATATGTAGCTTGTTTGATGTATGAGGAGGAGAGCAACCACCTTGCAAGGTTGTTACAGTCATCTTCCCTTTTGATGGAGAAATGGGAAGGTTCATCTATGGACCTCTTCACCAACTTGTCTAAAATATATGGTAAAGATTGTGTTTTGATTCTTATTTATCAACTAACAATGTATGTGCACTCCTTTACCATGCATTTGCAGCACATTTCTCCACAAGAGAGCAAACCTCTTTGTGGTTTTCATGGTCCTTTTGGGACTACATTTAGTGATGGGATGACCATTTTATGGAGGAATTTGGGCAAGATATGTTTTACTTGGGTCATATTCAGCCAACACCTAATGTCCTCCACTATTTTCAATCTTTTGAGAAGATTATGGCAGCAAGGAAATGGTTGGATTGTCACTTATCACATCATGTTTTGAGACAGCAAGAACAAGAACAACGCTGGTCTCACTTGAGGGACTATTGTCACCACCCAATATGTCATATGAAACTTATTCCATGTTTCTTTTGGGGCCCATATGATGATGACACTCTATTCACTATATGTCTGAAGGATTGGGAAAGAAGGCCACCTAGAACCAATGAGTGCGATCATCAGATTCCAAGTATCTTTTGGCTTCATGAGGAATATATTATTGCAGCCCGAGATCAGCAGCTCCAAATTTATCATAAATGGAGAGAGATACAGCGTAAGTTGAACAATATTATCTCTCACTTTCAGCCATGTAGCCCCTACACATTTCATAAGTAGGGGATTGGTGATTGTTTCTATTAGCTACCAAGGATGGCTCGCTTTGTTTGGATGATAGCATGGAGATTGGAGTTTATCATTGGGGTTGAGGCACCCAACATTTATCATCTCTCATGCCTTAAGAAGGTCGATGGACAACATATAACTCTTTCCATATATCTCCCACTTTTTCATGATGAGAGCCATTTGGTTTATCCACCAAAGTCAAACTTGTATTCTTGGGAGGAGCCATATCCATTGGAGATTTTGCAATATCCTTGTAGTTGCTTGAGGACAAGAACCATCTTGGAGGGGAGGACTATAATATTCCTAAATTAGCTTGCAGCTAATGAGAATATTAAAGTTTTGTTTTGTCACTTATATAGGTGAATAAATGGGTAGGGAGACCCATAAATCTCTTTATGAAGAATAAAACCACTTCTCATGTGAAAGTGGATCATCTTTTCAGCTTAATAAAGCACCCTAAAGTGTGAACAGGGGCTAAAACATGTGGACTAGGTCAACTTTGACCAAATCAACAGTGTTTTCATGGAGGAGTGGCCATTAATGGAGGGATAGCACAGTTTTAGATGGAGACACACTGCAAGGAAGTAGTGTTATTAATGGATGGGGCTTAGGGTTTGGCAGATCATATCTTATAAAAGGAATAGGATAGTAACCAAATTATTCATCTTGATGTATTTGATATTTTGATATATAATCTTTTTAGACATATAGCTTTCTTTAGTTGTTTATCTAAGATTGCATGTGTTATTTAGCACAGGGTGTTCCTGATTGGGAATCCCACCTCTTCCATTGAGAAGCTCTTGGAGGATTTTTCACTACACTTCCACAATCAGGCATTTGGACAAGCTTCAGTCTCATGTACAATGCAGTTTTGTTTAGAGTTGGGTTGTGTTGCAGGGGTGTAGCAGTGGAGGAGAGAAATCTCCATTTTATGAGTTAATTTTCCATTGGAGGGATCATCCTTTCAGCTTGAGGCTTGTGAGGAAGTTCTCAAGGCTTCATTACACATTTTTGCACCAGGCCAAGTAGCAGTCATCAGCTACATCATATTTTCCTACAAGGACTGCGTTATTTTGAAGAGTAGCTGCAGCAGTGGGTTTATTTCCCTATTTGGAGATTTTAGGTTTCCGGTGTGGGGATCAGCCCTTCATTTAGGAGATCTTTTGGAGGAGTATCAACCATCTTGTATATCAGATCAGCCATCTCCCATCAGTGATTTATTTGCAGATATTATTCAGCCCTAGGGCCAAATCTGCTATATTTTGTATAGTGTGTATTTCCAGGAAACCTTTTCAAGGTCGTCCTGGAATCCTGTTTTGGAGCATGGATCTCTAGCCTTAGCATTTCTGGAGCATTATATGAGCAACAATATAGTTAATATCTTTCAGCTGCTATTCTCTCTTAGATAGTGCATTTTTTCTGCAATCATGTATTTCATATATTAACAGCATTTTAGATCTAGGTGTATGCTTTCATGGGAGGCTTGTTTGCCCCACTTGAGTGATCTTTTCCTCAAGATCTTGTACCTATTTTGTTGTTGTATTAATAATTGAATGGATCTACTATTGTCTCATGCTTTTATCTATTATATTTTTTCATATTTCTAGTTTTATGCACTCATTTCCTACTTTTCCCATTTAGGTATATTACATCATGCAAGAATGAATTACAAGGGTGCCTTCACCTTCCTTATAAGCTTTACTATCATGCTAAATCTAGAAATTTAATTTTAGAATTCATACATTGACTCTTTTAACTTGTCCTGCCTCAATTAGAAACTAAATCTCATTAACTTGTCCCTTTCCAAAAATAAACTCGTACTTGGAGACAAACAAAATTGAACCTCCAACTCCTACATATGAGTTAATTGCTCCATGACTCGTCCTATTTCCTAGAAAATCGTGCATGGTAAAGAAATATTGGTTGTGATATTTCTTGACTAAGGCACAAGTCAACAAGAATACCTTCTTCACTACACTTTTCAACACTCCCTCTTAGCGAGGCATTAGAGAACTTTTGAGGTCTAAAATGGGTCTCCTATGAAAAATGTACAAACAAAATAAACTTTATAAGAAACAATAGGATTCAAGATGATAATGTCAACAATGGGGATGATTCACCTTTTTTAGGATAAAAAATTAAAAATAATAAAAAATAATAAAATAATAAAACTACTTTTTCAACTTATATTTTCAACTTATCTCCCTAAGGTTTTACTCAAATTTCGAGTGGGAGTACTCGTTGGATGCAAAATTTAATTCCTCATCCAAAGTATGCAACATGGGTAATCCTTGGATGATAAATAAAATTATGCATCCAGCAAGTGTTCCCGCTCGAATCTAGGTAAACCCATAGGGAGATAAGTTGAAAATACAAGTTGAAAAAGTAGTTTTTTATTTTTTCCCTCTAATATTGACGATGTAATCTAATCTTATTTTATTATTTTCACTATTATTTTATAATTTCCTTAGAAGTCCCATTTTAGACCTCAAAATTCCCCTAATTAAGTTGCTTCTAGAATAACCTCATCCACCTGAATTTGTCTCCAACAATACAATGTTCTCCATTGTTACAGTTTCTCCCTCTGAACTAGAATATTTGTGTACTTTATTTTGTGTAATCTTATTTAAGGACCTATTCTTCCCAACCATGCTCTACGATTCTATCACCTCACTCATAATTTCCATGTACCCCATGTATCTTTTTTGGTTGCTTCCTTTAGCTAAAGGTGGCACTATAACATCCAAATCTCTCTTGATCTCCCTTAAAAAATTCTTCTGCCCACTTCTCTCGAACTCTCCCTATACTGCAAATAACTGAGTGAGTGGTTGCCTCCACTCGCCTTGGGCTATGCTCTTCATCATCTTGTCAGTCATCCCAACTACCAACTAGTCAAGACTCAAACTCAAATATTGGTTGAGGCTCCATCTTGATAGCTTTGTCTTGCTCTCTGTTACACAGTATATTGTCACCATCCCTACATTTCCTATTCTAAATATTGGCAGACCATCATAGTGACCCCTGTCTACTATCACACATCATGATGAATGTCATTTCATCGCTTAAGATTCCAGGAACACAATCTCTATTGACCATTCCTGAAGTTGACCCTTTAAAACATATACTTTTGGGCTGGCACGATTGTGTAGTTATGCCCCTGCATCAATGGACATATTTACACTAGGCCCCGTGCCATGGTCACTTTTTATCTAAAGAGCCCCCACGCCAAGATAATTTTGGAAGGTTTTTTAATATGGAAACAAAGCTTCTAAGATGTAATAGCTTCATGAGCGGATTCATGGATGTTTGTTCGACTGGATGAGGTCAAGTTTCTCCCTTTGGCCTTCTAGTTCCTACAAAAATGAAACTTCCCAAAGGAATAGACCTTTCCTCCACCATAAGTGGATCCCAAAGTTCCTCCTCCACTCCTATAAATCCCTCTTCATTCCATTGAATCAACTAGCCAGACATAGCTAGAATAGACCAGGAGCTGATAGCAAAGAATAGTCCATAGTTGTGAGAGAGAGTTTGAACCTTTCACCTCTTCGAGCTGAATCGACGAACGAATGCTTTGAGACGTGTCTGACTAAACCCATAAAAGGAGGTCTACAGAATCAAGACACAGGTTGTAAACTCCCTTTTGTATATTAATATGACATGATTTATTTATAGTTCCACCTTTTTCTATGTTAATGATTAAAGTGTCTAACTCTCCTTGACTAGTTGGATAGTTGTAAATGAATATGTATGCTTATATGATTTTAGTGTTTGCTTGATCTTTGTGTAGGTGTATGAATGTTGCTACCGGCGGAGTGAAAGGCTTGAAGAATGAAGATCGAGGGATCACTACAACATAGTACATCAAGAGCTTTGGATTGAGGTAGGACATCTATTCCAATCCACATTTAGTTTATAAACTAGGAATTTAGAAACCAGCATGTTCCCTTGTTGCTAGACCCACCCTAGGGCTAGAGGGATCGCCCCTATCCGCAGAGGGGATTTTCCTTCACAAAAAGTATGGTTTTTCTCAGCCAGTCATTTTTTTTTCCTTCCTTTTCTAGCTCAGCGTTGTTGATTATCTAACATTCGCGCCCATCAGCGCAAGTTGTATTTTGCACAGGCGTGATTTTGACTTATCGGTGCTGGATACACCTAAACATTCACGTTGATTCCTGTAGAATTGGATTTTGGGTCTTTTCCAATGAGCTTCCAATGTGTCTTATCCTTTAGCCTAATTTTTCCCCTTTTGATTGATCCATCTAGCTCTTATTTACTGACTTGGAAGTCTCATTCGCTTCATTTTGTGTTATCTCTCATTCAAACAGTGTGACTTATCCATCCCAGGGTTTCTAGGTGTTTCGAAACATTCGTTTGGTCGCATGTTCATTGGGTGTCTAATCTTTTTATTAGTCAGCTTGGTTGTTTACTTTCATCCTTTTATGTGGTTGCTTGGTCTTTTCAGTTGATTGTATGTGAAGTCAGGTTTTCAAGCTTTCATTCCATGTTTGTTTGATTGTCCCTCCATCACCCTAAGCATAGATCACATTTCTCGTTGCATCGACTTAAAAGCCCTTTATTTTGTGTAAGGAGATGCAAGCCTAGTTTCGATTTCCTGCTTACATTCGCTTGGAATTAGTCTCTTCATGTTTTGATGATTTCGTTCGAAGCTACTTGAAACTATTATTTTTTTTTCTGGATCTTTCAAAGCTACTCGAAACTAGTATTTTTTTTCTGGTGTAGCATTGCATTGTTGCTTATCACTCATATAAAAGAACAAAAAAATTTCATTCTTCCTTCTCGTTTCAAAATGAAAAGTGCTCTTTTGTGTTAGTAGGTTTCTTCTTCATTGGAAAGTGAAAGACAAAAGAAGAGTTTTCGTTTTATTCTTTGGCTATGTTAGTAGCATAAATTAAAGTGTCATTATTGCATGTGTTTGATTGTTGCTTTGTTGCAAACCTCTATCCTTCACTTAGCTAGCATTTCATTGAAATGAAATGGTATTATTTCTCTCATATAGTTGTGCATTAGAGATTTGAGATAACATTCGGTAGGGCCTCGAAACTAAAACATAATTTCAAGATAAACCATAAAATTAACTCAATCAACCTAAGGAAGCATTGGAACTTAACACTCACACTTGGAGGTCTAGGCTAGTGACGTGTTTCGGTGTCATTAAACCTATCAGTTTTGGCTCGCAATCTTGCATTAGACAACGCTAGTATGGACTTGTGCTCCCTGTACCATCATGTATATAAAGGGAGACAATTTTAGGTTGAAATCCTTTATCCATAGGAATCCGAGTCTGCCACCATGTAACCGTGATACACTAAACACAGCATTCAGGGAGACTGCCTGCATGTATGTTAAGTCCTTGGTCATTTCTCTTTCATTTGATCACCAAGGTGCATATTGTAGTTCACGGAAGCTTGGTACACCATTTTTCCTAGAGTTCCTGAGTAGTCATTTTGATGTTTTTGTGACTCTTTAAACTTGAAAATATCATCGAGCACTTGTCCTTTCGAGCTCGTTCAAACTAAAAGTGACTAGAGTCACCTTTTTTCCTTTATAAACTCATAAAACATGAAAAGGTAGAGTCTTGTTTCAATGCTATAAAATTAATTTCCCACTACTACATCACACGCCCATTAAGCTATTTTCTTGGCCAATTCAAGAGTAATTCCTCGATGATTGTTGTTAAAGCCTTGAATTTACCATCTCTTTTCTCTTCTTATTTTGAGAAAAAATTATCGTGGCGGAACCACCTATTTCATCCTCCTCTTCATTACCTCGTGGTGAAGAGTCTCTCCCTATAGTCTCTTCTGAGACATCTCCATCTGTTGGGACCAAAGACCTTGAAATTTCCATCATCGTGAGAATTCAACCTCTTGCCACTCGGTCTCCCACTAAGGAGCGATTTGACATCAACTGGAAGACCCCGGATCCTTTTTTATCTCTGAGAGAAGATCCCCCTTAACGCTCGGACTTGCCTACGACACCATTTTCTAGTACTTTTCCCTCCACTGCTCGCCATCTTTTCCCTGACAGCATGTCTTCATCCAACATAGATGCCTCGAGTCCTGTTAGTAGTAAAGAGACTCTAATATCTATAGGGGAATACCAATTTCCTCCTGAAAATTTTCCTTATGAGATGACTCAGCATTCCAATAGCCTTCCTCTCGGCCTCTCCCATCTGGTTATCATTCTTTGCGACAGATAATTTATGGTGCTTCATCTTTATACTGGAACTCAGTATGGTCAAGTACTGCGGCTCCTTCTACAGGGTCATTTGTGTCAGGTCCATCTTCTTCGATTCCCATTATTTCGACGGTTGTCACGTCTGTCCCAACCCAGCCCACTGTATGTGTGTCTTCCTCCGCACCATCTATTATTGTGGTCACATCATTTCTGTCATCTTCTACTATTCATGGAACACATCTTAATTCTTCTGCAATGTCTATTGGACCCATTGTGAGTGGATCACAACCTCATGTATCGGGATTCCATCAACCTATCGGTAGTACGCCTAACTCTTCTAATCCTATTCCGAGAGTTTTTTTATATGATCAATATATGATGGCTATTCAACATCAGAACTATATCCCTCAGGGTTCTCAGCAATTCATTCTTCGATAAATCCCCCACATTACTATGATGAGTTCGGGGATCACATATATTACCATGGGCCTTTGAATCAGTTCACGTACCAACAGGGAAAACCCTATGGCCCACAAGGACAGCCCTATCATATACATGGACAACCTTCAACCCAACGGGGACAACCCTATAGTCATCCAAGTCAACCCCACATTTAGCAAGGAGCGCCTTATGTTCCTCAAGGGCAAGCCTATCCTCCTCGGGGATAACCTTTTTTACAACAAAATGATCCTTACATTTAGCAAGGCCTACCTCTTATGCAACAAGGTCAACCCTCTGTCACCTAGAAAGGTCAACCTGGTATTTTGGGTTAGCCTGGATTATCTCAACCATCAGGCCAACCTGGTTTTTAGGGACATCCTATTCAACCTTAGCATCTGGGCCAACCTGGACCCCAGGGAAAGCCTGTTCAGCCTCAAGGCCAACCTTTAATTCATCAAGGCCAACCATTGGTTTCCCAAGGTCAAATTTTCATGTTACAAGGTCCACCCCAAGGCACTACTTTCATCCCACAACAGAATTCATACGTTGCTCAAGTTTTACCTTAGTGGTTCACTAAGAATCAGTACCCTGGTCCCCAACTAGGATATGGGCATAATTTCCAAAATTATAACCCCTATGGTAAAAATCCTTTGGGACAGAATATATGGGCTCAAAATTTCTCCCGCCATGGTTGGAACCCTAATGCCATTATTTATCAAAGGCCTGTGATGCCTTTTAACTCGCAATTTCCATTCCTTGCTACACTGGAACTGCCTGATGTGTCGAAGTTAACGAGTGACCCCATTCTTCATAATATGTATTAGCCCCCATTTCCCACCAATATTCCTGGAAATTGTCCCAAGTTTGAAGGCAAGTCCGGAGAAGACCCCTAGGCGCATGTTATGAAGTATCACCTATGGTGCTCCTCTAACTCCTATATTGATGATTCTATTCATTTACATCCTTTCCAAAGGACTCTCACTGGTGCTGCTACAAAGTGGTACATTGAACTTTCTCATGGAATCTTTCAAGATTTCAATTCTCTTGCAATGTTTTTTCTCACACACTTTCAGTTGTCGGTTTGCTATGAAATGAGAATGCACCTCCTTACATCCTTGAAACAAGATATGGACACACACATCTTTGATCACATTCATGAATGGAGATGATGTCATCATTTGATCAAGTTTGAAATCCCTGATCATCTTCTGGCTAACTGGTCCACTACATCTTTTGTTTGTCCGATAGCTAAGGACATTGCTATGGGGGTATGTGTCACTGAAGAGCAAGCCATTGTTTGTGCCCAGTATATAGATCTGGTTTACTCCCTGTCTGGCATGCTCTATGATCTCTTACCCAGTGCTCCACGAACTGGAACTTCCAAAGCACCGACGACACCATTTTTTGATGTTATCATTGGTTATGTTTCTTAGACTTCCCATAAGTCTTCCATTTCTCCTGCGAAGCAGGAATCCACTCCTTCTACCGATACTTCTTCTCAGCCACCCTCCAATCCTGGAAAAATCACGGAAGTGAATGTCGTCCAGTCTACCTCGGCAGACAAAGCTTCCAAAGGTAACAATAAGGGTAAAGTCAAGGCCAAAACCGATACCCCGAAATAGGATTCTCCCAAAACCAATATTGTTGATGGCTCGAAATGTAAACCGCAGTATCCTTGTCTGATATGTGATGATGAGCATTACACCAAGGATTTTCCACGACAGGATGAAGTGAGTCGACTTATCAAAGGCACCCAAGGAACTCCGGTTGTTCTTAATGAACCATTCCCATCATAGCAAACTCAAATGGTGGAGCAACCCCAGTCCTCCACCCCATTTGGCTCTCAAATTTTCATGATGAATGATGTTTAACCCACATCTATTGCTACCAGATCAAAATATTATATAGAACCGCATCAAGAAAAGGGTAAATAAATTGCAGATGCTCCTACTCCTTCTCCCATGCTTGCTTCTGGCACTTTTCATATTGAAAGTCCTAGTTCAGAGCCTGTTTTACGGCCACCTTCCAAAGGCGTGCTTCGTAAGTCCTCCTATAACATGAATGCCTGTGCCGCTCAGCATTACAGAGTTTTTGAGAATTATATGAGTTTGTGTGGATTACCGCGATATCAATCGTGTTTGTCCCAAGGATAACTATCCCACTCCCTTCATCGACCAGATCATTGACGAATGTGTTGGGAGTGATATTTTTTCCCTTATGGATGGGTTCTCTGGTTATAACTAAATTAATATACTATCGGTTGATCAACATAAAACCGCCTTCATCTTTCCATGGGGAACTTTCGCATATAAGAAGCTCCCTTTTGGTTTTAAAAATGTTGGTGCCACATTCCAATGAGAAATGTCGTATGCTTTTCACGATATTAAGCACATTGTTCAACCTTACCTAGATGACCTTACGGCTCATTCTGCTAAGTGTTAGGACCACCTGGAACACCTCCGTCAATTTTTTCTTCACTGTAGACGCTACAACACTCGGCTTAATCCACACAAATTTGTCTTCTGCATCGATTCTAACAGACTCCTTGGGTTTTTTGTGTTGAAATACAGTATTCATCTTGATCCTCTTAAGTTTGAAGATATCATTAATCTCCCCTCCCCTTCCTCATTACAGCAGTTGCAGATTTTTCAAGAGAAAGCTAATTTCTTGCATCGTTTTATACCAAACTATGTTAAGGTCGCCAAAAGTTTTACACAATTTCTTAAGCAAGGCATCGTGTTCCTATGGGATGAGAATGCCCAAAAATATTTTGATGAGCTGAAGACCATGTTTGTCAATATTCCTCTTTTGCGTCCCCCAAATTATCATCGCGATTATTCACTCTATCTGGCTGCTGCTTTTAGCACTATTTCCTAGTTTTGGTATAGGAAAATGACGATGGTGACAAGCATGTCATCTATTATCTTAGCCGCAATATTCTCGACACTGAAACGCATTATTCTCATGTAAAAAAATTGGTGTTCGAAGTTGTTCAAACCTTCTAATGTTTCCTCCGTTATATTTTACTCCGCACTACGACCGTGATTTCCGATTGCAACCCCGTGACCTATATTTTAACTCGACAATTGTTGGGGGGAAATTAATATAAGTGGATATTTATCCTCCAAGAGTTTTATTTGGATTTCACTGCCGCAAAATCGAAGAAGTCGTTGTTTTTTGCTGAGTTGATATTATCTTTACCCTTTTCCTCTGCTCCCTCCAGTTATGAGGAACGCATTCCAGACGATATATTTTTCTGATTAGCACCCTCAATCCATGGTACGGTGATATCATCGTTTATCGCCAGACTTCTACTTTCTATTCTGAGTTGACAAAATATGCTCGTTGACATATCCGTCATCATTCACAACCCTATCGCATAGTCGGATATATTTTATAGGGCATAGAGTTGATTTCATCCTTCGTCGGTGTTTAGCCCTGGAGGAAGCTGCAAAATTCCTTAGTGACTGCCATTCTAGCACATGTGGTGGTCACATGTATAGGTATGCTACTGCTCAAAAAATTCTTCGTGTCGGGTATTTCTGGGCTACCATTTTCAAATATTGTATCATCGTTGTCCGTAAATGTCACGAGTGCCATATCTAGTAGTGCAAGATGTGTGCGCCGCCCGCTCACCTCCATCCCATCATTACCATTGGTCCCTTTGCAAAGTGGGGTATCAATTTTATGACTTGTAACCCTTGCTCGGTGGGGGGGCATGGTTATATTATTGTAGCCATGGACTACTTCACTAAATGGGCCGAAGCTATGCCTACACTCACAGCTGACGATAAGATGGCTCCCAATTTCTTTTCAATCATGTGATTACAAGGTTTAGAGTCCCTCAAGCCAGTGTCACTAACCATCGCTCCCATTTTCGCCATTATATGATAGTTGAGTTGACTACTAAGCTAGGTCTGTGTCATGATAGCTCAACGCCATACTATCCCCAAGCCAATGGCTAGGTCGAAGCCGTGAACAAAATTTTAGTCACTATGCTTCAGCGTACTATTGGGATGCACAATTCCAATTGGCATCTCATGTTTTCCTCAGCCTTTTGGGCTTACCGAACCTCGGTGAAGGATGCAACTGGATTCATACCATTTCAAATTGGTTATAATCTGGAAGATACCCTTCCGATTGAATGTGAAATTCCTTCACTCAAGATAGTTGTCGAATTACTGTTGAATAATTTTCTAGAGGAAGAACGTCTTCTATATTTGGAGAGGCTTAATGAAACTCACCGCTTCGCTGCTCTAGTCATAGAAGCATAAAAAAAGCGGTTCAATGCCCACTTTGACTAGACAGTTTCTCCTCGTACCTTCGTAGAAGGAGACTTGGTCCTCTTGTATGACAAAGCCCATGATAAGCTAGGGGCCGGTAAATTTGAACCCATGTGGCAAGGGCCCTACATTGTCAAACGTGTTTTTCAGAACGGGGCCTATGAGCTTATTGATTATGAAGGCTATCCCTTGGATCAGCCCCGAAATGGGTTGTATCGCAAAAAATATTATGCATGAGTTTTTAGTGCATTTTTTCTGTACGTAAGTGTGTTTTTCATTTTTGTACATTTTTGGCTTGGTATTCTTTGCGAGTAGTTTTTCCTGCTTATTATGTCTTTTCTTACTATGCAGATGTCTGTCACTCCTTGTGTTGGTTTCGCTAATGGTGCTTCCCGCATTACCCGAAACCTATCCTCCGTGGCTTGGGTAATTTATGATCCTAACGGTGAGTTATTAGACCTTCAAGGCATCTGTCTAGGACATGAAACTAACAATGTCACTGAATACAGTGCAGTTATCAAACTTCTAACTGAGGATATTTCCCTTGAGATTCATGAATTAATTGTAAACCTAGACTCTCAGCTTGTTTTTCTCCAGCTCAATGGGCGTTATTCTATCAGAAACCTCAGATTTTAAGGATGTATCTACATGTTCGTTTATTAGAAAGGAATTTTGATTATATTACATTTCAGCATATTCCAAGAATAATGAATGCATTAACTGATGTAGTAGCTAATATTGTATTAGATAGACATTTGCGCAATTTGTAAAAGAAATCATCATCACATAGTAAGATTGAGATAGAAAAATAATCATATATGTATATATATATATATATATATATATATATATATATATATCGATTGTTTGCATCGGCTTGTACATCATAGTTCAAAAAATATATGTGTTTCAATTACATCTTGAGACACCATGTCTCTCAAAAAAATGCAGAAATAAAACCTAGGAGTCTAATTAGCATGGTTCTCATGATATCACGTCACTTCCCACACAACATGTCTTAGTAGTTGATGGATGCAGTTAGAAACTCCTTTGGTGTGCATCAGGTAAGCACGAGGAATGTCCTTGAATATCGCATAGTCCAGGATACCCCTTGTGAGTCCCTCCAAGTTACGCGTGATTTCTTCCTCATCGCTTCCCTTTCCATAAGGAGCCACTTCTAAATCTCTTGGGACACTCTGAACTATTGGGGACATCCCCGCGGGTCTCTCTAGTCCAACTTATGCAACACATGAGAAAATATCAGAACACATATATATAAAAACCAAAAAAAAAAATTAATACTCATACAATCCAAAAAATGAGTTTTTACCTATATCCTCGTCCCAGTTGTCCCCTTCCGGAAGTGGAAGGTCCAGATCACCCCTGAAGTCGGTGTCGGTGTATGGCCCTTCGTCCACCATGATGAGTTGTCAGCTCAACCAGTCAAAGAACTCTGGTCTCCACTACATATGTTTTCCACCTCCTGATCGAGGTATTAGCTTAGCCCAACGGACCATATGTGGCTCTCGTGCTAGTGGCATAGGTACAATCACCTCCTAGTGCCAAAATATCAGTAACCATTCTAGGATGAACGATATCAATATGGACCCATACTCAAACTGCTTCAACTTACCATTTTTACATTTGGTTAGTTGATGTTTCATGTTGATTGTCACCACTTCCGCCCAAATGAATATTGTCAGAGACATGAAATCTACGGCTAGCTGGAGTTGTGTCTTTATAGCTTCATGGGGAGCCTAACACCTGGTATCCCAAGTAATCGTATGCATCACTACCCTCAATGGTAATTCAGGCACTATCTGAATGTCTAGCTTGCTACTCTTATGTGATTTACTTTCTCCATGACAAACTCTATCTATCAACATGTCCATGCTCTCTCTAAGGGCCCGAGTACCTGTCATCAGTGGTCACTCTCCCCTGCATGAAAATCCAGTTATGAAGTAGATATTGGAGACTTCTATCTCCAGTTATTGGTCATGAATGATGAATCTCTCTCGATCAATGTACCATACACTAATCAAGTATTGTAGCATCTCTAGATGACCTCTTAGACATAGGGTCATGAAGAATTTTAGGAGCCCACATTTCCCCAGGGCATCCATGCATGCACCATTGTCCATGACCTATTCATCCTTTGCCCCATGCTCCTGCTCTTTCCACTCTATTACCATTTTATTTGTTGGTTCTTCCTGCAAAACCAACATACAATCTTCCATAAGCCACATTGTTAAAAAATTGATCCATTCTTCCAAGCATTTTTTAGGGGAAACTTGAAAATTTTGGGCGTGGCGTTTGGCGCCGCTATTTTTCAAACAACAAAGCCGAGCGGCACCTTCCCGTTTAAAAAATTTGGAGGTCAGTGCGACTCTGTGCCCGGAACCAACTCCGACTGCCGCGGCTACGATTTTTCCAACTCCTCCACAAAATGAATTAATATATAAAACCACATTAAAAATTGATGAAATTGCAGGGGAAGTTCATAGCTCTTACCTGGAAGAAGTGGATTCCTCAATGACCTCTTGGATTTCCTACAGTCAGCTCCCCTAATTCACAGTGAAAATCAGTAATAAAACTCACAACAAGGTGAAAAGGTAAAAGCATATTGTTTTTACTTTTTGAATTTTTCTATAGCATTTTCTATCCCTAATTAGGTTTCTAGACACATTTTCGATTATTTTTTATTACTTTTTCTCAAAAATGGGTTTTACGTTTGTTTCTTGTGCAGCAACAGGTTGTAAATTTGGCAACGATGAGGAAAAAAGTTGCATTTTATTACTTTTTCAGACTTGGTAAAAAAACAAAAAATTAACCCCCTAGAGTCATCTTTCAGCTCTTTTCTCACTGTCCAAAATTGAAAAGAGTGTCGAGACTCTTATCATTTTGAACTCGCTAAAGGCTACGAAACGTCATCTTCCTAGTATATGTTTACCCCTTTTTCGAGCTAGGACAGATTATTTACGAAAAATGAATACCTTAGTCGCACATGGCTAAAAGGTTCTCTCAAATATTTTTTCTACCTTTTCAGATCTGCAAGGTGACCTACGAAAAGGGAGCTTCAAGATTTTTCTTTTATGCCTCTTTTAAAACTCTCTAAACATGAAAATATGTTGAGTTTTCCCTTTATCAGACTTGTTAAATCTAAATTACATTGGAAGTCGTCATCATGTTGTTATCGAGTTCCTCCTTCCTAGGGCTCGTAAAATGTACTAGGATGGATTTTTCTAAAGGAAAAACTTACATGAAAATCATATGTTATCCCCTTCAAGCTTGTTTCCAAAAATAATTTGGGTACTCACCAAAAATGGTAGGGGAAAATGGAACTAGTTCTCAGCTCTGTCGACAGTATGTCACTCTTGAACATGACACTTGTCTGCAGCTTGTGTCGGGCTTGGGACATCCCACATTCGTCATTTTTCCTCCATGGGTTTGCATTATCCATTTTGACCTCTCATCTGATCTTTGCCTCATCACCATGACCTCAAATCCCTTGATGTAAAATACTACCAAATTCTAGAGTCGTGTCCCCAATATGTTCAAGAGAACTCCTTTCTACAGTTTTCAACCCCTGATCCTTTGTTTAGTCTTGATTCACTATCATCTTAATCATCTGTCTCGTTTTGATGATGAGGGAAACACTATGGCCCTCCTTCAATCGGTCACTTCCTGTCGACTTGAGCTCATTAAACAGGAAGTTCATCCAAAGACTCCCTTCTGGTACCTCAAAGCTTGCATGCCTTAGTGGCAAGTTCTTCACATTTGACGACAGGTTCTCATCATTGGCCTTCAATCGGGTGATTTCGCAGATGTTCGACTCCAACTCATTATTCACATTCCATGAATTGTACTATTAGTACCTTGAGAACCATTATCATTATTGGTGTTCTCTCTCGCACCTATTAACAGCTTCCATCATTGGCTGGTAATCAGGTGACTTTCTTGCATGTTCGACTTCAGCTTATTCATTCACATGCCTGAATTTGTACTTGTTTGGGTCAAGACAGAGCGCAAGACCCTAGGTTTTATCTAATAAAATCCAAGTTGTGGGGTGATTTGGTTTATCATGACTGTATGCATGCCTCTTCTGATTGGATGGTTGCGACCATACCTGATTCTATTTGATGATCCTTCTCACTGGATGGATGTGTCCATACCTTGGAACTTATTACATGTTCTCTATTATGGATGGTTGTGCCCATACCTTGTATTCATGTATCAGAGATATCAGTTATACTTGATCTTGCAGGTCCTCTAACGGCGGTGTTTTGGTTTGGGCATGTTCTCATAAAGAATTTCACCCATCCCTCTCTCTCGGACTTCATGTTTTAGGGGGCATATGTTACACATTATTTTTTCATCGTCCCTGAATTCCATATTCTGAATACTGGCAGACCATCATAGTGACCCCTATATACTGTCACACATCATGATGAATTTCATTGCATCCCTTAACATGCCAAGAACACAATTTCCTGAAGCTGACCCTTTAAAACATATACTTTTGGGTCGTTGTGGTTGTGTAGTTATGCCCTCGCGTCGATGGCCAGATTTACACTAGGCCCTATGCCATGGTCGTTTTGTCTTTGAAGAGCCCCCGTGCCGAGCTACTTTTGGAAGGTTTTTTAATATGGAAACAAATCTTCTTAGATGTAAAAGCTTTGTGAGTGCATTTATGGATGTTTGTTCGACTGGATGAGGTCAATTTTCTCCCTTTAGCCTTCTAGTTCCTACAAAAATGAAACTTCCCAAAGGGATAGACCTTTCCTCCACCATAAGTGGATCCTAAATTTCCTCCTCCACTCCTATAAACCCCTCTTCATTCCATTGAATCAGCTATCTAGACATAGCTAAAATAGACCAGGAGCTTATAGGAGATAATACTCCATAGTTGTGAGAGAAAGTTTGAACCTTTCCCCTCTTAGAGATAAATCGACGAACGAATGCTTTGATACATGCCCGACTGAACCTATCAAAGGAGGTATACAGTCTCAAGGCGCAAGTTGTAAACTCCATTTTATATATTAATATGACATGACTGATTTCTAGTTCCACCTTTGTCTATGTTAATGATTAAAGTTTCTAACTCTCCTTGACTAATTGGATAGTTGTAAATGAATATGTATGCTCATATGCTTTTAGTGTTTTCTTGATCTTTGTGCAGGTGTATGAATGTCACTACCGATGGAGCGCAAGGCTTGAAGAACGAATATCGAGGGATCACTAAAACATACTACGTCAAGAGCATTGGATTGAGGTAGGACATTTATTCCAATCCACATTTCGTTTATAGACTAGGAATTTAGAAACCAGCATGTTCCCTTGTTTCTAGACCCACCCTAGGGATAAAGGGACCATCTTTGTCCGCAGAGGGGATTTTCCTTCGCAACACTCTGACTCAAATATCACTTTTCCCTTCTTAGAATTTCCTACCTTGCTACTCAAAGTTTGATATGTATGGGAAATTTAGTGAACTATGCTTCTCTTTCCACAAACAAGTATAACAAAAATAAGGATCTTTTCAACACTTTTCAAGCATGAAAAAAATGTGTCTTGAATCAATATCTTTCACAAAAGATAAAAGGCAAAGGATTTGTTCACGGATTTCACCCCTCTTGATTCAAGGATTTGTCAACATGACTAGACCACTCAATATATTCAATTTTAATGTAGTACATGAACAAGTGTTGCATTTAGTATGTGGCTATCACCTCTCCTAGGTAATGTTATTTTTGAAGAACTCTCATAACTACAGCAATTCAAACACCTTCTACAAAGATGTCAAAACTCCTACTGAATTGAGCTAAAACAAGCACATGCATACTTCAATTTCACATTGAATTGTATACACATAAATTCATAAAAAATAAATTCAACCTCTGAGTTGAACCTTGTTGGTCACAGCCGCTACAGTGATCTTCTGGAAATGAGATTACCCCTAGAAGGTTTTTTCAACGTTCATATGGCCTCCAAAAATGCTCTCAATATCTGATTGATCCATACACATGTTGTCATAAACCTGTAAAATACCTGATATATGTGCTCTAATCAAAAAATAGAGGCTTCCATTGAATCCAGAACATCCAAAAATTCTTGTGTAGCCTCTTTTTGAGCTCAGTTTGGATAAAAACTGAACAAGTTATGGCTTCCCCTAGGTTTTGCACTATTCACTCTACATTTTCCACCAAATCCAGCATCGAACCTACAAACCCACCTGGAATTCCGCTAAATGAGCACCAAATTGCCCAATTTCCATGCAAAGCACTTTAATTTTTCCAATAAGGCCTAAAGTCCAATTTTATTTTTTAAAATAAAAAATGGTGTGCGGTTTTCGCTAACCGTCGGAATTAAATGTTAAGGGTGGTCACTTGGAGGAGGTGACAGTGGTAGTTACTCCTAGCAATTAAAGTGGTGGTATAGTGGCAATTATCTGCAGGTGATCACATGGCATGGTTTCAGAGTTGGCTTATAAACCGAGGTCCGGTGGCAGTCAATGCAGGCGATGACTGTTGTCCCATTCACATGTCCCCACCGAAAATTGTTGTTATGGTTATGAGACTGTTGGGGGGAGTGCAGGGCTAGCCTCCTACCCCCAGCATGGTTATGAGGGTTGGGGCTAAACCGTGGCCCCCACCCCCAAACTCAATACCATTACGAAACAAATATATTCTGCAACCATGTCATAATAAGAACAAATGTGATGTCATATTGGCAAAGGCTCTACTCTAGTGCTTGGAGGTTGCGGGTTTGACCCTCGCCCACTCCGCTCGGACCTTGACCCAATTTTGGTTGACCTCGAGTTGCCATGTGGCGATCCCTATCTGGGCCACGTCGAAGCATGTGATTGGCCTCCACAAAACCAATCAAAACATGCCATTTCAAATAAATGACATCATGCCACTTGGAGCCACCTGATTCGATGAGGAATATTCCCTTTGACTGGTCAACCTGCCACATGGGCATGCCCAGTCAATTGTATGGACTACTCACTAGGTTGTCTTGCATTTTTTTTTGTAATTTACATGTTTGACAAAGCGAACTAAACACATTTCTGGGAGCATTCGGTGTCGTTTTTCTGAAAAATGAGTTGTGTCAGATTGAGAACGACAAGTTCTACGCGGTCATTCAGGTTCCACACCATTCTGACAACTTTCATTTTTGAGCACCTGATCAAGGTTGTTCCTGTCTCTACCTACAACCTGTAGAGATTCTTCACTCTCACACATATATGCTTCTTGCATCCATAAGATAATTGTTGGATGTAATCCTTATCTTTTTTGAATATGACATCATAATCTATGTCCTCAAGGGTAGCTACTAAAACAAGATTCTTCTTTAATCATGGAACATAGAGGACCTCTCTGAGATAAATATAATTACCTAAATCCCTTTGAAAAAATTGATAGTGCCAAATCCACTAGGTGCATACATGCAATCATCTCCTATATCAATCTCAAAATGCACGTCCTTCCCCTTCAGGTGGCTGAAATTCTTCTTATTCCCCGTCATGTGGAGGGTTTCTCCTGAACTAATATGCTATACATTGTTATCTGTTGATATTTGCATGCAAGAAATCAATGAGAAATATTTATAGAACTAGACAGAAAATGCATCTACCTTCGTTGATGCAGCTACATGATCCTTATTGGTGACTCCTTCTTCCACTTAGGACACCTTGTGGCATAGTGTCCAATCTCATGGAAATGGAAGCACTTGATGTTTCTTAGATCCTTCTTCTTTCCCTTATGACTGGACTTGGGCACTCCTTGGCCCTCCTTGCCCCTGGAATTTTTTCTCTTTTCTGCCAATTCAAAGTTATCCTTATCCTTTTTCTTCATCGATCTACCATATATGTTCCCTCATTAGATCTCTTCCTAATTGCAATCAATCCATAGCCTCTCCAAACAAGGAAATTTTTCTCTGCCACTTATTGCATCTTGGAAACCATGCCAAGACTTTTGAAGTCCTAGAAGTGAAAAACTCACAAGTTCATGCTATGGTACATTCATTCCCACACCATGCATCTCATCTCGTACCTGAGTGAACCTTGACAAATATGTGACAATGGGCTCTCCAACGCTCATCTAGATAGTCCTTAACTTCTCCTTCAGAGCAAGCTTCCCGGTATCACTAGTACTTTGATATAGATCTAAAATAGTTTTGAACATCTCAAAAGTTATCTTCTTCTCATGGATATGAGGAACTATATGATCTCTAGCCCCTTAGAATAATCCTCCTTGCCTTGATATCATTATTAGTATGTTGGGCCAATTGTTGGAGATATTTTGATGGTGGTATAGTGTTCTTAACAAAATCTCCCAACCCTATCCTCCAATACTATCATGATCCTCCCTTTCCATGGAACAAAGTTAGAGGTTCCCTTTAAATAGTGGTATCATCTCAACCCTTGGAACGCCATCCTTCTTACCCAGACAAATATCCTCCCCAAACTAATCTTTGTCCTTCATAAATCTGATCAGTTATGCTCTTCAAAGAAAAATTTCCCTCTTAACTATCACAAGTCTTCTCCTTGTTGATATTACTATAGCACCACAATCAGGCTTCCCATTAACAGTAACAAGTATTCCCACTTTTTTTTTGTACTTAGGGCATCTTCTAGCATCCCACACAATAGTGAATCCTCACATGTTTCCACTGTAACTTAGGACTGCTCTTTGTTGTAAAAACACGAAAAACAATCCTCCACATTTCCCTATAATCATCAACTAGAGACACCTTTTATGCAAATATATGTTTTCTTCTCCTTGATTCTATTAGTATTCTCTACAATCACTTTAGGACATCCCTAACCAGTGGCCACTACAGACCATACAACTTTGTGTTTACCCCAATCCTGGACCCTTTATTTTTTTGCATCACCATGAGGAAATTCGACCCTTAAACCAACACTCAACCAAAGCACAGTTCAAGTACTTTATGTTGAAGAATGTAACTAGGTTCAGTCTTCATATTTGTATTTGTGTCATTATGAAATTTAATTATTAAAATAATGAAAAAAAAATTTATTATTATTACAATGACTTATTAAAGCTTGGGTTTCATGCTTGGGTCATCATTTATAGGTCAAAGTCCCCATTGAGGACTTCTAGGTTTTATATTGAGTCATTATAATCATTTTACATTTAATGAGACCCTTATTGAGCTTTTGAATCATGTATAAATAATTATTATTGAGTCAAAGAAGTAAATTTTCACCTCCACACCAAGTCGGCCCTTTCCTAATGAAGTCGGCCTACATGAGAGCAATTCAACCCACAAGAAGGCTATATATAGAAGTGCAGTTTGATCCATTTTCTCATACACTCGACAAGTTTGATATACACAAGAAGAAGTGCACAAAAAGTGTGAATTTCCAAGATAAAAAGAAGAAGAATAAAATCGAAGTTTTGGCATATCTCTCTCTATATTTTCTACAAAGATACTTGGCAGTTGAAGAGATCGAAGTTCTGAAATTGCAAGGATCAAAGTTTCTAGGGTCAATGTTCTGTTGCTACATAGGTCGAAGTTCTGTTGCTGCAAGTTCGAAGGTCTAGATCAAAGTTTTTGGAAGGAAGGGTTGACTTGGTGTTTGGAGGAACTTTATGTCTAGGTCAAAGATTCTTGGATTATCTCATTGTAATCACTGAAGTAACAGGTTTGATTAGGTTTTCCACTTGATAGGGGTTTTACCTTGGATGAGTGCCTATAACTTGTGTCTCTTGATCTTGTAATATCCATACACACATAATCTGGTAATTTCTTGATGAAATATAATATAATAATAAAGTAAAATAAGCCAACATAATTCACAAGTAATTATCAAGGGAGAGGAATCAAACGCTAATTCTACTAGCATTGATTTCTCAATATGGTATCAGAGCTATGGTAAAGGAAGATTGGAGATCACTCTACTGGCTCGAAATAAAAGGTTACTCCCTCTATGATAAGCTATTTGAAAATGGGATTCAATATTGCAAGAAGTTGGATCAAAAGAACCATTGATCCAAAACCTTTTGTTTGAGATGTGTTAAAAAAAATTACATGTGAAAATTGTAGCTTAAAAGAAACTTTAAAGGCATAAACATAAGAAGAGAGAAGCAATTAGTGTCATGTAAGAAGACACAGAATTGATGTCGGAGTTTGTTTAGGAGGGACTAGGTCTCGGGGCCCTGCTCAAATAGTGGGGAGGGCCTCTTTTATTAAGTGGAAAAAAATGAAAGTACAAGTATAAAATAAGAAATTACACCCTTATACCTCCATAGTTGAAAGTACCCAAAAATTGTAGACCTTTGATGAATAAATGGACAGCACCGTTGGATTCATGGCGTCGAGTAGTGCAGAATCCATAAAAAATTTGACTTAATATTACAAAGTGAAAATATGACCCCTCTGAAAAATGGCTCGGAACATGGTTCTGCCCCCCTTCCTGCACAGTCTTCTGGTTCCACTGTCTCGATTTTCATGCCCACTCCTAGCCTTCTTGGGCGCACTTATGAGTTACAGGTTTATATATTAAAAGGTTGGGTGGACTCCCCAAGGGAGTTGCAAGCTGAATTAGTTGAGATCCGCTATGGAAGGGAGGGGGTCTAGTGGTAAAACCCCGCCCCCTCTTCTTCTAAGTCAAAATTCATTTTAATATAACCGTGCAATCTTTTTCAACCCTTCGCATTTAGTTTTAAATGGAAAGTTGGGGGGCAGGGCCCGCATCAGGCGGTCAGCCCCATAACTCTCGCCGGATACCACATACATGGAGCGTGGAGTGGGTAGGGGCGGTAGGGTCGACAGCCCGTGCCCCTCCCATATTAATGAATGGTCGCCGGAATTTGCAGGTGGGTTGGGGCCGCTGGGTCATGACCGTTGGCCCCACCCATTTTATATTTTTGTTTGTCGGAATGTGGGGGCAGTGGGGTCATGGCCGCCGAGTCCCCTTTATTATTATATTTTTGGGTTATTACCGTTGGAATCATAAAAACAAGATATTTAAACTGACATTAAGTTGTCCACATTCCAAACACTTTGATTTTTTAGCCTTTGTACTCAAGCCACTTGTACTTTTACCTGTTCAATCCACCTGGATCATTCCTCCCCACTAAAGAGATTTTGGATCCCCAAAATCATTAACACTCTCAGCACACTGCTTGTGTCCACACTTTCAATCCATTTTATGTGAAACTGGTACATCATTTTCAATCATGCACACCACACATGACTCAACAACCCCTCCTTGCCAAGAGTTTATAGCACACACTCATTGGCCAAGGATTACATAAAAGAAAAAAATAATCAATATCTCAACTACTCATAAGGAAAGGCCAAAACATCACCATTGTACTTCGAAGTGATGGTAAACACACCATCACGTTTACATTTACTTGAAACATATGATTTACAAATGTGGCCATCACAATAAGACCTTTAAAAGAACCCTCTTTTACTTAATAAGGTAAATGGATCATCCCCCTGTGGAGGATCTATCTGTGGAATAACTTCGAGGACCAAACTCTGTATGGATGCCCTTTGGTCCTGATGTGTTTGACCCGCAAGATTCTGGGGTTCATTCTGGTTGTGATGATTCTTCCTCCTCCATACCTTCTGTATCATCTTGGAACGCCTCCTCCCGATGTTCCTTCGAGAATTTCTCATGAATCCATCACTGTCGCTAAGGTGTGAGGAGATGCTTTCATCATCATTTGTTGGTGGGTCGCTGGCTATTTTGAAGCTTTCGCCCACTTCCTTCCTGGTGTATCCGAGTCCTACATGACGTGGCAATTCCTCAACTTCGACGGGGTTTACGATGTCTTGGCCATTGATGTCGAGGCCCTTTCCTTGATACCCCATCTTCTTCAGCAGTTTGGATCCGATCCCTGTAGTATGCTTTTCAAAAGCAACGAATTCATCATCATGAAAAGTACATGGAGTTGAAGGGTTTATTTTTACCTCGGGTTGGTTATGTTGCAATTTTTCCAAGGCCTCATCCTTTGTTTTTTTTTCCCTTGATTCCTATAAGAGCCTTCCTAGCTCAACATTTTCTCCTTGGATGCCTTGGTTAATCTCTTCAAGTTCTTGAAACTCTGCCGCAGTAAGTGTCCTTTTCATCTTTGGTACACTATATGTTGATAATTTTGTTTCATCGCCTGAATCGGAACCCAAGTCTATGGGTCCTTTTGTTGTGATCCCAAATGATGCAAGCTTCATTTCATCGCCTGAATCAGACCCCAAGTTAATTGGTCGACCTCATGAAAATCCTGCAGGTGTGACTTTTTCATCTTCCTCGGATTCAGAATCTTCAGAATATTGGTTTTGTTTTATGGTGGTGGCGGTCTTCTGCTTCCCCTTTTTGTCATTATTCTCAAGTCTCAACTCCGGGTGTAGCTTCCAACAATTGTCTTCGTCATGTCCCTCTTTTTCACAATGTGTGCAAGAGGGCTTTTCTCCCCTTATTTTGGTTGTGGCAGTCCTTTTTGGGTGGTCACTTTGCTCATCCGCCCCCTGCTTTCTATATGCATGGCTTTCACACTGGGCTCATCGATGGTAGGAGGCTCAAACAACAATAATGAATGCCTTATATAACTATGTAATGACCCAATGTACTCAGTTACAAGTTCGGGAGAATCTAATGAAATGCCCAAACTTAGTGCTTATTTTCTAAATTCCTCGGTAAATCTTTGCACATTTTGTCCTTTACCTTGCCTTAGGTACTGCCACTACATTAAGGCTTTTTGCTTATAACCCAAGGGATAGAATTGATCTTTAAGTGCAGCAATGAAATTTGACCACGAGGAAAGGAGGTTACCCAAATTACTGTTGCCTTGAAGTTTTCTCTCCCACTAGATGAGAGTGGTGTCATTCAGTCAAAGAGAAGCCAACTGGATCTTTACCTCATCCTCCACAATCTGTTGAATCCTATAATAGATTTCAAGCTGCCTAATCTAGTTTTTAAGTTTCTCTGCATCACTTTCATCATTATACATGGGTAGATCAAATTTGACATCTAACTTAAAGAAATTTTTATTAGATGCATTTCCAGAATTTTTATGATGATGGTGAGAAGAGGAGAAAGGACTTTCATCTGCTAAAGGAGGTGGGTCTCCTCCACCATCTCCATGTGATGAACCTTTTCCTTCTGAAGCATGCTCCCCTATTTTCTCTAAATTCTCGAGTCTAGAGAAAAATTTCTCAACCCGATCTACCATGTTGTAGAAGGTCTTGTGGAAGTTGACCTCTGTTTCATTTCAATCCTCATCACTCATGTTCCTTATCTGATGTGCATGTCCCGCTTCGGGATCAAAATACTGCAGTTTCCCTTCGCCTCTTAGTAGCCTGTTTCTATCTAGCATACAAGCATGTAATTCACATATACAAACACCCACTCTAATACTACTTGATCCAAAATATTTTGTTTCAGATGTGTTAAAAAAAATTATGTGTGAAAATTGTAGCTTAAAAAATAAACTTTAAAGGCATAAACATAAGAAGAGAGAAGCAATTAACATCATGCAAGAAGACACATAATTGATATTGGAGTTTTCCCAGGAGGGACTACGTCTCTGGACCCTGCTCAAATAGTGGGGAGGCCCTCTTTCATTAAGTGGAAAAAAATGAAAGTACAAGTATAAGATAAGAAATTACACCCTTATACCTCCATAGCTGAAAGTGCCCAAAAATTGCAGACCTCTAATGAAGAAATGAACAGCACTGTTGGATTCATGGCGTTGAGTAGTGCAGAATCCATATAAAATTTTCCTTAATCTGACAAAGTGAAAATCTGACCCCTCTGGAAAATGGCTCAGATCATGGTTCCACCCCCCTTCCTACATAGTCTCTTGGTTCCACTGTCTCGATTTCTGTGCTCGCACCTGGCCTGCCTGGGCACACTTATGAGTTGCAGTTTTATATATTAAAATGTTGGGCGGACTCCCCAAGGGAACCACTAGCCAAATTGGTTGAGATCCGCTATGGAAGGGAGGGGGTCGGGTGGTAAAACCCTGCCCCCTCTTCTTTTAAGTCGAAATTCATTTTAATATAACCATTCAATCCTTTTCAACCCGTCACATTTAATTTTAAATGGAAATTTGCAGGGGTCAGGCCCGCATCGGGCGTCCTGCCCCATAATTCCCGATGGATACCACATATGTTGAGCGTGCAGTGGGTAGGGGTGGCAGGGTTGGCATCCTGCGCCCCTCCCATATTAATGAATGGTCACTGAAATGTGTAGGTGATTCGGGGCCACAGGATCATGACCGTTGGCCCCACCCATTTTATATTTTTTGTTTCTAGAATGTGGGGGCGGCGGGGTCATGGCTGCCGACCCCCCTTTATTATTATATTTTTTGGTTATTACCATTGGAATCATAAATATGAGATCCTTAACCTGACATTAAGTTTGCCACATTCCAGACACTTTGATTTTTTAGCCTTTGTAGTCAAGACACTTGTACTTTGACCTGTTCGATCCACGTAGATCAACCATCTACAACTTATTCAATAAGGCCAAAAGTAAGGGGTTCTAGGTTACACTCACAAGATCACTCAATGATGAAAATGCATGGATTATTGATAGTGGAGCATCAAGGGAAATGATAGGATAAAGTTAACAACTTCACACTCTATCAAAGGAACCATATTCTCATGCATTGGAATTGGGAGACAACAAAATTTATGTTATTAGAGGCCTAGGATTAACTTCTTTGAAGTTGGAAAATGGAGAAAAGTTGTATCTCAACAATATACTCTATGTTCCAGGTTTTAAAAAAAAATTACTTTCAATTTATTTCTTAGAAGATAAAGGTGATATAATTTCTTTTGTAGATGGAAAATTTTTGTTTTAGGGAAAATATTCAAGCATTGATAAAGCTAGTGTTATTTAAGTACATGAAGGAAGTGTATATCTAGTGATAACATCATCCCCTCAAGCCCTAGTTCACATTTTAATCAATACCATTGAGCTATAGCATAGAATATATGGACATTTACATTGTAAGGTTATTCCTTCTCTCAATCAATTGGTAAATGACATCCCCAATATCAAAGAATATCGTGAAGGAATATGTAAGGGATGTACTTTGATGAATAATACAAGGAAACCATTTACAAACAATGAAACAAGGTCTAAGAATATATTAGACATCATTCATTCATATGTATGTGGGCCTATGTCTAATAAATCACTTGGAGGTCATATTTATTATGTGGCCTTCATTTATGATCACTCTACAAAGACATGGCTCTACCTTCTCAAGAAAAAGGATGAACTATTCGAAAATTTCAAGGAGTTTATATCTTAAGTGGAGACCTTGAACCGAAAGAAGAATAAATAATTTAAGATCCGACAATGGTGGGGAATTCAGTTCCAAAGAAATGATTGCATATTGCAAAGAAGCAAGAATTAAGAGGGAGCTCATTGTTCCCTACTATCCCAAAAAAAATGGAGTGGCTGGAAGGAAAAATAGGACAATTGAAGAATGTATTCAAACAGTGATTTTTGATCAAGACATACCAAAATTTCTATGGGGAGAAGTAGCAATGACAGTAGTATATATACAAAATAGAAGCCCTCATATAATTCTTGATAATATGACACCTAAGGAGAGGCGATGAGAGGACGAACGAAAGAAGCTAGATTCTACAAGCATTAAAATTATCTTTTTTGGCTACATTCTTTGTTCAAATGCATATAGAATATACATCAAGGAAGAAAGACATATTGAAGTAATGATGGACATTATATTTGATGAAAATCATGCCTACAAAAGATCCAAATATATTCCTATTGATTCTAATGACAAAGACTTACCACTATTTGAAGAAGAAGAGCACCACGACAAACCTACTACAATCCAAGAAGAAGAAGAAGAAGAAGGACCAAGTGAGCCTATTCAACCTAATGATCATACCCGACAAAAGGAAGAGGCCAAATTGGTTAAAAGATACTCTTGAAGATATCAAAGGACATGGAGCTACAAAAGGGACTTTTAGAGAAATAAGAAGACCAAAAAGACATTATGGATATGTTTCATACATGAAAAAACTAATAGAAGTTGAACAAACTACATTTGAAGAAGTTGTTCATCAATAATTATGGAAAAAGGCAATGTAGGAAGAATATAAATCCACCATGAAGAATGGGGTTTGGGAAATTGTTCCTAGACCAAGTGACAAATCAGTTGTCACTTCAAAATGGATCTACAATATCAAGCACGTTTTTTTATGGAAGCATAACAAGTACAAAGCTAAATTTGTTGCAAGAGGTTTCTCTCAAAATGAAGGCATAGATTATGAAGAAATATTTACACCTATTGCAAGATATACTACTATAAGATTCTTGGTTTCATTGGTTGCTACAATGGGATGGAATATCCATCAAATGGATGTAAAAACCACATTTCTGAATGGAAACATCGATGAAGAATTATACATGGAACAACTTAAAGGCTTTAAAATAAATAGCAAAGACACTCATGTTTTTAGACTCAAGAAGGCCCTATATGGCTTGAAGCGATCTCCTAGGGCATGGTATGCAAGAATGGATGCATGCCTTCTAAGAATCAGGTTTGTCAAAAGTATTTTTGATCCAAATATCTACATCAAGGTTGTGTATAATGAGCCGGACATAATTCTTCTATATTTGGATGATATATTTAATATAGGTGTGGAGTGAAAAATACAAGAATGCAAGAATATGCTAGCAGTCGAGTTTGAGATGAAGGTTCTGGGATTTATGCATTATTACCTAGGTCTAGAAGTATGGCAGAAACCTAGGGAGATATATCTGGTGCAAGGAAAATATATACTCAATTTATTGCATAAATTTGGTATGATGGATTCCAAGCCCATGACTACTCCCATGATCACCAATCTCAATAATTTGAGAAGATCTGACTCAAGTCTCGTAGATCCTACCACCTATCATAATTTGGTGGGTTATTTGATGTATCTAGTGAATACTAGAATGTGAGGTGGCAATGAGACCAATGGAATAAGCACTACATGTGGATGTTTTAGTCTAGGATATGCTATGATTTCATGGATGAGTAGAAAGCAAGATAATGTTGATTTGAGTAGTATTGAATTAGAGTATGTGGTTGCATGTGAAGTAGGAAAGGAGGTTGTATGGTTGAGGAAACTCTTTTGGACTTGTTTGGAAGGCTTCTAAGTACTAATATGATAAATTGTGACAATCAAAGTTTCATCAATATGTTTGAAGATCATGTGTTCCATGCAGGGATGAAATATTTAGAAAAAATCTTGGTTTAGTTGTGTGCGGTTTTTGATTATAAATGTTTGGAGAGACTTGTGTGTAATACACATTGCACGGGGAAGACATCTGGTTTTATGTCTAGTTCCCGAATTAGGGAAGGTGGAGTCGTTCATAGAGATCTCACCTTGCATTATGAACCTATTTCTCTAGGTTTACGGTTAGAAATTAAGCATGATGGTACCTAGAGTGGTTGAAAGCTTTAGTCCACCTTATTCCCACCCGAATAGATTTTCCTGGTCAGGATTATAGTACGTGGCACCGCGTGTGCCTAAACTCTTCATGGTTCATGTGTTTTGATATCTTCCTTTTACTTGTATATCTATGTCATTATGAATAGCTCCCTAGTTAAGAGGGAGTGTTGAAGAATGTAACTCGGTTTGGTATTCATATTTGTATTTGAGTCGTTATGAAATTTATTTATCAAAAGAATGAAAAAGAAATTTTATTATTATTACAATGACTTATTAAAGCATGGGTTTCATGCTTGGGTCATAATTTATAGTTCAAAGTCCCCATTGAGGACTTCTAGGTTTTATATTGATTCATTAGAGTCATTGTCCATTTAATGAGACCCTTCTTGGGCTTTTGAATCATGTAGAAAGAATTATTATTGAGTCAAATAAGTAATTTGTCACCTCCACGCCAAGTTGTCCATTTGCTAATGAAGAAGGCCTAAATGAGATCATTTCGACCTACAAGAATGCTATATATAGAAGTGCATTCATTCCATTTTCTCATCCACTCAACAAGTTCTATATACACAAGAATAAGTGCAGGAAAAGTGTGAGGTTCCAAGATAAGAAGGATAAGTGCAGGAGAAGAATAAAATAAAAGTTTTGGGATATCTCTCTCTCTCTCTCTTCTACGAAGTTACTAGGAAGTTGCAGGGATCAAATTTCTGCAGTTTCAGGGATCGAAGTTCTGTAGCTGCAGGGGTCAAAGTTCTAAAGTTGTAGTGGTTAGATTCGTTGGGGTCGAGGTTATGCTACTACATAGGTCGATTTTTTTTTGCTGCAAGGTTGAAGGTCTAGATCAAAATTTCTGGAAGGAAGGGTTTACTTGGTGTTTGGATGAAGTTTGTATCTAGATTGAATAGTCTTAGATTATCTCATCTTAACTACTAAAGGAAGAGGTTTGACTAGGTTTTCCCCCTGATAGGGATTCTGCCTTGGCTGAGTGCCTATATCTTGTGATTTTCATACACACATAATCTAGTAATTTCTTGATGAAGGATAATATAATAAATAATTAAAATAAGCCAACATAATTCACAAGTAATTATGAAGGAAGAGGAATCAAACTTTAATTCTATTAGTATTTATTTCTCAACACTTTAAGGGACCCGGCCCTCCCTAATGCACTAAAATAGCTCTACACTAGTCACAGGAATAAATCATGGTCTTAAGAAAAAATCTAATATTCTTGGTGTTGGTATTTATTATGTTCCTTGCTTCGATACCATGTATAATTTCCTTGAAATTTTTGAGCTACTTGATGAACCAACTGAAACTGGGTTTGATTCACCAAGACCCAAAATTTCTCTACCGAAAATTTGTTGCGGAATAAAACATAGAGATAAAGACACAATCACACAAAACAATAACACAATATTTTCTATGGAACCCAACTGGGAAAACATGTTCAAATTATAGTCTAGCTAGTGCCTAGAATATTTTTTTTCGCAATTGATAACTACTTATATTGATGCAATCATTTCCTTCTTTATACTTTACTCAACAAGTAACTATACATGAAAAACTTCAACCATTCAATTCTCCAATAAGAGCAATAAATAGAGATCACAGTAGACAATGAAAAATAAGAGAAAAGAGACACCAAGATTAGGCTCACATCCAAGGTAAAACCCACAAGGGGAAAACCCAAAATTATTTCCTTATGAGAGAAATATGTTGTCCATCAAAAATACATCAAAATTGTTCCAACAAATTCAAATATGTGCTCAATGAAATACTAGTCAAAACTTTCCAATAGAAAGAGAGATAAACAAATTTTGTCCAATGAATGAGTTCTGCACAATAAGGTTGAAATTATGCCCTGAGATCACCATAGAAATAGGCCAAAAATAGTGTTGAACTGTCCACAGAAGCTCAGCCCAAAATCACAGTCAAAACCCTCATTCATCCCAGGTCAACGTCACACAAAAAGGATTGAAATAACAGTCAGTGAAGTTCAATGTAATTTTGAAGTTTTCGGCCTCCAAGATGATACAAAATAGAAGCCCAAACATATGTAAAATTCCCAAGAAAAATGTAGTCACCTTCCACTCCAATAATAGAGTCAACGCAAAACAAAAGAACTTTTTTCTCTTCCTTCGAATGTGTGGTATATTTGTTTGTAGTTGCAAATCAAACTTGGTTGAATTGGTGATAAAAATGAATACCAACGAGATCATATATATATGCATCAAATGTGGGATAATTATCCCTAATGAGGTCGACATGAGGATATCTTGGAGTCGACTTGTAGGTGACAAGAATAAATAAATTTCTCCTTTGAATAATGAAAAATTTCGACCATAGCTACATGACTTTTCAACACTACCTCTTAGCTAGGGAAGTATTTTTCCATTCTCTCTCAAGATCAATCTTCTCGACCAATTCATAGGTCTCATGGCCCACATCCCAAGGAAACTAACACAATCCAAGTTTCTCTCTCTCAAACTCATCATAAGGAAAGATACATTGCATCCATCTCAATTCATATTTCTTACCACAAGGTCTCACAACACACAACCTAAGGGAGGAACCAACAATCCATCTCCCGAACCACAAGTTCTCACAGCACACAGCCTATAAGAGGAATCAAAATTACATCTCCCAAACCACAAGATCTCACGACACACATCCTATAGGAGGAATCAACTATACATCTCCAGGAACACAAGGTCTCATGGAACACATTCTACAGGATGAATCAACAATACATCTCTCAAACCACAAGGTCTCATGACACATAGCCTATATGAGGAATCAACAATACTTCTGTCATACCACAAGGTCTCACGACACATAGCTTATAGGAGGAATCAAAATACATCTCTAGGACCACAATGTCTCAAGGCACACTGCCTACAAGAGATGGCCCATCATATGATGCTATGTAATTAATGCCCCCTCTCTCTTAGATATGGGTTTCCAACAACTCCAATTGGTTCTCTAAAACATCCAAAATTCATCTAGGACAACAGATTTTTCAATACATCAACAACCTGCTAATCAACAGGAACATATTTGAGCTTCAAAAATCCTCTCTAAACAATATTTTAGAAGTAGTGATATTTGATTTCACTATGCTTTGATTTTTCATGGAACACCAGGTTATCATATATCTTCACACAAATTTGATTATCACAATATATAATAATCAGCTCCAACATTTGATCAAACAAATCAGAGAAAAAATTTCGAAACCATATAGCCTCGCAACAGGTAGCATTAGCAGCAAATTATTTTGCTTCATCTATACTCAGAGCAATAGAGGGTTTTTTTTTTTTTTTTTTTAGACCAAGAAACCATAGCGGAGCCTAAACTAAAACAATATCCAGATGTTCTCTCTCTATCATTAAATCTCCCATCACAATTAGCATCGAAGAAACCATACAGTTTCTAATTCCCATTATATGTATACATCAGACTATACTCAATGGTGCCTCGCAATTATCTCAATATGCGTTTATCTGCAACCCAATGTACACGACGAAAATCAACCAAGAATTAGCTCAATGTATTCACTCATAACAAAAATCAGGTCTGGTGTTCATAAGATAATTCAATGAGCCAATCAACTCGTGATACATATTAGGATAAAATAACTCAATCACTCTCTCATATCTTCTTCAAACTTGTCACCATGGAGTGTCCATGGACTTGTAGTCCATGGTGCCAAATATCTAAAGAATAGTAGCAATGTACTTGAATTGGTCTACAAATATCCCATTGGGTTTTTTCCATTTTAAATTTGAAAACCAACTCCCTCTTACACTAAACAATCAATAATTTGTCTCCAATTAGAAATAAATAATATACATACAATAACAATATCAACAACCTTGAAATATAGATTTGGATCAGCATCAATCTTCTTGAATCCAATACTCAATAGATAACCAGCAATACAAGAACACGATGCACGAGGGGCCTGCTTCATGCCATACAAGGCTTTCTTCAATTTGCACACATGTGTATCTCTATCGTGGACCTCCAAACCTTTAGGTTGTTCAATGTATACTTCTTCTTCAATTACCCCATTCAAAAAATTTGTTTTGAAATCCATTTAATGGAACTTCCAACCTAAAATAGATGCAAGAGAAATAATAGATCTAATAGATGCATACCTTGCGACAGGAGAAAAGGTGTCTTCATAATCATCTCCCTCTTTCTAGGAGAATCAACGAGCAATGAATCTAGCCTTGTATTTTTCAAAACTTCCATCAGAAAACATGTTTTATCTTGTAGATCCTTTTTTAATGCACAAGAGATTCACCCTCAAGTCTTGGCATAATCTCCCAGACATATTTTTTCAATATGGATTGATATTCTTCAGTCATCACATATTTCCATACTTGTTCTTCAGCGGTGTCTTTGATGGTTTGGACTCAATTATCTTACACATCAAGGATGTAGAACCATAATACTTCTTTGGCTTCTTAATCTCGCTGAAAGTTCCACGAGCAAAAACATGACCTTAGTTTTCCTTCAATGTTTTATCTAACCAAGCTGGTCTCTTTATTGTCTCGGCCATATGGACTTTTGAAGATTCAACATGTTCATGATCAATGTATTCTACATGTGGGTCTTCATTCATAGGTTAAGGTTATTTGGACCTTGATTCCACATTATTTGGGGATACTTGTACTTCATCATCAGAGTCTATGTGTGAACCCTTGGACTTCCAGAAAGCAACATCCTCATCAAAAATAACATCTTTGCAAGTCTCCATATATCCTTTCCGTGGAATATAGACCCTAAAATCCTTTGAATTCTCATTGTAACCAACAAATTTTCCCTTCTTTCTGGATGGTTCCAACTTCGTCCTTTTCTCTTGAGGAACATGAAAAAAAATGGGACAATCAAAGATTCTTAAATGTTCAAACATTTTGTCTCTCATTTTTAAATATTTCTCCATGAGTCTTGTAATCCAAGATTCGATGTTGGCACCGGTTTTGAATGTAGATAGCAGTCCATACAGCTTCTCCCAAAATAAACACAGACAAATCTTGATCGTGAAGCATGTCTTCAACAACTTCCATTATAGTTCTATTCTTTCTCTTTGTAGTTCCATTTTGTTCAGGGTAGTAGGGAACTATCAGCTCCCTCTTAATTCCAATTCCCCTGTAGAAATCAATCAATTCATTTGATACATACTCCCCACCATTACCGGGCCTTAGAGTCTTGATTCTTCTTCTTATATAATTTTCAACCTGTGAACTCGTGAAACTTATCAAATACTTTATCCTTGGTCTTCAAAATATATATCCATGTTTTTCGAGAATAATCATCAATGAAGGATACATAACACATGCATCCACCCAAGGTTTTATCAGGCATGGGCCCATGGACATCAGAATGCATAAGCACCAATTTTCCTTTCGATCTACCATCATTTCCAATGCATATTCCTCTAATGTTTTTCCCAAGATCACATCCTTTGGATACTCCATCATAGTCTGCTTTAAGTTAAGGTGCACCTTTAACAAAATATTTCAATCTTCCCAAATATGTGTAGTGCATGTTGGGTCAATTTACTAAGTAAACTAACACATATATTTTACTTATCAGTCTGGGTTTGTAGACTTGGAAGCATGTCCAAAATATATGGATTTCAGATGAAGTCAATTTTAGAAGACAAGATGTAGAAGCTGAAAGAAATGCTTATTGCAAATATATTATAAATTCTAAGATTTATGGAAATTCATATTACAAATACAAAATCTAAATAAGAAGTTTATGATTTAGTATGTAATAAGTGAGGGAAGAGGCTCCAAACTTAGGAGATCATGGTTGTCCTTCCCCACGGTACTACCTTCATGAAGAGAAACTAAATAACTGATTTAAAATAGTTTATGATGTATAAAAAGTAGGAGAAGAGGATGTTAACTTAGGAGGTCCACGTTTTCCTTCTTTACAATTCTATTCCATCATTGTTACTACTGCATTAAAACTGGAAATTCAGCAAATAACTAAAGAAGGGAAAAGAGGATGAATTTTAGTTGTTGTTCATGATTAACTTAAATTATTGTTTGTCCCTTCATATGAAAATTATAATTAAAACATTAATCATCCAGCAACCATAAGAAATATTCACACATCTAAATGACTGAATAATAAATCTGAAGCAAAAACTAGTTCATGAAAATTATGCTAATTTAAATAAAAAGTGTACTTAGCTTGGTGTGGGGGCCCTCCACCCTTGCCTTGCACACTTGAATAAATTCTAAGCTACAAAAAAATTAATCAATCATCCACAGCATGAACATAAAATATAAAATGAAACTGGATCTTCAAATTATCTCCAATTCTTCAAAAAGTCTCAAGACAAAATTATACAAATTCTACCTACTTGAATGGTTCATAAGCTTGGTTTAAATAGACAAATAATAAACAAACTAAGCTATAATTTCTCTAACCGTCCTATCCATCCTAATCCCATCCATCTAGGTCAAAATCATCCATTCATTTTCACAAAATCAGGAAAATCCCAAAAAATACTGATTATACCCTTTTTCCTAGGGATTTCTGAAAAACAGGTCAAGTTAGACTAGAATTGTTCATGCTTGTTTTGGCTCAGTTTCACCGAACCAATAGGTATTTTTCCATCTGTGGTTCCCAAGCGTTCCAAATATATGCTCATCTCATGCCCATGTGTCCTGCACATATGACTTCCATGAAGTTATTACGGGAATTTTCAGTGCACTCCAAAAATACTCTTAAAACCCAATTTTTACAAAAATATCTAAAAATCGAAAAACTTAATTTAATTACTTGAATATGCATAATAAGTTCAAAATTATGCATATATGGATGATATAAGGTGGAATATGATGGTAAATAGATGGATTTTTTATAAACAAAATTGACCAAAATTGAGAGCCAACATCTCCCCCTGTTGATCTTCAAGCATGTCACCATGCTTGCTTCCTCCTCTTTGGTCTTCTGATTGATGATGTCCATACTATCCCTTATCATGTAGTCTCTTGTTGTGAAGCTTGAAGAAGACAATCAATACCTTCATACTTTCCTTGTAGATGGTAGCATTTACCTTCCGCCTCTCATATTTGTATAGCCATGTCTTCTTCTCATTGAGCCATCTATAAGCTTGTTTATAGATGAGGATGTTCTTTGTTTCAAGATTACCAAGTTTCTTGGTCAATTTATCATTTTATTTTATTATATTTTTATTGTTTTCTTTGTACACCTTATTCTCTTTCTTCAAATGTCTTTCTAGGATCTTGTTGACCTCCAACTCTCTTGTCAGCTCTTCTATCTTCTTAAGGTGCTCTTCTTTATGCGGCTCTCTTTCTTCTCCTTCAGTCTCCTTAGGATATGAATGTGATGAGTTAGCTCCTACCCAATCATTCTCAAAGTAGGAGTCCCTCTCGAAAGGTTATTCTTGGAAATATTTCTCCATTCTTTGTAATATCTCATTAATTTGTTTTGATGTTGTTGGAGGTTCAGCAATTTATATCTCTGGGTATTTTTCTTTCTCACTTGGTTCTTCTTGTGTTTTCCTCTTAGGCTTCCTAGGAACAGATAGGAAGGATATTTCTTTTTCAATCATGACACTATCTTGTTTCTTCTTTGATCTAGTCCTAGGATACATAGGGGAATTCATAATGCTCCTAGTCACATGCAATTGTTCAAACTTTTCTTCTATTGTTTTCCCCTCAATATGATTCTGAACCAAAAAATCTTTCCAAACCAATCCCTTGTTTCTCAGTTGATGTTCCACAAGTATTTTAATGAGCCCTTGATGGTAAATGTTTGTTTCCTTTGCTTCAATTTTCTTTTTAACACTCTCTATCATTTTGGTCAAGCTCCTTGAAAAGAAATAGGGTAGATTGATCTTGGACTCTCCCTTCATGTGTTGAAGCAACCTAATGTGATAAAGATAGACCACACTATACCGGTTGTCAAAGGTAAAATATATTTGGATAATCAACACTAATTCATACCATGGTTCACTTAACCAGTCCCTTGGAATTCCTTTTGCCCTGTCAAAGGACCCCTTTCTTTTTTTTTCTAGAAATAATGTCCATCCTTTCTCTTTGAAGTGTAAACCTTTGTGATATTCCTCTCCTATCAAGGGGAGGTCTAGTGCTTGGGAGAGAAAGTATGGGTTTAGTGGTATGGAGAGCTCACCCACTCTTGTTTTCCCATGTTCATAATGATTTATAAATTCATGGGTGATTTTGTCATTATGTCCATTAAAATTATGAAGAAACCCTATCAATCATGCTTGATATAATATTTCTATGGTTTCCTTCCCCTAGTTCTCTAACTTGAATTCCTTTGGCTCAATTTTAGTTCTCATTTGTTTGTGCTCAGTATACCAATTAATATATCCTTGTACAGTTAAAATCCTCATCATGAATTAACAAAAATATATAGATACCCTTGATCTTTTTATTCATGCATTTTTTGGATAATTATCATGGTAAATAAACTTACCCGATTTCTGAAGCTCTTTGAAAAATAATGAGATTATGCCCCTGCTTGAAACTTCTTCAATTTCCTCTCTTCTATTGTAAATGATACCAAAAGGATTCCTCTGTTAAAAAAAAAAAAAAAAAATTAAAAAAAATCATTGTGTAAAAGACCATAAAAACATCTTGACAATGTTTTACTGCACTACAAAATCATGCCTCAATCTTTGTTTGCTAAAATTTGTTCAATGAAATCCCTTCTCTATTTTAAAAATGACACACTATGTATGTGAAATAGGACTCTCCGCGTTTTCATATGCAACAATTTTTACAATTATGCATGAAGAAAATCGAGCTAGAATACCTGATCTTTGATTAATTGGAAGAAAACTTGTAGAGGTTTCTGAGTGATGGCTTGTTTTCTTGTGTTAAACAATACCATTTTAATTAAAACTCCTCTCAACATCTTCGAAGATTCATAAATGACACATGGCAAGGTATGTTTAATGTTGGCATAGTTTTATAAATCCATAACTAAAGTCTTATTTCCTCATATAATGACACATCTTGACCAACATCTTTAGTTTAACTATCCTTTGAATTAGTTTAACAGTTGATGGAAATCCGGGATTGATTCTTACCTCTTCACTTGTGGAATGTTTGGATTTTGTTGGGAAAACGTTCAACTTGGCGCAAAAGAAATTTTGGCCTCAATCTCCTCGTTAAAACCGATGTGTCTCTCCTTATTTCTCCACACAGACTTCTCAATTTCCTCGCCTAATTCTTAAGCAATTTATTCTCTTCTCATGGCTTTTTTGACTTACGCGGACCTCTCTTCAATTTTTGTGTTTCTCTTGCATATTTTCTGCTTCCACAAGGGTTCTTCTTACGTTGTGTGAATGCACAGTGTTGCTTCCAACTCTGAGCTTGGTTTTTGCTGTGATGGTGGAAGAGAGCATTACGCAGAGAAAGTTTTTTTTTTGAAAATTTTTTACCGTTTATTTTTGCGCTCCCATCTCATACTCTTGTTGAAAATTCAACAAGAAATGTGTGTCTAATTTAATTTTCCCTTAATTAAATTGGACAATAAATTGTAATCTTATCTCATAATCACTTGTAATAGTTAACTAAGTGTGATAGACTCAATTAGCTCATGAAATTCGAGTTGAGGGTGGTTGGTGAGGCATGTAGAGTGATTCTATTTTTTTTAGAGTCCAAATTGCAGTTAGTGTATTAGTTTAATACATGAGAAATCAGTTAACTCAATTAAGTGAGTTAAAGTCAGTCTAACTAGTTGTAACTGATTGTTGCACTAGCAAGAGGTCAAGTGAATTAAATCATATTTAATTCATATGAAGTGATATGTCAAGTGGTTGATGATTTACTATTAATAGTTGCATGCATGTCAGTTCTAATGAAGACCTAGTTGAGACGGAGGTTAAAGGGATTTTAACTATCAGTTGTATTATTAACGGATTACGAAGCACAATAAAAACAACCATTTGGATACCCATGATGTATTGCGTAGTTTTGGAAGGCTGAAATTCCTAAATAATAGGGATTTAATTCTCTTAGAATTGTGCAAGCAAGGAAGGTTGAGCAGAGGCAGGAAATTGGCTAAGTGTTGGTTGATTTTGTCTAGATCCGTGTGAGACAGTTGGTAGAGTGGGAAAGACTCTTCCGAGAAGAGTGCATTGTAATTGTTTCATTATTCCTTGTTTGATTATACAATACATATAGAGGGGTTTTGAGTAGATTGATTTCCCCAAAAGATTTCATGTGTTGTGGATTTGATTATTTCTCTTACTTGGTGTGAATGTGCGATCGTGTTTATTTTCCGCAAATTAATTCTAAAGGATTCGGTATCTTGCTCTAGAATATTTCATGATCGGATTGAATCCATTGGTTATACATATTGTTTTTATAATTTATACATGGTATCAAAGCGCCAAAAATCACTATAGTGGAGAATAATTTGAGCTTGTGATAAACAACATTCGAATTTGCAAAAATATTCTTTGGTGTGACGGGCGGATCAAGATAGCTTTCAATGGATTAAGATTGGAATATGCACTCGAGGGAAGTTCTAATTATATTGCATGGAAATATAGAATGGAGGCAGTTCTAGAGGACAACAGGTTGAAATAATTTATTAACATTGATATTCCAAGGCCCATAGCAACAGACGTCGCTCTTCTTGTTGCTTGGCAAAAGAATGTTGCAAAGGTGAGGAGGATCTTATTAGAGTGAGTTCGAGATCACATTGTCTCGAGTCTCCATGGCAAGGCGACTCCATATGCAATGTGGAAGGCCCTTACAAATCTGTTTCAGAATAGAAGTGACCACATAAAATTGGCACTGAAGGACAAGAGGAAAATCAAAATGGAGAAAGGAGACACTATTACGAAATACTTGACCAAGTTCATCCAATGTTGAGAAGAGCTTGGAAGTGTCGGGATTACTATAGCTGATGATGAATTGGTGAGCCTAGCACTTATAGGTCTTCCCAATATATGGCATGATTATCAAGACTTTGTCAATGGGAGGGAGAAGCTACCATATTGCAAGCGACTTTGGTCATATTTGGTACAAGAAGAATTCAGGCGCAATACCAGGGATGGGTCCTCATCCAAAACAGATGATGAGGAAAATTTTGCCTTGGTTGGTAAGGCAAAGAAGGGGAAGGGAAATAAATCATATTCCAAATCTGAGACCGGAAAAGAAGGCAAGAAGCATGACATGTCCAAAGTGAAATTTTTTCACTATCACAAGCATGGAGATTATGCCACTAATTGTCCACAGAAGAAGAAGATCAACAAGAAGGCTTCAAGATCTGTAGCGGGTCATGATTTGGCTTCACAGTTTGAGTTGGAATACTTACTCATCGCATGCATGGTGTCTATTGCAATGGGATCAATGTGGTACTTTCATATTTCCACATGACGGGAGACAAATACTTCTTTAGTATCTTGGAGGAGAAGGATCTTCAGATACACATCGAGATGGGTGATGACGGGAGGTATAGTGCTACTGGGATTGGTACAGTTACTTTCCAGAGACATTTAAGTAAACCTTTCTTATTAAAATATGTCATGCATGTACCAAGCTTGAAAAATAATTTAGTTTTAGTTATTATGCTAGAGGATAGAGGATATTATGTGGTTTCCAGTGAAGGGAAATCATTTCTTCGTCACAAAGCCACAAGACAGGTTACGAAGATTGGGGTTCGTGTGAAGAACCTCTACAAACTTATTGTAGATGGTTGCCCAGCATTGATGAGTAAAGCAGATGGAGTGGTAAGTCGAGATGAAGGTGAGTTACGGCACAGGAGATTGGGCCATCTACACCACAGTGCTTTGAAGGTCATGCAGCAGATTTCTGCGGGGCTTCCAAAGGGTACTCTTGCACAAATAGACACATGAAAGGGATGTACCATGGGGAAGTATACAAATGCCACTTTTCACGAGAAGGAGAACCGAGCAGCGGAAATCCTTGAGAGAGTTCACTCAGATGTGTGTGGAACATTCTCTACAACTTTTATAGCAAATCATAGGTATTATGTGATTTTTGTTGATGATTTTTCTAGAAAGTGTTGGATCTACTTCATGCAGAAGAAAGATCAGACATTCTCCAAATTTTGTGAGTTCAAAGCACTGGTTGAGAAAGATATAGGGAAGTAGGTGAAGGCTCTAAGGAGTGACAATGGTGATGATTACATCTCCAATGAATTCAAGAACTTATATGCCAAAGAAAGAATTCGAAGAGAGTTTATTGCACCTCATAACCCACAATAGAATGGGGTTGCAGAAAAGAAAGAACAAAAAAATTGTGGGTGCGGCACGAGATATGTTACATGATCAAGGCCTATTGTTGCATCTATGGGTAGAGTCATGCAACACAGTGGTATTTGTGCAAAACTATAGTCCTCATTGGATACTTGGCGTGAGTACACGAGAGGAGGATTTTTTCTGGTAAGTAACCTGATGTTTCATATTTTAAAAATTTTGGCTCTTTTGTTTATTGTCATGTGACCAAAGATTCTAGAAAGAAGCTAGAACCAACATCATATATTGGGATATTTTTGGGGTACACTGATACTCCCCACAACTATTGGGTGTATTTGTCGAACAGCAGGATGATAGTTGTCAGACAGGATGTAAAATTTGATGAGGAGAAAGCCATGTGATTGTACCTTGAGAGGGAGCTTGTTTTGCATGCAGATGAGGAACTCTTGGTTCCAAAGGATGAACCTCAAGATGTGGAGCAGCCACATGAGGAGGATCATGGAGTGGCAGAAACCACTCATGCAGAGCCATCCACCATACATGGTAGAAGCCGCACCACAAAGGCTAACAGATTGAGACTTGATGCGGTAGAAGATGTAGGAGCACCTACATCACAACGCAAACAAATACAATCACCAGACAAGTATACTAGATACATGACTCTTATGAGCAAGAGTATTGTGATAGAACCATCCTCTTTTGAGGAAGCAGTGCATCAACCAACTTGGGTTGAAGCCATAGTTGAGGAGTATGACTCCATCATCAGGAATAGTGCATGGGAATTTTTCCCAAGACCAGTCAGGAAGTCAGTGGTTGGATCTAGATGGATCTATAAGGTGAATCAGGCAGTAGATGGGAGTGTGGAGAAGTACAAGGCTAGATTTTTTAGCCCAGGAATTCTCATAGGTTGAGGGGATTGACTATGAGGAGCCTTTTGCACCTGTTTCAAGGTACTCATCTATTAGATCTATCCTTGCACTCTCAGCACAGATGGAGTGAAAGATACATCATATGGATGTGAAGACTACATTTCTCAATGGAGTTATTGAGAAAGAAGTATACATTGAGAAGCCAGAAGAATTTGAAACCTTTGACAAGGAGTCACATGTGTGCAAACTCACGAGAGAACTATATGGGTTGAAGCAAGCACCTCATGCTTGGTACACTAGGATTGACAGCTATTTCACCAGGTTGGGCTTCACGAAGAGTGAAGCGGATGCGAACCTGTACCAGATTTTGGTTGATGATAAGCTTCTAATTATTGTACTTTATGTAGATGATCTTATTCTAAAATGTGATGAATAGCTCATAACTTCTTGCAAAGAGGATCTTGAAAGAGAGTTTGAGATGAAGGACATGGGACTTCTTCACTATTTCCTTGGTTTGGAGATATGGCAGCGGGATGGGGAGCTATTTGTTTCTCAAGGAAAATATGCCAAAGAGATTCTAAGGACGTTCCACATGGAGAGTTGTAAACCCATGGCAATTCCTCTTGCAGGAAACTAGAGGAAGGAGGATGCTACTTCAGGTGAGGTAGTGGATGTTATTTTTTATAGGAATCTTGTGGGTTCACTCATGTACGTGGTGAACACACGACCAGACATATGCTACACAGTTAACCAACTTAGTCAAGCTATGGTTAAGCCGGCCAAACCATTTTGGAAGGTGGGGAAGCATGTCTTGAGATATCTTAGGGGCACTACAGAGTATGGATTATGGTATATAAGGACAAAGGGAGTGAATATTCAAGACTTCACCAATGCATACTGGGCAGGCAGTCCAAATAGGAAGAGCACATTAGGAGGGATCTTCAGCATCGGATCAACACCAGTTTCTTGGTACAACAGGAAGTAGATATCAGTTGCACTCAATTCATCTAAGGCAGAGTACATGGCATCTAGTCAGGCGGCATGTGAAGCCATATGGATGAGGAATATACTTACTATTTTTTTTGGTCATCAGATGGATCCGAGGGTGATACATTGTGATGACCAGAGTTGCATAAAACTCTCGGTTAATCCAGTATTCCATGACAATTCCAAGCATATTGACATTCGGTATCACCATCTCAGAGATTATGTTCAGAGATGCATTATGTTATTTCAGTACGTTCCCATGGAGGATTAGGATGCAGATATTATTACGAAAGTGCTCGCCAAGAGAAAATTAGAATACCACAAAGGCAAGATCGAGGTAGATGATAATCCCTTTCTTGTTGAGATAGAGTGTCGAAAAGTCAAGAAGAAATGTGTGTCTAATTTAATCTCCCCTTAATTAAATTCGACAATAAATTGTAATTTTATCTCATAATCACTTGTAATAGTTAACTGAGTGTGATAGACTCAGTTAGATCATGAAATTTGAGTTGCGGGTGGTTGGTGAGGCATGTAGAGTGATTCTATTTGTTTTAGAGTCCAAGTTGCATTTAGTGTATTAGTTTAGTGCATGAAAAATTAGTTAACTCAATTAAGTGAGTTAAAGCTATTCTATTTAGTTGTAACTGATTGTTGCACTACTGAGAGGTCAAGTGAATTAAATCAAATTTAATTCACATGTCATGATCTATCAAGTGACTGATGATTTACTTTTAATAGTTGCATGCATGTCAGTTCTGATGAAGACCCAGTTGAGGCAGAGGTTAAAGGGATGTTAACTATTAGTTGTATTATTAATGGATTGCAGAGCACAATCAAAAAAACCATTTGGATGCCCATGATGTATTGCACAGTTTTGGAAGACTAAAATTCCTAAATAATAGGGATTTATTTCTCTTAGAATTGCGCAAGAAAGGAAGGTTGAGTAGAGGCAGGAAATTGGCTAAGTGTTGGTCAATTTTTTATGGATCAGTGTGAGACAGTTGGTAGAGTGTCACAGAAGTGCATTGTAATTATTTCATGATTCCTTGGTTGATTATACAATACAGATAGAGGGTTTTTGAGCATATTTCTTTCCCCAAAAAATTTCATGTGTTGTGGATTTGATTCTTTCTCTTACTTGGTGTGATTGTGTGATCATGTTTATTTTTCGTAAACTAATTGTGGAAGGATTTAGTATCTTTCTCTAGAATATTGCATAATCAGATTGAATCCATTGGTATACATATTGTTTGTATAATTTTCACAACTCTGACCTCTGTAATCATGGATGCCTATGTGTCATATTTTGACTGTGTTCTCTGCTTTATGATCATCCTTATTTCCACGAGTTTACATGCTTGGTCTTGTCACAATTATATTTGTATTACCCACGCTTTGTCTCATTTACATTATTCATCATGGTTTTTGCATCTTCGTTCATATTTCTTTGTATGCCTACTATTGCATGTATTTGCAATCATGCATTATCATGTGTTTGTCTTTTCATTCCTTTTGCATGTTGCATAATCCATGTTGTAATTTATATGTTTGCCTTTTGATTCCTTTGTTTGTCATTTTTATATGCTTATCCATTAATTTGATTTGAAATGACCATACACATAGGTCAATTTCAAATCAAATTCATCTTATAATGACACCAACTCCTTTTTGGTTTTGTAGGAAAGCAAGCAAATTCCTTATGAGGCAAAAATTTGAGCCACAATTTTTAGTCAAAAATATGTAGGAGGATAAATGTAGGAGTATGTGAGTTTAATGTAGGGTTATGATGAAACGATTTTTAATGTAGGATGTAGGATAATAAATGTAATAGGATTATGATGAGGGTAGGTTAGGTTAATGTAATGTTTTTAATGTAGGATGTAGGTAGGATAATGTAATAGGATGTAGGGTGTAGGGTTATAAATGTAATAGGATGATGAATTCATTAAGTGAGTATTTCATAACCAAGTTAAATTAGTTTAAAAATCCTAGAAAATTTTTCAGAATCAAAGGTTTTAATAACATGTTCTACACTTACAGTACTTTCCTTCCGCTTAATAGCTCAATGTCAATGCTATTTGATGATGACCTTTGCTAGTTTGTCCACACTTGACTCTTTTTTTAATGATGATAGCTCTTTTCTTCAAAGATGACTCTTTTTTAATGATGATAGCTCTTTTCTTCAAGGATGGATTTCGATGGAATGTAGATGGTTGTATCTACTTATTGGATCCTCTTGATGTAGATTACGATGTTTCATGTTCTTTTTGCATCTGATATTGATTCAGGTCCCTTCTGATGAATATTGATGTCTCGGGTCCCTTCTGCAATCATATGATATTTGATTTTGTTTAGTTTCCTTCTGTATTGATATTTGACTATTGTTTCAGGTCCCTTCTGCAATGATATTTCAATGATGTCTCAGGTCCCTTCCGCAATACAGTTGCTTAAACTATTTGCATAGTTTTATTATGAATCTTCCCCCTTGCTTATTTTGAGACTTGTCCTCAAGTCATGGAATTATGGAGGATGATTTCTACAAAATGAAATTGAAGAAAAAGTAAAAAAAAAAATAGGGAATTCATATTGGCCAAAAAATTTGGTTTTCCGATATGAATTTGAGTTTGCATTGTGCCAATTTCCTAGATTTTCACAACCAAACTCCTTTATTATTTTTTATTTTTTTTATTTTTTATTTTTATTTTTATTCTAGAAGTAATGAAGGCATATCACTATGATGTTCCATTATTTCCATATTATTTTATGTTGAGACTCTTTTTAGAAATTCCTACTTATTGATAGGCTTATTATAGAAATTGAGTCTATGTCCATTAACTAGAAATGAAATTTATGCTGCATCAATTATCTTTATTTTTATTGCTTCATTGTCAAAGATTTCTTCTATCTTATATGGACTAAGCCAATGAGTTGTAAACTTTGCTTTGAAGTCTTTGAACTTGGAGTCAAAAAGTAGTGCCCAGTATCCTTTATGAAAAAAAATATTTTTGATAAATTTTTCATGCCATTTGATTTTCTGTTGTTGCACTGGTGATGTATGCTCAACTTCTTCTTGTATGATTTCATCTAGTTCATTTAATTGCATGACTCTCTGTTGTTTTTCTTCTGACAGGTTCAATACCAATTCTGCTGCAAGTTTAAATTTATGAATTTTAAATTCAATTGGTAACATAACTTCCTTACCATATACCAACTGATATGGGTTGAATCCAGTTGTATTTTTCCATGTAATTATGTATGCTCATAATGCATCTCTTAAATTTTCTGACCAATCCTTTTTGTTCATTTTCATTGTCTTTGTCATGTTTTTTTCCACGAACTTATTAGTGGATTCTACTTGTCCATTTTATTAACGATGGTATGAAGTAGACTTTTTGTGTTTGATTTTATACTTATCCGTATAAAGATCCCAGACAAGTTTAGAGGTGAATTGTGCTCCTTGGTCTGTAAAAATCTGTCTTGAACTCCAAACCTTACAAATATTTCTTCAAAGAGGAATAAAACCATTGTTTCTTCTGTTGTTATTGCCACTGCTTTTGCTTCTACCCACTTTGTAACATAATCTGTACATACTAGAATGTACTTATTTCCATTTGAAGGCAGGTTAATTTGTCCCACAAATTCAAGAGCCCATTGTTCAAATGGCTCTATAAGTACTTGTGGTTTCAATGGAATTTCACCTGATATTATAGGTATTCCAGTTCTTTGGCAGCTATCACATCATTTAACATAGGCTTTTGAGTCCTTGAAGGTTGCTAGCCAGTAGTAGCCAAGTTTGAGCACCTTGTACGTTGTCCACTTGTTTGCAAAATGGCCACCACATGGCTCGTCATGAAATTCTTTCAAAATATCAAGAATTTCATCTTCTCTAACACATTTTCTTATCAATAGATCAGAAATAGTATAAAAGACGTCACCATTGACCCAATTATATCTAGCACTTTCTCTGGTTATTTTTCTTTTCTGTTTGTTAGTGAAATGGGATGGTAATATTCCAAATGATAAATAATTAGCTACATCTAAAAACCATGGGGTTTTAGCTATTATATCAAATAAATGTTCATTTGTAAAATTAGCTGAAACGGGAATAGGATCACTATGTGAATGAAGTCTTGATAGGAAATCTGCTACTTGATTGTCTTTACCTGGTCGATCTAGAACAGTGAGATTGAATTATTACATTAATAATAGCCATCTAGTAATTATGTCATTTATAATTGCTTTGTTCATTAAGTATTTAATGGTTGAATGGTTTGTCTGAATAAACACTTGATAGCCCGTAATATAATTCCTAAATTTATTGACTACATCCACAACAACTAACACTTCTTTTTTAGTTACTGTATAGTTCAATTTTGTCGGAGTTAAATTTTTGCTTATGAAGTATATGGCATAATTAAACTAATTTTATTTTCGTCCAATATCCTATAGTTGTATCAAATGCATTAGTATATATGTGAAATGGAAATGACCAGTTTGGTCCTCGAAGAATGAGTGCTACTGACAATTTTTCTTTCAGTATTTCGAATGCATTTTAGCAATTTGTTGTCCATTGAAACTCGATTTATTTTGCAAGTAACTTGAACAGAGGTAGAGCTATTTTACTAAAATTTTCAATGAATCTTTTGTAATAGCTTGCATATCCCAAGAAACTTCTTACTTCTTTCTGTGTTGTTGGTGGCATTAAGTTTACAATGACCTATGTCTTTGCTGGGTCCACCTTGATTCCTGAAGAAGAAATGTGGTGTCCCAACATTATCCCTTCAGTTAATATCATAAATAATTTCTCATTGTTAAGGGATAAGTTCGTCTCTGTGTATCTTTTTAAAAAAAATTCAAGGTTGTTCAAACAATCATCAAATGTACCTCCATAGAAGGTAAAATCATCCATGTATACCTCTACACATTCATGAATTGGATCAGCAAAGATGTCTAGGATTTCTCTTTGAAAATTAGGAGGTACATTACATAACCCAAAATGAAAAACATTATATTCATATGTTCCCCATGGACAAGTAAATGTGGTTTTATCCTGATCCTCTAATGCTATCTTAATCTAATTGTATCTACTAAATCCATCAAGAAAATAAAAGAATTACTTTCGAGCTAGTGAATCTAGTACTTGGTCAATAAATGGTAATGGGAAATCATCTTTCAATGTGGCTTTATTCATTTCCCTATAATATACACATATTCTCCATTTTCCATTTTTCTTTGGTACCACAACTAAGGGAGAAACCCATTGACTATCTGAAATAGGATAGATGAATCCTACTTGTAACAATTTTTGCAGTTCTTCTTTAACTATTTCTTTCATCACATGATTCAATATTCTTTGTGGTTGTCTAACTGGTTTGATATGGTCATCAGTATAGATATGGTGAATACATGTCTTTGGATGAATTCCTTGCATGTATGTATAATCCCAGACAAAATATTTTGAATATTTCTGTAATAATGCAATCACCTGTTGTTCTTGTGATGATTGTAAATTATTACCAATATTTAGATTCTTTCCAAGATTGATTTCAATGATTTTACTTTGTGAATTGGTAATTGAGCTAACAGGAAAAATGATTTCAAATGAATTTTTCAATGATTGAATAGTACAATTTTTACTAAAAATATTGATTCAAAAGATGATTTGCAGCTTCATATTGTGTTATTCTTAGCTGCTCAGAAATATCAGGTTCTAAGATGAAAAGGTCTATTAGATCCTCATATTCTTCCTCTTCTCTAAAATTAAAGACTTGATTAATACTTAGAACAGATTGAGTTTCTTGTTGTTGTTGGTCATCAAGCCATGATAATAAAGAAGGAGATTGTGTTGAATGATAGAGTGTAACATATTTCATTTCATCTCCATGTGCTATGATCATGCTTCCTGTTCTACATCCAATGAAGGCATCTGCTATGGCTAACCATGGTATGTCTAGAATTAAAGGATGGCCTCCTAGAATTGTTTTTGGTTGCAAGATTAGAAATTCTACAGGATATTCCCATGAATCCAAAGAAAAAATGATGTCTTCTAATATTCCCTCTAGTACAACTTTAGATCTATCTGCTAGCTCCAAAATTGTAGTAGTAGGTAAAATATTGGGAAATTTTAAATATTTCATGGTCTTTGTTGTCATGACATTTATAGCAACCCCCAAATCTATTAAAGTTTTTGGAACTGAAAAATTATTGATTGAAATGGTAACCATAGGTATCCCAGGATCAACATAATTTTCTATTTTTGTTTTTTGCAGACATGAGGCTATCTAATTTTCCAATGACTTGGATTGTGGGTGAATCTCTTTTCTTTCTTCTAGTTTTCTTAATACATAATTCCTTTATTGTTTTTTCATAGATTGGAATATCGTTGATAGCTTGCAGCAAAGTAATTTTGACACAAGAATTCTTTAATTCATCCAAAATATCAAATTTAGGAAGGTAAATTGGAGTTTTCTGCTCTACTAACATCTATGGATAAGGTGGTGTTTGAGTCATAATAGTTTTTACTTTCTGAATTTGATTTTCTGGATTAGATTTTTTAAATTTTTCTCCTTGTTCAGTTTGTTCTTCTATGATTGGTGGAAAATCTTTGTTTAATACTTTCTCAGACCTTAAGTGTAAATATTGTATAGGAAGAATAGAATATGTAGGAAAATATGTCATTTCTTCCACATTATATGCTAGTATTTCCACCTTGTTACTCAAATTGCTACTAGTTGAGTTGGTAATTGAGTTTCTCTAGGTGGGGCTTGGTTAGAAGGCAGCTGAAGCTGTTGTGGTTGAGTTAGTAAGGGTGAAGAATTTTGTTGTGAAAATGGCATTGGTTGAGGATGTTGCTGGAATTATTGATATTGAAATGGTTGTTGAGGATATGGTTGTTGGTATTGTTGTTAAGGATAGATTTGTTGAGGTGGCTGGGTCCCATAACTATATCATCTCCAACCTTGTCCAGGTTGGTTTTGGTATTGTTGTGGAGGCCAATCCTACCATGGCATCAGAGGATTCCATGAAGTTTGAGGAGGATATTGATAATTCTGTAGGATTTGTTGAGAAAATTGTTGAGGAATACTTGGTTGTCAAGGTCTTCTTGGTTCCATATAGTAAAGAGAATCAATCCCTTGTACTTATTCCATTGAATTTACTTGCAATAATTTAAGCTTTGGACAATTTTCAGTTAAATTATTTTCTGTACAAAGTCCACACACCTGAATATTATCCAAAGGACATTCTCTTAGTGGATGCTTCTTTCTACACAGGACAAAAGACTGATAAGATCTAATCTTGGTCATCTTGCTTTTTATTGGCTTTCAAAACATCAACTTGTGTTCCTAAAGTGCTCAAAATATCAATTTTAAAGTTTTCTAACAAACTCCCTATTTATGCTCTTGTTACTCCTCCAGCTACTGATTTAGAAGCTCTTGAATTAACATCTCTTTTTTCCACTCTTTTCTCTTCCCCTAGAATATTTTTGGCATAGTTCAGCAATTTCATCAAATGGCAGATTTGAGATGTGTCATTTTCACATTACATTAAGAATATCAAGGTATTCATCTCTTATACCTTTAAGAAAAATTGTGCGAATGGTACCCAGATTCAAAGAGTGTTGTTTGGAATTTTGTAGATTGTAAAGGAATTGTTCTAAGTATTCTTCCAAAATCTCATTTTCATGTTGAAACATCCTGAAAATATCCTCTTTTGAATCTCTAAGTCTGCAATAGGCTTGATACTTCTTAAGAAAAAACCTCTTCATGTCATCCCAAGAGGCAATAGTGTCTTCTCCTAATCCTATCAACCATTTTAGTGCAGTTTCTTTAAGAGTAGCAAGAAAGAGACGAATTTTATGTGTGTCATCTATGTATCTATAAGTACTACATAAGATATCAAACTCAAACATAAATGAATCAGGATCTTCATTAGACATTCCATAAAAATTGCAAAACAGAGGGTGGAATATTCTTCATTTTTACCTCTTATCCAAGAATTTCTCTTGTGTCTAGAATTGGGAAGCCAAAGGTAGCTTCATGATCATTGTTTGGTTCTATATAATTATGTCTATTATTTTCATATTTTATTTTTTCATATTCTTCTCTTTTTATCTCTGCTGCAATTCTCCTTCTTCCTCTCTTTTCTCTACCATTCATTTTGTTGCCTCTCATACTAAATTCTTTGTTCCAGAGTCATTATTAGTATATTACATCCTTATCCTTCCTCCGTCATTTTCTTTTCAGCTGTTTGTAACGTTTCAATAAAAGGTTGAATTTTTGTTTCCTCAAATTTCCCTATTTGTTCAAGAATTGGTTTCTCTAATTATTTAACAATTGGTTTCCTTATCTCCTTTTGATTTTCTATGAAAGGTGTTTCTTTTGGTGTTTGTTTTCTTTTTACTTCATAGGATAACAAGGTTTGTCTTTAAATAAGATTCAATATTTTTCTTGGTCTTTTTTGTTCTTCCAATTCCTCTAGATTTGGTCTCCTAGCAACTGGTGTAATTAGTCCTGATGGTCCTGCTCCTACGGGTGGTTGAATTTGTCAGACCAGGAGGTAACTCTGCAAAAATCAATTTATATTGGATGGAGATTGTGTGTGTATTTATACATGGAGGTGAGGCTATTGGGATTCACTTCCCAATGACTCTTGGCCTTACTTATTTACTAAATTACAATAATATACAATCTCACCCAACCCCTTAGGATTAGGTGTCAACATTCCCCCCTTTAATCTGAAGGGATGTTGGTGATTCCAAGCATCATTCTGAACTTTTCAAACTTTTCTCTTCCAAGTGCTTTGGTGAAGATGTATGTGGTCTGCTCATTTGTGGAACAATGATGTAGATGGATGGTTTTGGCCTGAACATGATGTCAAATCAGATGGTATTTTGTATTGATGTGCTTTGTTCGATCATGGAACTTCGGGTTCTTCAAATCTTCAAGGATTTTCCTGAGCCACACAATTTCCTTTGTTGCTTCAGCTACTGCCGCATATTCTGCATCGATGGCGAAATATGTTGGAACTGACTATTTGTGTGATCTCCATGAGACAGCTCCTGATCCAAGACTCATGGTATAACCTAAAGTAGACACCCCAATTTCTTTGTCCCCATCAAACTCTGAATCAGAGTATCCGATCAAGCTAAAATCGCCTACCTGTGTATATTTGAGTCCAAAGTCTTGAGTCCCCTTCAAGTACTTTAGAACTCTTTTTGCAGCAGACCAATGTCCTTCACAAGGTTTTTGCATAAACCTGGAGAGGATTCCAACAGTAAATGAGATGTTTTGTCTGGTGGTAGTCAGGTAGATAAGACTTCCAACAAGTTGTCTATACTTCGTTGCATCCTCGAATTCCTTCCCTTCAATGGATTTGAGCTTCAAATTTTGTTCCATTGGAGTGGTTAAGGGGTTGCATTCATCCATGCCAAAGTTGTTCAAAAGATCTCCAGTGTACTTCTTTTGAGAAATAAATATAAATTTAGGATGTTGAGTTATTTCAATACCCAAATAGTAATGAACATAACCCAAATCAGTCATTTCAAAACCTTTCTTCAATTCTTTCTTAATGGATGCAATATAACTCTCATTGCCCCCTGTCATCAAAATATCATCTACATATACCACAAGATATACAACTCTTTTTCTAACTTTCTTAACAAACAAGGTTGCATCATCAAGATCAAAATGTTTGAAGTCAAGTTTCAGAAGATGCTCAGTTAATTTCTCATACCAGGCTCGCAGTGCTTGCTTGAGGCTATACAAGGATTTTATAAGCTTGCATACTTTGTGCTCTTGGCCCTTCACAACAAATCCTTCTGCCTGGGACATAAAAACTTTCTCCTTTAGATCTCCATTCAAAAAGGCAATTTTTACATCCATCTGATGGACTTTCCATCCCTTATGTGCTGCTAGGGCAAAGAGCGTCTGGATGGTGGCCCATTTTGCTATGGGAGAAAAAGTTTCTTCATAATCGACCCCTTCTTTCTGTGCAAAAAATTTTTCCACAAGCATGGCTTTATACTTGTCAAGTGAGCCATCTGCTTTGTATTTGTTCTTTTAGACCCACTTACAGCCAATTGGTTTGGTTCCCAAAGGCGGATCAACCAGCTTCCAAGTGCCATTTTTTATCAAGGCATCATACTCATTTTGCATCGCTTCATTCCATTCATCATGAGAAGTGGCTTCTTTGAAGGAATTTGGTTCATGATCTGTAGACAAACTCAATTCACAGTTATAAGAAATATCCATATCAACAAGTGAATCAGAATTATCTACATCACCTTCGTTTTGTCTAGTGGAACTTCTTATTCCTGTTTTTCCAACCTCATCGGGATGAACGTTTTCTAGTGTCTTTGTCAGCCATTTGGGGGGACCTTTCTGAGATGGCCCAGGCTGCTCATTTGACTGAGTTGGAATTGAATCAAGATTCAGTCTCTCAATTCTATCAATCAAATCATTCAAGGTGTCATTCATGGTTGGTTCTTCAGGTGGGGGAGAAAGTGCTTCAGGAAATGATTCCACAGATTTATCTAGTATAGGAATCCCCCCCTTCAAGATGTGGAATCTGATTATCAAATTCTTGAAAATACTTTGTATGTGTGAATCTATCCAAGCGATCAAGTTGCCACTCAAAAACATTGTCAGTCTTGGAAGATTCAAAGAATATGACATCTCTTGCTATTACAAACTTCTTATTGACTTCATTATAGAGACGATATCCTTTGGAGGTATTGGAATACCCCAAGAAGATACATTTTTGACTTCTAGCACCAAGTTTATTCCTTTTTACCTTGGGTATCAAAGCATAACAGGTGGAACCAAAGACCCCGAAATGCTTTACCGAAGGAATTTGGCCATGCCACATTTCATAAGGAGTTTTGTTTCTGATTGAATTTGAAGTACACCTATTCTTTATGTATGCAGCACATAGAACTGCATCAGCCCAAAACATCAATTTTACATTCTTAAAAAACATCATGGAGCGAACCATATTTAAAATTGTCATGTTCATTCTTTCGGCTACACCATTCTGCTGGGGATTATAAGGCACGGTTGTTTGATGTTTGATCCCATGTTGACGAAGATAATTTTCAAATTCCTTTGAAGTATATTCTTTTCCATTATCAGTACATAAAGAGCCAATATGAGTTTGTGCATCATTTTCAATCCATGCATGAAAATTCTTGAATGTTTGAAAAGCATCGGACTTGTTCTTCAATAAGTAAACCCAACACATTCTGGTGTAATCATCAATAAATGTCATCATATATTTATTTCCATTTGCAGAAGCAACAGGCATAGGGCCACATAAATCTGAATGAATAAGCTCAAGTTTTATATGTGCTCTGGAATATGAATCATGAAATGGTTGTTTGCTATGCTTTCCTAGAATACAAGCATCACATTTCTTAAGTTTCCTAGGAATTGTAGGCAGTCCATTAACACCATTTTTCTTCAACAATTGAAGGCTATCATAATTTAAGTGTCCAAATCTAGCATGCCATAAAAGACTTGATGGGAATGTACCTTCATCATGATGTGAACTGAATGCAAAGTTTTTTGTATGAGCAGAGGAACCTTGCAGCTTCAAGAGCCTTCCTTCTTCTATTCCCTCCATGAAAAGTGAGTGATCTGATGCTTTTATGACCTTAGCCTTGCCATCAAACATGTGAATGGATTTTCCTTGCTGGCGGATGTGGACCAAGGATAGCAAGTTTCTCCTCAACTTAGGGAGGTATAGAACCTCATGTAGAAGATGATCTGGAAGACCAGGCAACTTAAGCCTGATTGTGCCAAGCCTTGATGGCTTGAGTTTGGATTTATCTGCAAAGTATACTTCTCCATCAACTTTGCCAGTAAATTCTTCAAAAAAATCTTTTAAATGTCATGTGACATGTTGCTCCTGAATCTAGCAACCAATCATTTCTCCAAGAAGTAAGTGAAACATCAAACAAGTCTTCAGTTACTCCATTGTTACAATGTGCTATAAAAAAATGAGCAGATTCAGGTGCTTTACCTTTGTCTCTTTCATTAGTTTTACCTTTTTCTTGATTCCTTTGCTGCTCAATTTTATTCCAAGGTATCTTGCATGTAGATGCATCATGCCAGTCTTTATTATAGCGTATGCAATGAAGATCAGATTTTTCAGTTTGAGTTTGTCTGCCCCCCCTTCCTCTGAAATTTCTTCTTCCTCTTCCTCTTCGGCCACCTCTTCCTCTGGAATAATCTTGAGCATGATTCTTCTCTTTATGTGCAAAGCATACAGCCTCTTCAGAAGTCAGAGGGGTGGTCATCTTTCCAAAAGCTTTCTCTCTTTCTACAAACTTTTTCTCAAGGGACTCAAAAATGATTTTCACAAGGTTTCCACTTCCTTGCAATGACTCAAGATAATTTGAGTAAGTGGGATAAAAAGTCTTAACATATGCTATGAGAGATATGTCAACATCTTCATCAGTGCTCTTAATATCATGCATGATAGATCTTACTTCTGAAGCTAAATCAAGAGGATCATCATTTTTCAATTCCATACTAAACAACTTAATCATTAATTGAACAACTTCAAGTTCTGAATGTGAGTCATAGAGTTATTTTAGCTTGCTCAAGGCTTGATAAGCATTTGAAAATGGTGTAATATGGTGACTCACCTCTTCATTTACGGAAGTTGCAATCAAGGCATAGGCCTTGAAATTCTTGTTTTCCCGAATGGCGATCTCCTTGTCTGAAGTGGGCTTTGCTAGTGGAAGGTCACATTGTCCTTCACAAATTTCTTTCCACAGCTCATTAAAAATGAGTGTGTGTTTGATTTTCTGAGACCATTCACGATATTTCTCCTTGCCGGAGAGAACAACTCCTACAATAGATATGAGAGAATGCATTCTTTTGAAGGAAAAAAAATACTTGCTAGGTAAAGAAAACTCAATTATGGTTTCAATTCTGAAAATATATATATATATATATCTTTTTTTTTAGGGTAAAAACAAACAGAGGTTTTAACTGGGGGAGATTTTAACTAGGGGAAGATTTATGTGGGGGAGGTTTTAACTGGGGGGGTTTATGTGGGGGAGGTTTCAACTGGGGGGGTTTATCTGGGGGAGGGAAAACTCTGTAAAACGACAGAAATAAACAAGAGAATGCAGGGGAGGGGACGGTCGAGGGTGTTGGGCGTGGGGAAGAGTGTGGATTGTAAGTGAGGGAGTTGGGTGAGTGGAGGTGGGTAGGGGTTGAAGGCCGAGAGCGAGTGTGGGAAACGGAGTTGGGAGGGAAGGCAAGGGATGAGAGGTGAGGGGGCTGGGGTGGGACGACGAGGACCGAGAGCAGAGTTGGGGGGGAAGGCGAGGGGGTGAGTGATGTAGTGTGAGAGAGGCCGAGAGCTGGGTGGGGGGTAACTATTTAAGTCGGGTAGGAGAAGTCAGGTAGGGAGTCGAGTGGGGAAGTCTGGTGGGGAGCGCATGAGGGGGAGGGCGGTGTGTTGTGAGGGGTGGGTTGAGTGAGGCCGAGAGGCAGTGAGGGGTTCGGGTGGGTAAAGTGAGGCCGAGAGGCCATGAAGAATGTGATGGGTCGCTATGCGAGGGAGGTGAGGGGTTCAGGTGGAGAGAGGGTGATTTTCACAGCGAACAAGAAAAATGTACAGTAAATTTAATTATGCTCAAGATTTGAGAAAAAAATGCACATTAGCAGAAATTATAGACAAAATGTGCAGAAAATTTGCAGAACTGCAGTAAAAAAATTGCAGAATTTTCCAGAATTGCATCAATGGCAGAGGAGCAGTAAGAAAACTGAATAAGGCATAAAATTGAATGCACAATGACAATCTGCAAAAATGCAGAGCATGAGGGAGTTACACCAAAGGCAGGAATGCCAAACATGGGACTGGCTCTGATACCATGTTATACTAGGAGGTAACTCTGCAAAACTCAATGTATATTGGATGGAGATTGTATGTGTATTTATACATGGAGGTGAGGCTATTGGGATTCACTTCCCAATGACTCTTGGCCTTCATTATTTACTAAATTACAATAATATACAATTTCACCCAACCCCTTAGGATTAGGTGTCAATAGAATTTTTGGGGGGTTTTGTTTAGTAAATCTACCTTTTTTATATCTTTCACTTGGCATAAAGAAACATAATTGGAAAAACAAAAACAAAACAAAAAACAAACAACAAAAATAAATTTTGTTGTTTTGTTTTTTTTGTTTTATTTTAAGAATCTTCCTAATTGACTATATTGAAGTATGCTTTCCCGGAAACGGCGCCAAAAATTTTGGGTCAATTTACTAAGTAAACTAACACATATTTTTTACTTATCAATCTGGGTTTGTAAACTTTGAAGCATGTCCAAAATATATGGATTTTAGATGAAGTCAATTTTAGAAGATAAGGTGTAGAAGCTTAAAGAAATGCATATTACAAATATATTCTAAATTCTAAGATTTATGGAAATGCATATTACAAATATAAAATCTAAATAAGAATTTTTTGATTCAATATGTAATAAGTGATGGAAGAGGCTCCTAACTTAGGAGATCATGGTTGTCCTTCCCCACAGTACTACCTTCATCAAGAGAAACTAAATAATTGATTAACAATAGTTTATGATGTATAAAAAGTAGGAGAAGAGGCTCTTAACTTAGGAGGTCCAAGTTTTCCTTCTTTACAATTTTATTCTATCATTGTTACTACTGCATTAAAACTGGAAATTTAGGAAATAACTCAAGAAAGGAAAAGAGGATGAATTTTAGTTGTTGTTCATGATTAGATAGAAGGATAATTTAACTTAAATTCATGTTTGTCCCTTCATATGAAAATTAAAATTAAACCAATAATCATCTAGCAACTATAAGAAATCTTCACACATCTAAATTGTTGAATAATAAATCAGAAGCAAAAACTAGTTCATGAAAATTATGTTAATTTAACCAAAAAGTGTACTTAACTTGGTGTGGGGGCCTTCCACCATTGCCTTGCACACTTGAATGATTTCTCAGCTACATCAAACTTAACCAATCATCCACAGCATGAACAGCAAATAGAAAATGAAACTGGTTCTTCAAATTATCTCCAAGTCTTCAAAAAGTCTCAATACAAACTTATACAAATTCTACCTGCTTGAATGGTTCATAAACTTGGTTTAAATAGAAAATAATAATAAAAAATGAGATATATTGTCTCTAACAGTCCTATCTATCCTAACCCCATCCATCTAGGTCGAAATCATCCATTCATTTTCACAAAATCAAGAAAATCCCAAAAAATACTAATTTTGCCATTTTTCCTAGGGATTTTTGAAATACATGTCAAGTTTGACCAACATTGACTGGGCATGTTTTAGCTCAATTTGACCGAACCAATAGGTATTTTTCCATCCGTGGTTTCCACGCCTTCCAAATATATGCTCAGATCGCGCCCAGATCTCCTACGCATATGACTTCATGAAGCTATTACAAGAATTTTTAGTGTAGTCCAAAAATGCTCTTAAAACCCAATTTTTACAAAATTCTCTAAAAATCGAAAAACTTAATTTAATTACTTGAAAATTCATAATAAGGTCAAAATGAGGCATATATGGATGATATAAGGTGGAATATGATGGTAAATAGGTGGATTTTTTATAAGCAAAATTGACCAAAATTAAGGGCCAACAATGCATATGAGTGTATCTTTGATGCCAAATCTAACTAAGTTTAATAATGTGTTATAAATAAAATATATATAATAATATAAATAATAATAATGATGATAATTTTAATAATGAATAATTAACTAGTAATTAGTATTGAAAATACATGTCTCTAAAGACATGACCATTTGTGAAGAGGTACTTGCCTAGGTATATAAGTAGGCCCACACCCTCATTTGTAATCATCTCATATCTCACTTTTAAATATTCTTATATATAATATAGTGTCCTATCATGGATATTCTTATATTTCAGACCTTTTGAAGTATTTTGTTGAGTATACGAACTTTGTTCGTAATATTGGTATCAGAGTGCACATGAACCTTGTTCATTACATTGGTATTAGTGCATTCCTCTGAGTATACAAACTTTGTTTGTTATATTAGTATCAGAGCCACATCGGCTGATTCGGGATTTTGACCATCAACTCTCCATAGGCGTCGTCATCATTTTGATCAACCATTTCGCTACATAAATAGAGGTTCTCCATTTTGGCGGTTTCATGATTTAGGCCTTAAAAAGTGTGTGTGTATATATATATATATATATATATAATAAAAATAAAAAGAGCAAAGAATATATTAGGAAAAGAAAAGGGCATATATTATAGGGAAAAAAAAAACATAGTAAAAAAAGAGGTTATTAAAAAAAACAAGATTAAAGTATTGAAAAGGAAAAGAGGATATATATATATATATCATAAAAAAAAAAAAATTTAAAAAAAATTATATACAAATAAAAATAATTAATTAATTAAAAACAAAAAAACAAAACCAAAGGCAAACAACGACCGGCGCCTTTCTATAGGGCGGATGTCGCAGCCTTGTGACCATTGCTATACAGAAATTTCCACTATTTGCAACGCAGTCAAGGCACTATCGCTATCGACAGGTACTCGTCCACCCTCGCATGTCCTACAGAATTCCTCTATAACTTATCAATTGTCGCCAACCAGTTCCACAGCACTTCAAAGGATTAATTGTTGAGCATTGTTTTGTGGCTAACCACCATTCATATCAGCCACCATTGGCCATGTTGTCTCATGCTACTATAGGGTCCAAACGCCACCTCCATCTAGTCGTTGTTTTCACTGTTATCATAATTGCCACTCCAACGCCATTATTGTTACCATTCCCCAGCCAACCATGTCGTTGTCATTTCCACTTGTGGCCACAATCCTCCATTGACCCACATACAGACGTCGACCCTTAACATTTGTTCAATACAAAAAAAAATGGTTGGCATTCACCACCCATCTCTCTGCCATTTGCCACATCGAAAACGCCTATACTGCAGCCCTGAGCTTTCCTGTGTCGGACTCCAATATTTCTACAACGATTTATAGTAGTCGTGTCTTTTAATTTTAGTCGTGCCTTTTAGTTTTTATGAAAATATATATGTGTGTGTGTGTGTGTGTGTGTTAATTATTTTTATATATAATATTAATTATTTTTTATATTATATAAGAATTTAAAAAAAGAATAGAAAGAGAGAGAAGGAACGTCCACCTAGGAAAAACATGTGTGCTTCCCAATCATCAATTTAAACACACAAATAGTTTATTAATAAATTGATAGAGTCAAAAAAATTAAGAAAGGAATTAACATTGGAAGCTATGTTACACATTATGTGTAATAGTCCAAGGAAGCGTTAAGTTAAATGATTAAAAAGGGAAAAAGGGAGACGATTTTTATAAAACCTTTATATATAAAGTGAAGCCAATATGGCTAAATTGTTTTTCTAAAAGCGAGGGTATTAGAAGTTTCAACTATTTTATTTGAGGAAAAAATATATATTATTAAAGTTAAAAGAAATGAAGGAAAAAAATTAATGTTGGTTTCTTTTCAAGATGTCTTTTTTGTTCAGAGGGATATTCTAATTGTCAATGAGTCATTTACAAATCAATGTCGTTTGCACAAAATATTACAAAACTTTTACTTAAGTCAAATGTCTAAGTGATGCACAAAAACAATCATTGGCAAGAGATATAGAACAATTTATGGCAAATTTAGGCAACAACATGAAAATTTTAGTAAGGAAATGAAGAAAACAAAATCCAAATTTCAAGTTGAACACCGATCATCACCCCTACAAAACGATGTAATCCAGTGTACTAAGAAATTCCAGCTGGAAGATCAAGAGAAAAACAAAATAGACAAACTTCTGCAAAACAAAAAAGTGTTACAACAAGAATATAAATTTCTTGTGGATATGCATTACAAATAAGTAATGGAAAAGGGCGAAGAAATTTCTCGCCTCAAGGACCACATTGAAAAATTACCTTCACAAGTGAAAAAGATCAAGGTCACAAAGAAGGAACTCAAGAAGCACCTATGAGAACAAGAAGAGGAAAATTTACATTTAAAGAACCTTAATAAAAAATTATTAGAATAAATCAAAAAATTTAAAGATGAAGAGGATACTAAGGATAAAGTCAACAATTCAGAAAACAAAGAACTTTCACATCTAACGAATCATAATTAAAACCTTCTTACGCAAATAAAGAAGCTTAAAACCGACAAGAAGTTGCTAAAAGACAAGTTAGAACAACTTATTCAATAAGAAGTATTGAAGTCTCCAGTCGTAATAGTCCAAGTTAAAGATAAGGGAACGAATATTGATTCATTCAATATCATAAATCAAGAAGAGGATAATCCAACTGAAGTGACGATGCACTCAGAATTTGCATTTCAAACATTGGAGATTTCAGGTGAAGATTCTATAACCAACTCAACTATATCAGTACCTGAAGTAAATCGAGAAATTACCACACACATGTCAAATAAAGTTCAAACAAGGACTTATTATCTACATCCGAATCAAAAGAATAGACACCCCAATCAATTTAAGAATCTATATCACTCAAAACATAAACAAACTTAGGTTTTGAAGAATACGGAAGTGTGCACAATTCAGTCCAGTGATAACAATTCATCACAAGTTTCCAATAATCGAAAGATTCCACAGGAAAATGATTTAGGATGGTCAGATCCCTTCTCAGTTCGACTATTTTTTTTCACTTGGAGGATCTTATCATCATGTATCAACAAATATGACAACTCGAAGAACTCCAAAAGATCTGAGAAATCTTAAAAAAGAGACAAAGCAGAGAGATGGCCTTGTCAAACAGTAACTTTGAGGACAAAAAAACTATAGAAGGAAATGTTATGAATAAGATACTTATATATATATATATATATATATATATATATATATATAATTGTATTAATGATTAATTAACTAGTAATTACTAATTAGTATTGAAAAGGCATGTCTCTAAGGACATGAGTGTTTGTGAAGAGATACCTGCCTAGGTATATAAACAGGCCCTCGCCCTCATTTTTAATGATCTGATATCTCACTTGTATTTAAACATTCTTATATATAATATAGTGTTTTATCATAGATATTTTTATATTTCATATCTTTTGAAGTAGTCTGTTGAGTATACGAACCTTGTTTGTAACATTGGTATCATAGCATACACGAACATTGTTCATTACATCGGTATCAGAGCATTCCTCGGAGTATACGAACTTTTTTCGTTACATTGGTATCAGATCATTCCTTTGAGTATACGAACTTTTTTCGTTACATAATGTTGTGTAGAAGAGCTTGGATTGACTGACCAAGGAGACAATATAGTCTTCCAATTCGTACCCCAATGACTTTAGCATATTCAAAAGATGCATTCTTCTTCCATACTAAGACTTTTCCATCAACAAAAGCAACTCTATGTCTTTTGTCTTCAAGAGATGATATGGACAAGAAGTTTTTCTTAAAACAAGGAAAATATAAGATATTGTTAATAGATACATTGCCTTTGGATTCTAATTGAAAGGATAACGTACAACTCCCTTTGACTTCATATTTTCCATTGTCTCCAAGCTCAACCTTTTGAGTAAACTTCTTTTTCAGTCAATTCAGATAGATGATCATGGCTTCCAGTCATGTGTCTAGAAGCACCACTATCCACAAGCCAAATTTCATCATGATTTTCAATGGAACCTGTAAGAGCACAAATAAATGAGTATTCATATTCAGAATCATGTCTCCCACGCCTCCTCTTTGAATATGGCTCGTTTATATCAGCAGCGGATGCATAATTCCTTCTTCTTCTTTTACGATCATCATCCCTTTCATAGTCATCTCTTTGATTATTTTGAGGACATTGAGCTTGATAGTGACCATAAGCTTGAAAACGAAAGCATTGAACGTTTGATAGGTCTATTTTATCTCTTCTATCTCTTCCATCTCCTCTATCTAGAGAGGGAGGAGGAGGTCTTCCTTGTGAAGTAGAATCCTTCTTTGAAGAAGATCTAGGAACTTGTCTTTTACCAACACTTCTTTGAAACTTTCCAAAAGTTTGTTTCTTCTTATTTCCTTTCGCATGAGTTGCAAATGCTTCTATACTTAGATCTTCGATGTCTCCTCTAGAATAGAGTCTTGAGTCTTCTTGGGTACATGTTTCCCATAGCTTGCCAAAGTTGAAGCATTTTCCCTTACACTAATACATGATGCAAACGAATCCCAAGATATAGGAAGACCACCCAAAGCAACAGCTATCAATTTCTTATTAGATACTTCTTCGTCAATGGCTTTGAGTTGGTCTCTAATCTAAGATATCTTGACAAAATATGATGCCAATATGTCATTCTTTGTCATCTTGATATTACAAAGTTGTCCTCTCATATTGATGGATTGATTTACATTATTAATTGTATACAATCCAATGAAGGCATCATACATAGCTTTAGTAGTCTTGTGTTTGGAAATATAGGGAATCAAATGATCCCTGACAAAATACAATAAAATGCTTCTTGCCAAAATAGCATCTTCATGATACTTATCTTTTCCTATGTGATCAAATGGTTCAATAAATTTACCTGTGGAAATTCCCAAGACCTTGTTCCTTTCAAGAATGATTTCAACCCTTGCCTTCCTAGCCCTGTAGTTAGTGGATCATTCAAGCTTGCTTTCAGTCTTCATGAAGGAAGAATTCATGATGAAGATTGGAGGTCACAATAGAGGAAAAAATCAAAAAAAAAAAATTAAAGAAATGTTTATATGCCCTTCAAGTAGTATTCAAGATGAGTTCTCTGCTCTTTCTCCTTCACCAAAGCTCTTATACCATGTTGAAATTCTAGTGTAGCTAGGGCTAGAATAGTTTTTCACAATTGATAACTACTTCTATTGATGCAATCAGTTACTTGTTTATACTTTAGTAAGCAAGTAGCTATACATGAAAAACTCCAACCATTAAATCCTTCAATGAGAGCAGTAAATAGAGATCACAATAGACAATGAACAATAAGAGACAAGAGACACCAATATTAGGCTCACATCCAGAGCAAAACCCACAAGGGGAAAACCCAAAATTTTTTGCTTATGAGAGAAAATTTGTCCATCAAAATTACATCAAAATTGTTCCAACAAATTCAAATTTGTCCTCAAAGAAATATTAGTCAAAGTCGGAAATAGAAAGAGAGATAATCAACTTTTTTCCAATGATGAGCTCTGCACAGTGAGGCAAAAATTTTGACCTAAGATCATTGTAGCAAGAGGCTAAAAATAGTGTTGAACTATCCACATAAGCTTGGCCCAAAATCACAGTCAAAACCCTTGTTTAGCTAGGGTCAACATCACACAAAAAGGAGTGAAATCACAGTTAGCGAAGGTCAATGTACTTCTGAAGTTTTCAGCCTCCAAGATGACACAAAATAGCAGCGCAAACATATGTAAAAATTTCCAAGACAAATGCAGTCACCTTCTTCTCCAAGAATAGGGTCAATGAAAAACAAAAGAACCTTTTTCTCTTCCTTCGCACGTGTGGTATCTCTGTTTGTAGTTGCATATCAAACTTGGTTGAATTGGTGATCAAAATGAATTCCAATGATATGTGGGCTAATTAGCCCTAATGAGGATGACATGAGGAAATCTTGGAGCCGAGTTGTATGTAACAAGAATAAATAAATTTATCCTTTAAAAAATGGAAAATGTCGACCATAGCTACATGATTTTTCAACAAAACCCTCTACTAGTTGTAGAATTTTATTGACAGAAAATAGAGAAATCTGATCTCTTGTACAAGGAAACTATTTCAACAAATAATACAACTTTTCTCACTACTTGGACTAAGATAGAAACCTCCTTGCAAGACACAACCTTCTACTCCCTAGTTCCTTGCGCAACCTCTGCTCTTATCTCACTAGAAATCTCCTATTTCCTAGCATTTAGAAAGCCCCTATTATTTAGGGATTCTTCCTAAATCCTAGAGTACTTCTGCAAGGAAATTATTTGTGTCTAGACTGCTCCTAGATACTCTCTCCCCACAAAAATCTCTCTCACACACAAATTTTTCATACAAGAATGAATTACAAGGGTGCCTTCATCCTCCTTACAAGCTTTTCGATCATGCTAAATCTGGCAAGTTAATTTTAGAACTCAAACTTTTGATTTATTTGGTAACTGAGTTAAACTGACTCTTCTAACTCATTCTACCTCAATCAGAAATTGAAGCTCACTGACTCGTCCTTTTCCAACAATAAACTCACACTTGGAGACAAACGGAACTGAGCCTCCAACTCTTGCGCATGAGATAATTGCTCCATGACTAATCTTATTTCCTAAAAACTCATGCATGCTGAAGGAAGATTGTTTGTGGTATTTCTTGACTCATGCACAAGTAAAGAAGAAGACCTTCTTCGTTGCACTCTTCAACACTAAAATCCCCTAAAGTATGTAAATCCATGATATAAGGTATATTGGTCATAAATTCAACCCCTACTATATCCTCAAATGCCAGAAGTTACAATGAAACAACATGAAAAATGCCCTCAAAAAATCCACACATGTGGGTGTAGATGGCTAAAAAGGGTGGCATCATCCTCAAAAGACATTTCTTCCTATCAAAAGGTGCAATGAATAGTCCAAGGGGCATGTCTCCTCATCCAATGTCATGCATCATCATCAAAAGTGCTCTCTCACGCTGAACATTATCCTCCTCAAGTCCACATCATGAAAGGAGTTAACACATCATCATCAATGAGCAATTCCCTAGCTCCAGTGAGCATCATCCAAGGTACTGGAGGTAAAGGAGTGTCTTAGGGTGCACGCCATGTCATCATCAAGTTCATCATCCATCATCCAGTGTGCAATGTCCAAGGTACAATGGGAGGCCCTCCAAAGGGTATGTCATCAACTTCGAAGGGGTATGGGTGAGGCATCATCAATGTCCTTCAAAGGACTATGGATCATCATCAAATGAAAGCTCCAAAGAATCAAGTAGGGTATTGTAGCATTGATGCAAGAGTCATTGAAGCATAAAAGGAGGACCATATTCAATGTTAGATCCATATAAGTATATTACACAAAGTATCATCTTTGAAATAATGAATCCATACAGGTGAATATTTTTAATAGAAAAAAATGGAAAGACCTGTGATTAGCTTTTTGTGCCCAACGTTTCGGACTTCAATGTGAGTCCATCTTCAAGGGATATACACAATGAATAGTTTTAGCACAATTATAGAGCTATTAATATTTTATGAGTTAGATTTTTGTATTAATTTATTAGGGTCGTCTTATGATATGTAAATAAATTAATAATGGGGGTATTTATTATTTTGAAATTTTTATTAATTAATAGTTTTCCATTTTTATTAATTATTATTTTTTAATTTTCTTAATAGAGGTTTCTAAGTGTTACTTAGTTTAAAGCCATCATCTCTATTCATGGTGTTTGATCTTTTTTCAATCTATATAGCTTCTTTGACTCTTCTTTTTAAATAGTGAGAGGATGAGCAAGCATATTCTACTAGTGCATATTTTAATGTTATGTTTCTTAATATGTCTGTTGCATGCTCTTTTAGTTTGATGTTGACCGGTCTTCCTGATTCTCCTATGTATTCTTTTCCACACGAACAGGGAATGATGTAAACACATTTATGTTGGTTAGGGCACAATTGGTCTTTGACATAATCTGTCATTTTTCTTATAGAGTTTGGGGGGGGATGAAGGCAACCATTTTTTTTTTTTTTTTTTGCAATTTTATCAATGGATCCTTTTATAAAAGTAAGGGTGAGTTTTGGAATATTAAAAGGAGTTTTTTATTGCTTTTTATTTAGGGCTTGGTGGATAGTTTTTTTAATGTTATTTATGGTATATCCATTGTTTTCAAAGACTTTACACAGGTGGTCAAGTTCATTGTCAAACTTCACTCCAGATTATGACCTAATGCCAGTTAGCCAGATTTAGGTATGGGAGGGATCATCAAATGCCCCTATCACATATTCCTGACCCTACAGGGAGGAACAATTCCTAAGTTGACCCTTCAATCAATAAGTGTGAGTGATAAGGGGTATGGTCTAGGGTGTACTTCATGAGAGGTGGCAGGGTCTTATACATGGGTTATGCAAGACCATCATCCATGAGCACATTTGTGGAGGTGCATTTTTCATTATTTGAGTTACCCTTTCCTCAACAATGTTTTTTCCACCCTAAACTTTTCTTTTTTCTTAGATGATTTGGCTTGCTCGACATTCTTCCATCTCATTTTGATCCCCTTCGATATGGGTAGTTTATTGCTCACAAAGGTTAGGATTTTATTTTTAAGTCACTTTTACTTGGACAAGCATGATATGCATGGGACTAGGGTGATGCCCTCACATGACAGGGTATAGCTCATATTACTTGGATTTTAATCATCATTCACCCCTTGCCACTATTTTTCATTTTGACAATTGGCAAATGCTTTTATCATTTTTTCTTTTTGCAGTTGTATCAATCTCTAAGAAATTTCCAAGCCCCTCTTCTCATTGGATGAGGAAAACAGGGAACCAATGCAAGCCACTGACAACAACCAAACAAAGAAAGGACAACAAATCAAATATATATGGCGATTGTTAAGCATCGAGGGGTGTGAAAACGCTACATTAATCAAGGCCTCCTATTTGTGCCCCTCCTAGATAGTGAAAGAAAGGCCCCAAAGAGTTTGCACTTTACTAGAAAGAAGAGATGAACACCAAGGTGAAATGAGACAAAAGTACAACTTCCAAGCATCATGATCCATTATTTGATTTCAACTCATGACCCTCACTTATTTGTCAAAATCATTGAATATAAGCACTTCGTATGAAACAATGGCTAATTTACATCATTATCATTGACATACCTTCATCTAGTGAGCAATCTAATCAAGTGGATGAGTTCACCAATGAGTGGGTGAGAGGCATTCAAGGAGTTTCTATATAAGGATCATTTGAGGTTGTTGGCTACAAATCTACATCTAAGGAGAAAACATTTCTCCTAGGGATACCCCTATATCATAGGTAACAAGCAACAAGATAAATAAGCCCTTCTTCAAAGCCCTAACAAAGGATGAGGCAACAAAATGAATGAAAGCTCTCAAGACTTGAAAAGGGTAACAAATCAAGAAGCTAATAAAAAGGGTTTGTAAACCATTATAAGATGGTCTTCTAGTGTCAATTACTGACAAAGGAGTGAAGTGTAGCCACGCAAACATGCATCAACATAATCTTGCATCATACATCATTAGATCATCAGAGGCTTTGATATCATGAGTTGATAGCAAATTTGAAAGATAAAGTTGATGAAAATACCTAGGGCCTAAATGGCTACTCATGAATTTCAAAAGTTGTATGAAATTTTGTTAGGCCCAACTTGCTCCAAGGATACAAGGAGAATGTACAGAACAAACCATCAAAGAATCACATTAACAAAGGGCTTATCAAATGTATTCCAAACCCTGATGACCCTGAGTTCATTACTAGTGAGTTGCCAATCACATAATGTTTCATCCAAATATTGACCAAAGCCTTCATCTTGTAGTGGAAGCATATCTTCTACCCAAAGATTGTTAGCCTTGAATAAGTGAGGTGCATTAAATGTTGTGGCGAAAAAGAAGAAGAAAAATTGCAGTTAAAAGACCTTAATCAAAATTTATTATAACAAATTAGAGATTTAAAAAATGAGAATTTTAAGGCTTAAAGAAGTTGAATCGAAAGTTAAGAATTTTCACGTTTAAAAAATCATAGCCAAAATTTGCTTACTCAGATTAAGAAACTTAAGGATGATAAGAAATCATTGAAAAACAAATTAGAAAAAATTATCACGAAAGAAATATCGAAGTCTTAAGACATCACAATCCAAGTTGAAGAAAAAGGAACGAATAACGATCCAGTCAATATCACAATTCAAGAAGATGACAAACTAGTTGAAGTAAAAACATATTCATATGTTGCAAATTAGAGGACGAAAATTTCAAGTGAAGATCCAGCATTTAAACAAGCAACTTCAATACGTGAAGGAAATCAAATACTTCAAGTAAATCAAGAAATTGCCACAAACAAGATAAGGGGAAATCTAATCACAAGAACTCCTTATCAACACCCTAATCATAAAAGTAAACATCTCAACCGTCCAAAAATCCATATCACTCAAACCAAAAACAAGTAACTTATATTCCAAAGAATATCAATATCACCATAATTTAGTGTTGCGATAACAATTCATCTCAAGTTTTCAGTAACCGCAAGATTCCACATAAGATTGATTTAGGATGGTTAGATCTCCTCTTAGTTCAACATTTTTGTTTATCACTCAAAGGATCCTATCATCTTATATCATCAAAGATGACAACTCGAAGAATTCTGAATAATGTGAAATAGATTACAAGATAAAGAAACAGATGACATGCCTTGTCAGCAATAAGCTTTGAGGAGAAAGCTTTCTAAATATAATATACAAAAATAATATAAAATAATTTAAATAATAATAATTAAATAAATAACAATTAGTTACTAAAGAAGCATGTCTTAAAGGACATGGTCACTCATGAAGGGACACTTGCCTAGGTATATAATCGGGCCCTCATTGTAACTATCTCATATCTCTTGTACATTCAAACATTTCTATATAAATGAATTACTTGTCCTATAATGGATAATCTCATACTTCAAATATTCTAAATATGTTCGCTACGTATACAAACCTTGTTTGTTACATTGTATTTTAAATAAAGTCATCATCCTCTAAGAAGGGATGGAATGGTCACTCATGAAGGGACACCTGCCTAGGTATATAATCGGACCCTCATTGTAACTATCTCATATCTCTTGTACATTCAAACATTTCTATATAAATGTATTACTTGTCCTATAATGGATAATCTCATATTTCAAATACTCTAAATATTTTCACTACGTATACGAACCCTATTTGTTACATTGTATTTTAAATAAAGTCATCAACCTCTAAGTCACCAAACTGTATATTACCAAAACCATGATGATTTCCACTGAGTCAAAAATAAGTGCCTAACTAGCTTGTTGGCCAAAAGGTGGCCTTGGTTTCAATTTGGCCAAGTCTTCAAAGTCTTATGGATCCCCTTTAATTTTGACACCTCTCCCAAGGAGCTATCAGAGGTCGTTTTTCAAAGAGTTGTCAAAATTGACAAGTGGATCATAAAACCTAGGGCTCTCGCTATGAAGTTCCAAGCATGCACTAAAGCATTGGGCACCATGCCAATCTACATTTCTTCATGTTTGATCCCTTCTACTTGATCTACCAACAATTGATATAGTTGCTTAGGACTTTTTATGGCACAATTTTAAGGGAGAAAAGAGTTTACACATAATTGATTGTGATCTTTGTTGTAAACACAAAGATTAGGGAGGGATGGGTATTATCTATACACATACTAAAGCTTGGGCATTCTACACCAAGTGCTCCATCAAGACGATAGAAGGTCATTAATCCTAGAAAAACAATTGAGAAACGGCATCACCTCTAGTGCCCCTTTAGGCCAATGGGTTTGAAGAACACTTAACCTATACACTACTAATTACACCCTCCCCAATCATCATTAAACTTTAGAGAGACTTTCATGGCGAAGAGGATATGGACGGTAAGGGAAGCAACCTAGCATAAACTTGTCTAGTAAAGTGATCCATTGAGTGTTGGCTTGTCCTATAAGGATCATAGCCATTGACGGCCACTAGCGATGCTATATAAAGGCGAGCCTTTAGCAAAGTCAACGTGGTTTTCAACAAATATATTCTTTAAGAAAGGCATTAAAATTGCCGAAGATTTGTTTGATACTCAAGCAAGGGATTGGAAGTGTTGGTTGAGTATCAAGGACGACTTCAACATGACCAACACTCATAAGCATATACTGCACAAATTTTGAAAGCTCATTCTTCATGATCTTTTTCTCAAATTCTTACTGAAAGAACCACAAAGCTAGTGGCACAACTAGTGGTAAATCAAAATGAAGGGTTTCAAGAAAATCAAGCCAACTAAAGGCTATGGCTATCAGCGAAGGTTGTTTTAGATGTTAGACTGAATAAAATTTGGAGGTTCAAATCTAAGCAAAAGACTTGGTTATATAGACTCAAAGTCATCTAAGAAGCTCCATTGGAAACTAATAATCCTTGTTTTGCTTAGTCCTTAATTCATGTTGGCCTTCTTGTAAGCCAATGATTGAAGCATTTAGGGATGACAAAACCCAAATGTCCCCTTTGTGGAAAGAATGAAACAATTGAACATTTGTTTCAGTTACGTAATTTAGCTATATCCACTAAGCATTAGGCCTTCAAGTTTTGTAGTCAATTGTTTGTCCCCACATCCTATAAGCCAACATTTTCCGTCGTTCGAAGATAACCTCCTATGGGTCATTGAGTATCATCTGGCATGGCTAATGATAAGAGCAAATCTTTTGAATCATATTTCAAAACCAAGAAATAAATGGTTATTCACAAATACATAGCCCTACACATCTTACCCCGCATGACAGCACCCTAATATGCCTCTATTTGCACTAACCAATCTAATTACAAATGAGGAAGGTGGATAATGATTAGAGTGGATATCTCGTGTCATATTTGGAAAACAAGAAATAAATCCCTACTCACATATACATAGCCCTGCACATCTTTTACCTAGCATGACAGTGCACTGATATGTCTCCATTTGCACTGCCAAATCTAATGTACACTTGTACCAATTGATGGATTTTTGGGCATCAACAACATACACAATGAGCAAGGTTCCCCTTCATCAGAACTCGCAAGCCCATTCATCCCATTCTCTAGGTGCACCAGTTGATGAATTATGGGGCCTCAACACCATGTACAATGCGTAGGGTCCCCTCCTTATGTGATTTTGCTGGCCATTCATCTTCTGCTCGCTTTTTCCCTCAACATAGAGCTAGTTGAGCAATTTGTTGTAGGGAGCAGCACAAGAGAGGGGTGCAATATCAAGTCCCTGAAGTCACCTTAGCAAAATAGATAACCCTCACTTGTGGATACTTAGCTGAAGGGAAACTGAACTGAATTTTGTTAATCATTCCCCCATAATGCTAAATCTCGGAACATTAACCTCAACAGTGATAAGAGTAAGCTTAGTTCAAAAAGACAATGGATCCTTAAAGTTAGACACTTTGATAAGTTTCCACTATTCCATTGGCTAATTCTAAGATGAAGTAACACGATCAGGCTGCACAGTGCAACGATGGATGGTAGTGAATTCTTGTTCATACAGAGCCCGCAGCAAATAGATGGGGGCAAACCCCCGAGGACAAAGTCCCTCCTACCAACCCTGACACTATTCTAGTAGTTGTACATGGTAATGTACTTTGTCCAGCTGCCCAACTTATTTTGATTATAATTTATGTTATCTTAACCTATGTGGCCTTAATGGCATATTTACTTCTTAGCCCTACATGGATTCACTTTGATTGATGATAGGACCTGTTACCGTCTCTATGCTTGTGGCAGCTCTCTATATGGCCCTTTTTTGTATAAAATGCATGCAAACCTTATTGTATATATTAAATAAATATAATAATAGTAATCTAATTTTAAGGTTACGACCAATGTTCCACCAAATCCCCTGGAGGTGGGGGCGAGGGGGCGAGGGAGCGCGGGAGCGGCCTATACAAAAGCTCCCTACCGATTTTTAGGAAACGTGGGGGGACGTCGGGGTCATAAAATTAAAAAATTATAAAAAATAAAAATATATATTAATATTATAATATTAATATATTATATATGATATATCATTGAATAATATTATTATTAATATTATTTTTCATTTTTGCAAGGAATGTATATACAGGTAACAACCATCAATGATCATACACTTACATCATGAAAGAAAAATGATAAAATTTAAAAATTATAAATCGATGAATAATGAATCATGAATCATCTAACTGAAACAAATTTAAAACTTTAAACTTTAAAAGTTAAAAGTTAAAACATAAAACATACATCATAGATTCATCATTCATATGTAACTTTGTCACTGCAGTGTATAATGATATAAATTATAATCATTAATGAAACATAAAACATATAGTTTAAAGTTATGTCTGAAACAGTGAAACATAAAACATAAATGATAAAAGTTTAAAACATAACATATGAATATCAAATGATATCATCATAATGATAAATAAGCATAAATGCTCAAGGTAATGCTCCACTATTCTCTGCATCCAGCTGCTGCACGAATATATCAGGATCAACCATTTCACCATCTGAATCAGAATCACTTGGATTCTCAAACATGCTAAGCGGCACACCAACCAACCCCGTTTGTGTCTCATCAAGCCTCTCCTCCATATCAATCTGTGCATCATCCTCTGGATCAACATCCCATCGGGTTGCTGGTCCCTTCAAATACTCAGGTGTCTTCCTATGCTCAAGACATAGGGCACTGTGCACGGCAACTAACTTCTCAGCTCTTTTAGAGGTAAGCCTATTCCTCTTGATAGAGTGTATGAAGCTATATGTGGACCAGTTCCTCTCTGCTGCAAAGGAACTAGCAATCTGAGACAACACACGCATAGCAAGATGTTTGAGCTTTGGAGCACCATCCCCATTCATCCTCCACCAACCAACAGGGTCATCTTGGGCTAGATCATCGCGATTTGCCCGAGCACCATGTGTGTTGAAGGGGCCACTAAGAGATGCAAACTGAACAAACTGTCTTCGCAACTTTGCCCCCTCCTCCTCACTGTACATATTTGCAATTGCAGCTAGGAAGCCACTCTTTACCTCTGGATCATCAATAGAAGGCACTCTCCCAGGCCTTTCAACATACCATTTTGGGTTTAATGCATATGCTGCCATGTGCAAAGGTGTGTTCATGCGATCCCACCTACGCTGAATGATGTGTCGAATCTGGGATGTATAGAACTCTAATGAGGGCTCCCTTTGCTGAATGGCTGCCTTCACACGACCCAACATGCTATCAAAGGTCTCATAGATTTCTCCAAGGCTAGGAGAATCTGTATCAGTGTAACGAATGACCTCCACAATAGGGCTCAAAAATGACATCAAATAAGCACAATCCGCCCACCAATCATTGTCCAACACCTGGCTTCTGACCTTCTTCCCTGAGTCTGTCTTTGATTCTGACCACCTTCCCCAGTCTGAACTCACAACCAAGGATTGTAGAGGTGCTTGTACCTCTAACATCCTCTCCAATAAGAGAAAATAGCTAGCATATCTAGTATCGGTGGGCTTGAGGAATTCCTTCCTCGTGTGAGCCCTGTACATGGCCAAGGAGGTGTGGTGATTGCAGATAAACATCTACACATCTCTAGCACTTGTCACCAAATCTGATATCCACTGAATTTTTCCCATGTCCTTCAGTGCATTATTGAGTGCATGCACACAACAAGGAGTCCAAAAAATATGTTGATACATGTTTTGAATCAATACCCCAGTTGATCTACAAACTGTTGTTGCATCTGTCACACCCTGCACCACACTATCAACACCAACATCCTCTATAGCTTCTCGAAGAAGCTCAAATTGGAAAGTTGCATCCTTGCGCTTTCCAGAACAGTCAACAGCTTTAAGAAAGAATGGACCTTGTGCACATGTCACTATGATGTTGATTAGTGGGCGTTTTCAGATGTCAGTCCATCCATCCATAACAATAGAGCAACCAAACCTCATCCATGTTTGTCTCATTCTCTCTTTCTGCACATTAATTTTAGACACTTTTCTATCTAAAATTGATGTTCTTAGCTTATGTTCTCCAGGAGGTACATATGAAGCCCCTATTTTTGCAATTGCTTAGACCATTTCCTTGTAATAAGGTGAACGCACAACATGGAAGGGAATTCCATTGGCAAAAAGAAATTTGCCAATTGCATCATCTGTGTCATCTCGATCTATAATATTGTACATCCCAGACACTGTAGCACCCATAACAGAAAAACGAGATGCAGCTTCGGAACCTGTAGCACCCTTTGCCTTTTTTGATGTAGCACTAGATGGATCAACATTTCTGCTAGAAAACATTCCTTTTGTAGTGGCTGCCCTTTCTAGCCTCCAAAGTTGCTCTCTTAGAGCTGGAGTCACGTGCTTTGAGAGACATATATTGACTCCTTTACCTATGATTGCTAAAATATGTTGCTTCACCATCGTATAGCTGCCAACAAAGTGATGGCCACAAATATTGCAAACTCAATCACGTGAGCCACTTCCAACTTTTGGATTTTTTTTAGGAATTCTAGTTGCATAGATTAGAAGTGGTTTGTGATGATTAAAGGCCCCCTTTGCAATTTTTTCCAGATCTGTTGGTAGGCCTTCATAATTTAGTGACCTCTTGTGACTGCTTTGAACTTCAATTTCTTGGTTTGCGTCTTCTAACGGATTATCACTGTAGGTGCTCTCACTGTCACGACTGTTAGGTGACTGACTTCGGCTCATGGTTTAAAGTTTAAACTTGCTGCAATTGCAAAAAAAAAAAAAATCAATTTCGAAATCTATTAAAATATTTAATAAAGTTGCATGCAATTTCGCCTCACTCATACCTGAAAATTTTGTGCAAACCAGAAGTAAATATGGTTCATAAATTAATAAATTAATAAATATACTCGGTGCTTATAATTTTATAAATTCTTGGATGGTAATATACAGATAAATAGTAACACTGTACACACACATATGGCTTAGTATGAGCCTGTGTCAAGTAATTGACACAATACAATTTTCAATGCATATGCGTATGGGGGGGTGGCATCACAAAGCTCGTTCTGCAAGCATGTGGGAAAAATTTTAAATTTATTATCTTTAAAAACCCTTACAGACCGACGGGCAAAAATTTAAATAGGTTCATATATATATATAACCTTTTAAGTCTAGAAAATTCATATATATAACCTGTTTCAAGGAGGTTCATATATATAACCTCTGCGTGAGGAGGCACTCTAGTAGAAATATTATAATATATCTATAGTACTATCTGAAGGTGGTATTGGCGGATCAAACAGCACGCTCCAATGGTGTGGCACTTGGTTTTGGGCAAAGCTTCAAAGCTCACAGTTCCTACTTTTGTTTAAAGGGCGCTGGCAGTGACAAACTTCAAGTTCAAGCTTTCGCGTTTCAGGTTTTGATTGACAGCTTCATTGGAACTCCAATGTTCATGTAAATATTAAATATTCTATACTGTGATACATATGCATATAACTTCATGCATATGGGCAAACTGTAATTATTGTCTGTTCGAGAGACATTGAAGTTCAGAATCGACTAGCAATTGCATGTTGTTTAGTCGCTCCAGAAAATGAATTCCACAGACCTTTTGATATCAACTTTTTCCTAAGGCAGCTCGGCCACATTCTGAAGCAGCTCGAGCACCTTTGAGGTAGAGCTCAGTGGGGTCTTTAAATTTTTTCAGGGTTTTTTTATTTTCAAAAAGTTACGTTGCCTAAGGAAAAGGAGGGTTTCCTTCTTACCTGTAAGGAGGGTCGAGGCAGGCCGAGGCTGTTGCTCAAGGAGGCAGCGGTTGTTCAAACTTCACGCTGCAATGGCGGACGGGTTCACTGTTCACGCTACTGGCGGGGTCACTGCAATGGCGGGCGGGCGACTATGGCGTAAATGAAATGATATGCCGCGCGCAAATGTATATGAGTCATGACATGTCACTGTATAAACTATAAAGTTATAAACCTACGGTTTTAAATTTTAATATATATGTTAAAACTTAATATATATGTTATAATGTTTATATATCATATGACTGTGACATGTCACATAAACCGTAAATGGTTAAAACTTAAACCTACGTTTTAACTTTTTATATGTTATAACTTATGACATAAATAATAAATATTAAACCTACGATTTTATAATTAAAATTTAAAAATTAAAATCATAATTAAAATTTAATTTATTCAATAATTTCAATTTAATTTGTAATTAAAATTTTATTATTATATTCTAATTCAATTTAATTTATAATTAAAATTTTATTGTTAATTAAATTAAAATTAAAATAAAAAATTGATTTTATTAATATTTTTTTCATTAAATTTTTTTCTTTTTACATGTGGGCCCCAGCCGTCCCCTCCCGTCCCTTCACGCCCCCTCTCGTCCCCTCACGCCCCCTCGACCCCTCCAGATGGGGAAACATCCCCCTTGACGTCCCCTCCAAATTTTCGAAAATCGGGGACGTCGGGAAACGTCCCCTAGACGTCCCCAAGACCCCGAATCGCGGGGGGGCGAGGATTCTAGACCCCTAGGGGGGGGGACAAGTCCCCGTGTAACACTGGTTACGACCAAGCTAGACACCAAATCAGTGTATGAGACCCCCTTGTTTATGGGGCATGGGACCCCCTCTGCAAAGCAATTTGACTGCTAAAGTGTACAAAGGTGTACATAGTCTACCCCTCTGGATTTGAACCTATGACATCTTACAAAGAAACACATGTTCTTAACCATTAACAGAAAGTGAAGCATTCCATTCAAAAGAAATAATCTTCAGCCATTCATAACCAGTTTTAAGGGAAAACTTTAAGGCACGAACTTCAATCAACTTGGATATCTACTTCAACAGAGGAGGTACATAAACATTAAAGTCAGAAGGTATGGATTCCTCCGATTTCTCTAAACACTTAACACAATAAGCAAGGGTAGAAAATCGTAAAACAGACCCTAGAACAGGGTGCTAAATTATTGAAGCAACAAGGAGGTTTAATTACTTTACTACTAATGCTATATATGATACAATGTGTTTCTTTATTGATTGATCAATATAGTCAATATAGACATAAGAAAGGTAAGGTACACAAGATGTTTTTTGTAGTACTAAAATATTTAAATCTTCCGAGTTGCCTTCTTAAACCTAGCAGGATCAAAAGGCTTCAAATCTACAATTTTCGAATGACCATCTATAATAAGTTCTGCCAAAGATGCACCAGTAGCAGGTGCATTAAGTATGCCCCAACAGCTGTGACCTGTAGCTACATATGCACCATTTATATCAGGTATTTTACCAATAACTGGCGTGCCATCATCAGAACATGGCAAAAAGCAAGCCTGTTCTGCTTGAAGTTCTGCATTTGCCAATTGACTTGATACTGCCTGAGCTACCCTCTGAAGCATTTCTATAGATTCCTTTCTAGGTAAAACTTGCTGAGGATCATCTGGGACTTCTACTTCCTCTGACATGCCACAAATGTACACCTCACCTGTAGATTAAAAAAACAAAGGTTCAACATTATTTGAGTTGGAAAACAATGTTGCAAGTCATTACTGCAGGTTAAAAACAAAATGAACGATTTTTTTAATGTAGGTAATAAAAGGGACCCTATCTTGACTGTGTTCTCGTGGATGCATCCTTCAATGATTTTCCACTAGAACAAATCTTGAATGTAATAATTGTTATGAATTAGTTTCAACTTTCAGCGATATAGCAAAATCATTTTCTGGCTTCTGCAAACATAATTTAATCAGCTATATTACCATTTAAATCTCATAAATACCATGAATCATGGTGTTGATGCATTAATGTCCAATGCTCATTCAGAAGGAACGGTTCATCTGCTAAATTCCACAACATCTCATAGTACATTGATTGTGTCAAAGAAATAACTGCGGGTTCATTTTCTCTTCTAACATTCACGTTGACTTCAAAAATGTGTACAAGAACCACCCATAAAGATTATGGGTGACCTTGGTGTGAATGATATTTCAGATTGACTTTAACAAATTACTTTCCTACAAATTAAATTAGAATAGCAGCATACAAATTTCTTGGATACCCATTCTGTTACCTTGCCAATCATTTAAAGCACACATTATTGTCAACATCATACAAAATTAATCTTTATAGAACTGCTAAATAACTTTTTTTTTAAACAAGTGAAACTATAAATATGTTTGCCTGTTCAAAGTGGCCCCATGTATTTTCTCCCAAAATAAATTAAAATAAGAGAACTTGCAGTGTAGAATTTCCTTGAAATTCTGCAACTGCTTAATGAATAATTCTGAAAACTAGCTTATATTCACAAGACACACAATTTCTCTACTAATTTTGCAGCAGAATAGAACAGAAATAAATCAGTCACACAGTAGCAAAACACAATTTTTCTAGGGAACGCAACTAGGAAAACCCTATGCTTGATTGAGAATTTTATTGATAAAAGAATGAGCAATAGATCTCTTACAAAAACAACCTTGTTTCAATAGAAACCAATCTGGTTTTCTCTGCTTGTACTAAGCTGAAACGCTTGCAAGACTTTGATCCCTGTTTCCAGATTTCCTTGCGCAAATCCGAAAGAAATTCTCCAATAAATCTGCACACAAGCCTCTCTTGGTACAGCTGATTCTCTCACAAGCTCACACACACAAACACAAATCCGTGTTCTCTACTGCCTTGTCTCACCATCTCGTGCTCACAAGACAATGAATACAATTGTGCCTTTTGATCTCCTTATAAGCACTCCAAATTAGCTAATTCTGGCAAGTTCTATTTTTGGAACTCAAACTAGTGATTGATGAGTTAACTAGCTCATGTAACTCGTTCTGCCTCAATTTAGAACTTGGGGCTCACTCGTTTGTCTTTTCCCAAAAATAACTCGCACTAGAAGACAACAAACTGAGCCTTCCACTTCTACATATCAGTCAAGCTGCTTCATGAGCTATCCTAATTTATACGAACTCGTCCTAATTTTAAGAAATTCGTCATAAAGTTTAGGAACTCGCCCTAACTTTTAAGAACTCGTGCATGCTAAAGAAAATTGCTTCTTAGTCTCTTTGACTAAGGCACAAGTAAAATAAGGACCTTTTTCTCGCTACTATTTTCAACACTCCCTCTTAGCAAGAAAGGTGTTTCTGGAAGAACCTCATCCACCTGGATCTGTCTCCAACACTACCACGTTATTTGTTGTTGCAGCTACTCCCTTTGAACTAGAAGACTTCCCTATTTTCTTCTGCAGAACCTGATTTGAGGACTTGTTCTTTTGCACCATGTTCTACAAGTCTACCACTTCAGTCGTAAGTGCGATGTACCCTGTGTACCTTTGTGGTTGCTTCATCTGGATGGAAGTGATATTGGAAGCTTCAACTCTTTTCTGATCTCCCTTAATCAAATCCTTTGCCCACTTGACTCGAACTCTCCCTATATTGGGAGTCACCAACTAAGTGGCTGCCTCCACTCGCCCTGGGCTCTGTTCCTCATCATTCTGCTGGTCGGCCCAACTGCCAACTAGCTTAGAATCAAACTGAGATACCAGCTAAGGCTCCATTTTGAGAGCTCTAGCTTGCTCTTGCTCAACCACCAATTCTCTACTCTAAGCTCTCCCTGCCTTACTGCTCAAGGTTGTACCTGTCTCAAACAAATCTGCCCACTAGTTGCTCTCCTGCTCCTCCGAGATCGTTAGCTCTTAGGGCCTTCAAAAAACTGCACACTTAGCACTGGTATGGCTGCTCCATCATCGCTGTTCTTAGGGGCTTCTGGAACTGCCCTATTATCAAGCATATGGCTCCTTTCATCTGCTGAACTAGGGCTCCCATTCGAATCTGCCTCCTAATAGTGCATGACTCCTTCCATGAACATTGTAATTGAGGTCTTCGCCAAGGTTGGATTCTCACAACAAGTACATCTGCCCACCGCATACTCGCCCATGAGAAACGCTATTCACAACTTCATTTGTGAACAGTACTCTGCTACTTTCACAGTGTCTTAGCTGCTCCAAGATCACTGTCATAAGGCCTTCTAGATCCTGCCTACTTGTCCACCTTCTATTCACTTCAAAATGTTGATCATAGGGTCTAAATCAACCAACCCTTTCATCACATATTTGTTCCTTCAAACCTTTGAACTGGGGCCCACAATACTACTGTTCAAACACCCCTATGAACAGACCTCTTCACTGTTACTTCCAGCACACTACTTGTGCTAGATCAGTCCCTCACTTTTCACGCCATACCAGCCCTTCCAACTGTTCTTCCAAATCGCATCATTTTGCAACAATTTAAGCACATCCAGCCCTCTTTAGGAACATATATGCCACAGAACTCTGTGTCTGATCCTGAGGTATTGCAGCCTCTTCTCTCAGGGCTGCACCAGCACATATATTACCTCCTAGGGTCTCGGCTCTCTAGTCTTTAGCACAGAAATACAACGACTATACTAGACCGTGAACAGTCTTCAAACCTGGGTTAGTATGAACATAAACAACCCTAACTAGGGCTCTTGAACCAGCCCTCTAACAACAGTAAGAAAATCTTCTTATACTGTACTTAGGGCTCACATACACAGCCCTCTTATCAGAGATAAGTCTGCTACTTATCCACTGAACTAGGGCTATGGTCACTGTTGTTCAAACTCATCAAACAGCCCTCATCACCTAGCATTCAATCAACATAAAAGAGCACTTTACTTACCTCATTGTCCTCAGCTGATATAACCACAGTTCTGAGCATACATGATTGTAATCCATGTCCAAGTTACAGTTGGGACCTGAGGAAGGTTCAAGCCTGTGGCCACCTCCAAATTTGTGGATAATCAGTCACCAAACCTGTGAGCTAACTCCTCCAACTAGCCCGTAATCCCTGCATTGTCATGGAAAGAACTTTGGCCCTTTCCCAACCTCTACTTCTAGCCCAGAACAAAGGTTGAGACCTTCTTTGCCCTCACACAAAAACTCTACGGCCTGATCATAGAACTGTCACACTTCAAACAAATATGCCCAAAACATCTTCGCACAGGTCTCCCACAGTCAATCTGCCAGAACTTAAGACAAAAACAGAACAAGAAAATCCATCCTTGTCTTCTTCTTGGTATGGCTTCACTTGAGATCTGTGGCTACTTCAGGTAGCTCCTTCCTTTTGATCGAATGCACTGATGTCACAAAAACTGCTGCCCAAAAAAAATCTTTAGGAGAGTCTTCTTCCAATTGCATTCTCCATGTGTTGGTCTAGATTTTGTTCACTGCTCTGATACCATGTAGAATTTCCTTGAATTCTGCAATTGCTTAATGAATAATTCTGAAAACTAGTTTCTATTCACAAGATAAAAAATTTCTCTACTGATTTTGCAGCGGAATAGAACAGAAATAAATAAGTCACACAGTAGCAAAACACAATTTTCCTAGGAAACCCAACTAGGAAAACCCTCTGCTTGATTGAGAATTGTATTGGTAGAAGAATGAGCAATATATCTCTTAAAAAAACAATCTTGTTTCAATAGAAACCAATCTAGTTTTCTTTGCTTGTACTAAGGTGAAACACCTGCAAGACTCTGATCCCTGCTTCACTATTTCCTTGCACAAATCCCAAGGAAATTCTCCTATTAAAATGTGCACAAGCCTCTCTTGGTACGCTGATCCTCTCACAAGCTCACACACACAAACACAAATGTGTGTTCTCTACTTCCTTGTCTCACCAACTCATGCTCACAAGACAATGAATACAATTTTGCTTTTTGATCTCCTTATAAGCACTTTGAATTAGCTAATTCTGGCAAGTTCTATTTTTGGAACTCAAACTAGTGATTGATGAGTTAACTAACTCATGCAACTCGTCCCGCCTCAATTTAGAACTTGAGGCTCACTCGTTTGTCTTTTCCCAAAAATAACTCGCACTAGAAGACAACACACTGAGCCTTCCACTTCTGCAAATCAATCAAACTGCTTCATGAACTGTCCTAATTTATAGGAACTCGAACTAATTTTTAGAAATTCATCCTAAATTTCAAGAACTCGTCCTAACTTATAGGAACTCATGCACGCTGAGGAAAATTGCTTCTTGGTCTCTTTGACTAAGGCACGAGTCAAAGAAGGACCTTTCTCGCTACTATTTTCAACACTCCCTCTTTGCAAGGAAGGTGCTTCTGAAAGAAGCTCGTCCACCTGGATCTGTCTCCAACACTACCACGTTCTTTGATGTTGGAGTTGCTCCCTCTAAACTAGAAGACTTCCCTGCTTTCTTCTGTGGATCCCGATTTAAATACTTGTTCTTTCCCACCATGTTCTGCGAGTCCACCACTTCAGTGATAAGTTCCATGTACCCTATGTACCTCTGTGGTTGCTTCCTCTAGCTCAAAGTGATACTAGAAGATTCAAGTCTCTTTTAATCTCCCTTAACCAAATCCTCTAACCACTTGGCTCGAACTCTCCCTATACAAGGAGTCACAGATTAAGTGGCTGCCTCCACTCACCTTGGAATCTGCTCCTCATCATCGTGTTAGTTGGCCCAACTGCCAACTAGCTTAGACTCAAACTGAGATACTAGTTGAGGCTCCATCTTGAGAGCTCTATCCTACTCGTTCAACCACCACTACTCTACTCTGAGCTCTCCCTGCCTTGCTACTTAAGGTTGTACCTATCTCAAACAAATCTACCCACTAGTTGCTCTCCTACTCCTCCAAGATCATTAGCTCTTAGGGTCTTCAACAAACTACTCACTGGCACTGATATGGCTGCTCCAACATCACTGCTCTTAGGGGATTTTGGAATTGCCCTCATTCATATGGCTCTTTTCATCAGCTGAACTATGGCTCCCATTTGAATCTACGTCCTTAACAACCCATGACTACTTCCATGAACACTGTACTTGAGACCTTCAACAAGGTTGGCTTTTCACAACAGATAAGTACATCTACCCACCGCATACCTTTGACTAGAAGGGAATGGTCCCTTTGTATGTTTCCCAGGTGCACAACCTTAACAAACACCTTCATGGTTCATGTTAAACTCAGGCATACCCGTAACCATCTTCCTTACCCCTAGTAAGGCTTTGCAATGTAAGTAGGCAAATCTCCGGTGCCATAGCTAAATTGAAGAGAAGTATCGCTTACCAAAGCTCCCAAAGGACTTCCTCCAACTTCATAGAGACCATCAACCCTAAATCCAAGAGTAAATGCATCTTTAGGGTTTCTTTGCCAAATACTCACTGTTATATCATCATTTATCACCTTTATGTACTTGATGATCTATGTATTGGCCTTGGGCAGCCCTTTCCATTCAAACTTGGTCATTTTCTTAAAAAATAATATTTTGAATTCCATACAGGACTCTGCCCTGTCTAAAACGCATGCAATCGCGGGTCCACTCATATCTGACCTGCGTATACAATTTAAAATATTAAAAAATATAAACTCCCTATATTTTGGGCGGGGTTTATAGGTTGCACCGGAAGCCCACCTACAGGAGCCCGTGGCCAAACTGTTTCCCAATTGAAAAAATTGTTTTGAGGAAGTATAAATACACCTCATGGGGAAGGCCTAAGGGAGGAGAGAGAAAGGCATTGATATTGTAGCTTGTTATAGCCCAGATCAAGTTTGATCATCCCTGTGCCTCCTGCACTTCCCAGGTTCAGGAAACCCTAGTTTCCTTCTTTGAAATGTTCACCTCCTTTATGTGGCATCCTTGTGCACCTTTTATGGAAGAAGATTGTTGAGGCTTGGGCTAGACGGATCCGAAGGACGGTTTTGCTTGGAGCCGTGGCTGATTTCAGGTGATATTTCTCCACATCTTTTACATACATCAATAAAGAAGCTATGTCCCGTTCCTTATGTCGTGATCTTATATGCTTTTTATACATGTTAATGATCTTGTAATTGTTAATTTCATGTTATCTTTTATAAGCTTATATGATCTAACTTGCTGACATTTAGGATATATATGTTGTACAACTAGTCTATGTGTTTTTTCTTGAGTGAGTTGCAGGTCTTGAAGCATGTGGAGAAGCAGAGGGTTTGCACCTTGTGGGAACGACCTCAAACGTAGGACATACGGGTAAGGTCATCTCTCCTAAGTTTACTAGTTTAAGCATTAGGACCTTTAGTTTGATCGCTTCTTCTTATTGTATGCCTTCCATTCTGTTAGGTCCCTCAACCCAGACTTTAGGGTAGTTTTGCCCGCAACACATACATTTTCATCAATGAATGCTACCTTGAAGCCTTTGTCTTCCATCGCAGAAAGACACCAAGTTCTTTTTCAAATCGAGCACATACAATACTTCTTGTAGATGAATGGTTTGACCTTGATTCAAGTGAAGAGTGACAGTACCTATCCCATTCACGAGGTAGGTGGCATTATCTCCAAGTATGATCTTCAAATTAATCTTCTTTTCAACCAAGTTTGAGAGGGCTTCCTTGTACCCAGTGAAGTGCCTTGAGACTCCATTATCAATCAAACAATAATCCAATGTATCCGGAGGAGAGGCAGTAGATAGAGAAAAAATAAGATAAAACTCATCTTGTTTTTCTACAACATTACTTTCATCATACCTCACATTTCTCGTCCTTTTGGGAGGTCGACCATTTCCATTTCAAGTAGCAGAAGTATTCCTCTTTTCTTTGTTGTTGAAACTATTGTTCCTTTGATTACGATTGCTTTTGAAATTGTTGTGGTTGTTGTTGCCATCATCCCTTGGAAAATTCTTCTTTTGAGGACACTGTCTAGCGTAGTGGCCGAACCTGTTGCAATTGTAGCACCTTCCTTTCCTTCCTTCCTTGAATTCCTTCTTGAATCCTTGACCCTGTCTCCTTGGACCAGCATTATTCTTCATTTTTGCATGAGCGGAGAAGGCAGTAGGTTCATTTCAATTGGAGGGCTTATCTCTCTCCATCGTCTTAGACTCCCCTTGACTGCTTAAAGCCAATAACTCATCGAAACCAGGTATCCTATCTTCGTTGAGAATGGTGGTGACAAATACATCCCATGGTCTTGGAAGACCTCCAAGAGCAATGAGAGTGAGCTCCCTGTCATAAATAACTTCTCTGATAGATAGAAAGCCATTCTTGATTTGATTTATTCTCATGAAGTAGGATCGGATAGACTCCCCTTTATTCATTTCAATATCATTCAACTTGTTTTTGAGAAAGAGGATTTGATTTGCATTGTTCACTTTGAACATCCTAACCAGCTTATCATACATCTCCTTAGATGTTCCCAAATCAGAAATATAGGCAACCAAATGCTTTTGAAGGGATTCTATGATAATTTTCTTAGCTTTGACCTCACCTTTCTTATACTTTGTCTTTGCAACAACAGGTGCATTTGAAGGAGGCTCCACCACATTTCCCTGCACATAGTCCATTGCATCATGCTCTTCTAAAGTCAAGTCCAAAGTCATCTTCAATGCATGATAGCAAGATTTGTCATTGAGCTTATCCTCAATCTTGAAGTAAGATGTAGAAGCCATTGAGGCTTGTCCTTGTCCAATAAATTTCTCTTTGTGATTGCTTTTCTCTCTCTTGCTTGGGCTTACCTGGGCTCTGATGCCATGTTAATTTTAGTTAACAATGGTATGTTCTATGCTTAGCACAATTACTTCAATGTTCTTTAGCAACCCATTGACAATTTCCAATTTAGTATCCCAATAGCAATCACATTAAACATAAATCACATTGACAGTAACTGTAGATAGAACATGAATAACAAAAATGCAGAAGACAAACAAAGACAAGAGGACACCAGATTCGGTGGATGCCAAGGGAAAACCCCAAGATGGGGAATACCCTTTGATCAATTCTTCTTATTATTATATCAAATGTTCAGCAGAGATAGAGAGAGTACAAAAGTTAAAATTGACTTGCCAAATCAAAGTCAAAATAACCCTATCAAATTTGCAGTCAACAATAGTCAAATTCTTCCCTGACCAGAAAGTCAACAATGATCAACGCAGCAGCAAACAATCCTCTTTGGAGCTCAGCCAAAGGCAGTCAAACTTGGCCTCCAAAAGTGGTCAAAGTCATCCCAAAATAGTCATGAAAACAATAGTCAAACTTGGTCAAACTCTGCGGTCAGGACTACGGTCAACCCTGCAATTGGTTTGCGATCAAATTCAACATAATGCCTCGGTTCCTATGCCAATAGATGCGGCCTGCCAAAAACGAAATTCTGGCACAAAAACCACAGTCAAAGGAGGTCAAAGCACCCTTGGTCAACGTTGGTCAAACCTGCAACAGCCTCTGAAATTTCGACCCTGTAATTCGTCCGACAATTTGTCCTTCTGTTGCCACACGTGTGAGGAAAAGGTATGCCCAATAAGTTGTACGAACCAATCAGAGAAGGAGAGAGATGATTGTGTGACTGAGTGAGATGTCAAATGAGGTTGGAAGTCTCTCTTATTTATACAAATCGTTGAGGGTGAAGTGACATGTCTCTTGGGCTTCATGAGCCTACATGATGATGTGGCCGACCTTGACAATTTGCGTGTGAGCTTGACCTCAAAAACATAGCCCTTGTCCAAATTTGATGATCTTTAGGTCGATTTGGGTCCTCTCAAAAAGAGGAATTTAATGCAATCATCATCTTCATCAAATGAGTTGTCCAAAGTGGAATTTGGCCCTAGTTTCCAATTTTAACAACTAAAATGTCATGTAACAGAAGATCCCATCCAAGGCTCATTTAGAGTGGGCTCTCTGATAGACTTTTCCCTATCTTTCATTGCTCAAAGCCAATGAAACACATTTTTTCGAACTGATGATGAAACTTGTTGAGAGAATATCTCAACAACACACCAAGACGGGAACCAACTAGTTGAAGAGAATCTCTCATATTTTGTTGGAAATACTGAGAGGGAGGTGAATCAGTGTTTCTTACCAATCAGTTAATTTCAATCTTCGGAGAATTAAGTTCACATTAATCAGCATCACATAATAAAAACAATAAATAACACCATTTAACAATGTATGATAATAAAGATAGTACATACGAGATATACATGGAAATCCAATGCGGGAGAAAACCACTGAATGTTTTTTTTATATTTAATTCAATACATCACTTTAGTGCAACTGCACAAGGAAGCGTCAAACTCCCTGAATATAAATATGGAGATTCGTTTTACCAGCACCCATTGGATGGAGGCTCCAACCCCCGCGACAAGTTACGACCTGTCTCATAACACCGCCCTACAGCCCTGGCTTTGTGATGATTGATCTTCAGGAAAGCATTCGAAACTGGATGTTTTTTATCAACTTTGACTAAAAGGATGCACCGACACCTTGTGCAAGCACTGACCTACCTTATAACCACCCTGCCACCCCAAAGTGTTCTCAGGCTCTAACCTAAAGGAGACTCCACTCTCCTGTCGTGCACCACCCTGCCACCCTGATTAATCGCCGGACCATGTTTCACAATTTTCAGATTAGATCCACTTGTGCTCGATATCAATAGGGAACTATGAAAACAAGAATCTGCACAATGATCCTTTGTCAATCAAATCTGCCTCTAGTCTTGTCTCTGCTACTGCCACTACTATTATTGTTGTCACTGTCAATGTTGTCATTGTTGTCAACCTTGACACTATCACGGTACGGCAACCACTGTTGTCCTTGACACAAACACTGCAATGCTCATGAATGAATATACATTAAGAAGCTCAAGGAGCAGCTGCCCAAACCAACTGTGTCAAGTTGATTTTGACATTATGTTGTTGCACCATTGTTGAATGATGTATTAATCAATATACTGCTGCAAGTACTCGATCATATGTTGCTGATGTCCGATAATGGCTCAATCCTATATGCCTTAGGTCAGCTCTATGACCTTCTTGCAACTGTCTCAAGTTCTACCCAAAGAGGCCTACTGACATATGCCTTGTAGCTGCTCAAATATAGCTATGAAGCACCTGCATATGTTAGCTTTCTAACACAAGGATATCAAGATAATCATATGGACAAGCATGCAAGCATTATAAAAATAATATCAAGTCAATCACTATCAAGTACACAAGCATCAACAAGTATCACTGTCAAGTACAGCTATCAAAAATAATATCAAGTCAATCACTATCAAGTACACAAGCATCAACAAGTATCACTGTCAAGTACAGCTATCACAAAGTCATGTATATGTCGTTGTAGCATAAATGGGTCCAAATGATAGAATAATGAGACCCTAGCTTATAACCTTGAAACCCTTACTATTGAACAGAATCGGACTTTTAATGATGAAACCGTTGTGAACTAGAAATAATATCAATATTGTACAGGACTACTGCAAAAAGGTTAGAAACCTTGATTGTAAAGTGGTGATATAGCCCAAACTCCTTGAAGATATGAAAAGCCCTAACAACAAACTTCTTAGTGGAAGAAACCATTAGCCTTCAGTTCCAAACTAAAGTAGCAACTAAGAATCTTTGCACAGGTTCATAATTCAGAATATTCATACATTTATTCTTGCTTATAAAAGATCATACCTTTGTCTGCTTGTCAAGTCACCTTGGAATTTCTTTGTGAATGTAATGAATCAAACTTTGAACTTGTTGTTATAGTCAGTTTCTTTTGGCAGACACAAAAAAAGAATATAAATATATACAGGACACTTCAGACCCACATCACTGTGGATAAGGAACAGCCTTTCACCGTTGATTGTTTGTACTGGAGAAAACACGTTGTTGTAGGAGTGAGACCTTTTCAATGATCAAGGATCCAAGCTTTAATATAATCGTGACTACTTTAGAATAGGCCGAGAATCAATTCACTGTATAAGAATTATCACACAAGGTCCAACCAACGAGTGATTTATGAGGGACCAATGCCAACCAGTCAAGACCGCAAGGCTCAAATGCTATAACAGAAGCTATATTTAAACCGAGCCTCAAACAATACTTCAAATTACAGAGGTTGTCCACAAAATTTGTCCAGGAATGCGAGTTATATCTTTGCCCTTTTATGGAGCTCAAACAGATCACATTTATGCTATGGATCATGCACAGTCTTCACCTACATCGCTGGCCTACGAGGCACTGAGAAAAGACCCAAACAATTCAACCATCAAGCCATTGTAACATCGAAAACGTCCAAAGATGAGACCGCATATATAAGGATGTCTCAGAAGTAGATCAAGGTTGTTGAAGTATAGACATCAATCACATGTTTCACCTTAACGTGACTCAGAAATCATACCCAGGTTTAATAAAACACGACCACAGGTGTATCTGAAAACAAGACCTAGGTCGCAGGATAAATGAACCAAGGAACCGCACATGTTTCAAATGTTTGTCACCGCAGAGATTACTCTTAATGAATAGACCAAGGTCGCAGGGATAATCCGTATATATCTTAGGATCACATGACGGAGAGTTATTGTTTTAAAGCCCTGCACTTTTCACCACATATGTGCCCTTTATGTTCAGAATTTGAATTGTGAATGGAGCCGAGACCCCTCTGCAAGATAAGATAATAAAACTCATGCATCAAACCACCAAGACCTCTTCGATCTGCCTCACGTCGGATCAAATGCTTCCACAAGACCGAATAGAATTGCAGAAGATAATATCACAAGATAATTCGTTCAAGTGCTTGACTAGGACAATAGATTGAATGTCTTTTATGGACTTTAGAGGGGCTTCTAAAAGTGAATTGCTGGGGGGAGTTTTAGGAAGGTAATCCCCTTTTGTAATTTTGAATTTTAATTAAAATGAAACCCAAGGATGAGACCCCTTCCCTTTTGGAATTTAGGATTTAATTTTTGAAGCCAAGACCCAATAATTTTTAAGGTCTTCAAGGATAATGTTAGCCTTAAGAATTGATGAAAGCCCAATACCCATGATTTGAATTGGTATGCTAGCCAATGGAGGATTGCCAATCAACACCCTGTGGGTTTTTGCCCACAAGATGGGTCCTTCGTTTTCAAATAGGCATAATTCACAAACTGTTAGGGCTTTCAGGGCATGCCACATACCACCGGAAACTGTTCGACAAGGAGAATCCAATAAGATGGTCCGGACTCGAACAATCACAAATTGCCATGTCATTTTGGCTGACAAAAGGCGGGGGGCATCTAGGGTTTTCTGCCATCCTTCGAGAGCTACTTGTCCATTGAAGGTTTCCCACTGATGTAATCATGACATATATTAAGAGCGTTCAAGAACTACCATTGACATTAATGACAACACCATTTAACATATCTAACTAAATTTAATAACCTCCTAAAACTTGGAAACAAATTTCTCACATATAGGTAAATTCTACTTACCTCACAGTAATGAGTACAATAACAAACCACAATCTTCTAGTATAATCAAATATCACACATTAATCTATAACACAAGTAGGATTTAATAATTCCAACACCCACCATGTTCTGAACCTAAACCTGATCCTATATGTGTTGTCATTAATAATATTATCTTATCTTTGTATATCTATCTATTTGTAAAATAGATTGATCTCCTCAAATTTTCATTTTTTTGAACATTTTTGCACGTGTATTAAAAAAATCTCCAAAAATTATTTCAGTTTCTAGTATTGGAACGTGATATTCACATTCTGTCGGGCCCTATTGTTGCTATGGAATGCTCGACCAGCAGCATAGCATGAGTTACAAAGTTTCAAAAGGATGTGCCCTGATGCAAGACCTGATAATTCAAATATATAACCCTCAAACCTGGAAACCTAAGGTCAGGTTTTGCCCCGACACAAGTCAACTAGATGCTCCTCGATCCTGGCAACTAAAGTCAGCTGTTTGCTGGCACCTAAAGTCAGATCTTTGCTGGGCAGGTCCTCAGTGGTCGGGCAAGTTTCTTGAAGCCCTTTCCCAAATAATTAATTTAAAAGAGAAATGTAGAGAGAAGGAAAAAAAATTGAAATTGAGTTCACCTGTAGGACGGGGATACACCTCAGGATCCATGGATATTCCCTGAGCAGTCACGTACTCGAGAAACAGAGCTTGCGGTCCGATGGCCTCCGTGTTCTGCGGCCTAAGAACAATGCTGTGAGACTTTAATCCATATATCCTGAACAGACCTGAAATCAATTCATTCTTAGAAGACCAAGGCCCAAGTGCCAGAACAACAGCATCGCCCCGCACCAATTCTCCATTAACAACCACCCCACGAACCTCATTGCCCCCCTCCAATTCCACCTTCTGCACTTCCCCCATGACCACGTTAACACCATACTTCTCAACCGCGGCCGAGAGAACCGCCCTGGTAAAGAACTGGGGATGAACTTGGGCAGTCGTCTGAGGGGTTCCGATGGAGGCAGGATTGACTGCACCGTTGCCATCGACCCAAGACGGAATGAGCTCGGAGTTCTTTGAATGCGAAGTGGATTTAAACCCCGATTTCTCTGAATTCGAAGTAAGTTTTTCTTGAATACCGAGACTGAGAGCGTTCAATCGCCGATACCCATAAGAGGCCGACCCGTCGAGCTCCTCGGCGAGCTGTTGATGCAAAAGGAAGCTGGCCCTGGCAAGAGAGGAGACCGGGCCGCCGTCGCACCCGTCTAAGGCCAGGAAGCCCCCCGCCTTGCCCGAGGCCGCGCATGCTACACCTGACTTCTCTACCAGTGTCACCTGGGCTCCTCTCTTGGCGAGGAAGTAAGCGGTGCAGACCCCTATAACGCCTCCTCCACAGACTAGGATTTTCTTGTTCGGAGAGCAAGTGGAAGTGGAAGTGGAAGTGGAGGATGATTCCATTTTGATATGGAGCAGTGCACGAGTGGACTGGCAAGTGATGATCGTAGTCGTAACCAGAGATGTTGTACAAAGTATGGATACCAGTTTTGTGTATACATATATAAAGAGAAATGTCTCTATATATTACTTTAATGCATATGGTGGAGAAAGGGAAAGGAATATATGTCATTTATGGCCTAATCCAATCTAAGGTTGTCAACAAGGAAAAATTGAAATTATTTGTGATTTCAGTGTTGATGCAAAGTGACACACAAAAAGAAAGATATCAATTATGACTTGATTCAAGTTGTTTATAAGGCACAATTGGACTTATGCTTTTAGTGTTAATGCAAGTTGGATATCAATTATAACTTGATTCAAAGTTGTTTATAAGGCACGATTGGACTTATGATGTTAGTGTTAAGGCAAGTTGATATAGAAAATGAATAATATCAATTAAGAATTTGTAATATTAGATATTAGTTGGGATTTATTTTAATTTTAGATTTATCAAGCATCGAGAGATTAAATTTCTTGAGTTCATATTAGATACTAGTATAAATTTATCTTGACCTTATATTTATCAAGCATCGAGAGGGATCAAATTTCTTGAGGTGTAAACTTCTTTTTTTAATGCAAAATTTTTCTCTGATCTCTCTCGACACTATAGACACTATAGATCTGAGGTTAAGATGGATCTAGTCTAATTTCGGTCGTGCACAGTCACACAAAATTTATTTGAACATCTAATTATTTTTATCATTTTAAATATGCTAAATATGTGTAAGATTACTTTAATCATTTTAATTGTAAATTTGCTTAGTTATCTCGGTTTGTTGAGATGATAGAGACTTAAAATTTATGAAATAAAAAAATTGAATGCAAAATAACAGTGTTGAATGATATAAAATGTGAATAATGGGAATGTGGCCAATTACAAATAGCCTTCATTGTGATCAATCTCAAACAATTTTCTTCTATTGTTCTTATTATCACACCTGTTAGTTTTGCCATATGTTCATATCGATGAGGTGAAAAGGGTGATTGAAATCGTAGACCATTCAAACCTTTAACTTGAGCTATTGTAATAAATGTCGTGCCTTGTCTCTTTTGTTCTCCAATATTAATTATGTCTAAGACATTTTATTATAAAATTGTTTTTATAAACATTGTACAAACTCGTCGACATTCGCTATACAAATTTGATAGATGACATTGAATAACGTAAAAGTTAATAAAAAAATGATTTAAAATAACTGAACCATTTACTTTGTACCGCTAACATTTTTCTCAAAAAATATTTTATTTTGGAGTTATTCTTATAGACTTTGTACAAATTCATCGTCATTCACTGTACATATTTGGTGGATGACATTGAATAACATGAAAGTTGATAAAAAACGATTTAAAATAATTGAACCATTGGCTTCGGGCCGCTATAATCCATTGCAATTAAATGTTAGACGGTAGACCAAATTTGTATTGACACGTGTTAATTTACGTTCGTTCATTACTTACGTATACAATGTATTTTATATTCTTTTATGACTAATGACATTTTCAATTTTTATGTTCAAAGTTTTAAATTAATTTTTATACCAATTTTATTTTGTTTATGGAGTTCGTTTTCCAGACTTGGAATGATGAGTCTGAATCAAATTTGTCTCAAATTGGTGTGGAAAGACTTTTGAATGGCACGTCATAATCAAACAAGTGATGGTTATAATATATTTATTGTGTTGATAGTATTTAAGTGTATATATTATTTTTAATAATAAATTTATTTGTTTTGACTATAAAATAAAGATTTTTGGAGTTTTCTTAATGAATATATATAAGATATTTTTGGAGTTTTCTAAATGTGTTATATATTTTGATATACTTTGATGTGATGTATTTGCTTCATTTATTTTTTCAAATCAATATAATAGTAATTTTATAGTCATATATTTTGATAGGTGATTATTGCTTCCTAATTTAATTATCTTATGTTCATTTTTTATGGTTTTTAGATAAATTTTGATAATATTTAATAAATTTATAAGGTTGAATGAGATAATATATATATAAATCAGATTTATTCAAATTAATACTATTAATTTTTTTATAATATTGTATTATTACTTGTGTTTGTAATTATTGATAGTGGTTTAAGGATTGTATCAGTATAATCTGTATCGAGCATTAGATATGAAGTTTCAATTTAAAAAAAGGCCAACGAAGTCAAAGATAAATATGGAAGAGTTTTTGTTAAAGGATTCCTTCGGCATATATCAATCACATTTACTAATGTAGTTGTGCTAGTAGTAGCTTTCTCCAAAGTCAATCATTGTGACTTATGGAGCGTTAAACCCCAAGTAAGTTTCAATGGTAGTTGTTTTCTATTACTTTGGTTGAATGCAAAATGACTAACATTGTTGAATGATGGAAAATGAGAATAATAAGAATGTGGTCAATTACAAATAATTTATAGTTTCAAGAAGCAAACATTTCAAGTAAGTGAACATTTTATTTAGATGAAAATTCGAGTATTTTATCTATGGTTGAATTACTGTAACACATAAATCAATGCATGTCGTCAATAATTTTTTTGTGCTTACACTGAAATCAATGCACATTATTAATCTAATTTCTTTGAAATTAATGTACATCATACATCTAGGTATATCAAATCAAAAATCAGCATCTACACTGGAACCAATGCATCGAGTGCAAGCAATCAAATAAGATTAGAAATCAACATCTACATTGAAATCAATGCATCTAATGCAAGCAATCAAATAAGATTTGAAATCAACAACTACACTTAAATCAATGCATCTCGTGCCATCAATGAAATAGGATTAGGAATCAACATCTACACTCAAATCAATTCATGACTTTTAAATCCAACTTCTTTTGTCTTTTGAAAAAGTCTTACTTCCTCTTCCTTTATGGTTAATAATGTTCAATATTATATTACATTATATAATATTTGTATTTTTTTATGTGTGTCGCTTTCTTCTTCCCTCTCTCTCCCCCCTTCATCTCTGTGTTTATCTCCCTCCCTCTCTCCCCCATCTCTTTCTCTCTCCCCTCCCTCTCTCCCCTGTTGTTTTTCCATGATCTTGGTGTATGTGATAGAATCTTAAATCTCCAACGCTACCAAACCAAGAATCACAACGTTGCTACTTTGCACAGCGGAATATAAACAACAGTAAATCTACTAGTGCAAAAAAGTTATGGACAATTTTTTACAATTTTGTTGTAGTATTACAACAACCCCCCATTTTTCTAAATAAATAGTATAGAAAGAACAATGGGGACCCTTTTAAATAATTCTTAGGATTAAATTTATTTTAGAAATAAAACTTAGAATTTGAGTCTATTAGATTAAATGTCATTTTTCTTAAAAAACATAAGAAAATCATAAAAAACACTCAAAGGAACCCATAAAGGACTAAAAGTACAAGAAGTGGGAACTAAATTGCCGAAGTGTAAATCACTGAAACAGAAAACGTCGATATGCGAAATTGTGAAATGTTGATATGTGAAACTGTGAATCATCGATGTACGAAGTTGCGAAGTACGTTATGTAACAGATACCGATATCGCAATCTGTCATTCCGTCATTCAACAGAAAAACCATCGCAATATCACATTATTGCATGTCGCACCTTGCTACAAAACGTCAAAATTCGATAATCATGAAAAAGCTGATTTACGCATCCCGATAAGATAACAACTGTCAAACTCACACAAAGCCCATGCTATCAATTAAATGATAATTCAGGTGTTTTTATGAACTCGAGGTTTGTAAACAATTTTATAATTATTTCAGAATTAATACCGAGGATTCCCATTATGCATGAGTTAAGGTGATACGATAGATAACAACATTTGACATGATCTCAGCTTACACTCTCTGGTTTTCTTTCAACAGGGTAATTCCAGAAACTTAGGCATAAAAGGATGTTGAGGTTGATTAAAGCACGAAGGAAGTCCGCTACCCCACCTCAGTTAGTTGTTCAGCAAGAGGAAGATCACGAGATGGCTCCTTTAGTCTCAAACATAACATGCAGCCCAAAAATTGGTTCCTCAAGCTAGGAAGGGATTTATAAGTTGTTTGAGAATGAGAATCCACAAGTAATTTTGAACTAAAAATTTGTAGCTGATGATTCTGCATCCACGGATTCATACTCATGGTTCGACGCAACCAACTCTTTTTGCATAGAATTGTGGCCCGTCCTAAAATAATGCCATACACTGACTTAGTGAAATGGGTGTTAGATCATGTGGACATTCGAGATAGACAGTTTGTTACCAAAAATAGAACAATCATTGGTTCTCTCAAACCTGCAGATTTGAAGGAAATGTATAAATTGTCCGAGCCCCAGAAAAGATACCACAACTATTTTGTCCAAGAATTTATGCGAGAGAATGAGCACCATGCAAATGTGATTAAGGATTGGAGAAAAGATCTTAATTGCCATAAACGTGACGATAAGGTTATGTATTCAGTAGTTTCTCTTAAAATCCCTTTCTCGCAAATTGCTGCAATGATGTGTCGTATTTTTGGGTCTTTAAATACAACCAAGTTTAAGGAAGATTGGACACCCCTGATAAAGCAGCCTCTAACAACTATATTCTTGATAGGGTTAACATTATGTCTGATAATTTGATTAGATGTATCACTGCATATAGGGGAAATCGTAATCTTTCGTCCAATACAGTCACTCCTTTTGATATGAGTACATCTATCTTAGATGTTGTATATTTTTCTACTGAATTTCCGTCATTAGGATGGAAATGGACCAGAGAAGTCAAACCCCCATCTTTGTACAGTTAGAATTCACGTGGGAATCAAAATACCACTCTCATATGTTTAAAATATGTAATGATATAATGTTGCAAGTTTTTCAAGTCATTTTCGAAAGGAAAATCTCTAGAGTCACCCATGAAGCCAATAGAAGTCTCAAGTCTATAGGAAGGTGGTTTGGTGAAGAATTTTTCACATACATCTGAATTTTTGGAAGTCATGCTTACCCTCATGTCCTACCTTTATATATACCAGATAAATTATTGGCCAAGGAGATTGCTTATCAAACCGTAGGTAATGGGTTGACTAAATTTCTGAAAGAGGCCAAAAAGACAATTTGGCCAACTTTTCCTATTTCATGTGGTTCATATACTCTCGACAATTTCAAGCATGCCTGTCTTGAAATTGATTGATTAAAACCCTTCAACTTCCCAATTCTACCCAACAGAATTTATGATTCATATGGGGTTGCTAGAGAAATAACAAATCAAGTTAAGCTGCGGGAATTTTCAAGCGAGCCTGATAAATTTGACGATGTGTTTGAATCAATTCCAGAATTCTCAAGGGTTCTGGAAATAGCAACTGTAAATTTCAATCCATAAGAGTTGATACAATTCAAACAATATCGTGAACAAAGGAATTCTCATTTGCCAGACTGCCTGTTTCACAGGCCAATGCCAGAACAAATCCTGATTCCTCCAGTTCGGGTTCAAGTGCCAGAAGCAGAACAAATTATGATTCCAATTCTTCCAGTTCAGGTACCAGTACCAATGATATAACCATAAATCATGAATGTTCCGCAAGAAGAGAGGTTTAATCAAGACTGGGAAAGTTTTGAAAAAGAATTATCTGATACTAATACTCTTGCTGATCATAATGTTATTTTGATAGAAACTCCTCCTACTAAAGATTCTCTAAAAACGACAATTCATATAGGTTAATGAAGCGTTCAACAAATTTCCTCTAATATAAATGATTCTAAGGATCAAAGAGAAATTCGAGAAATCTCATTCACTGTAGAGGTTTCTGAAATCGCTCTTCATCAAAATCAGACACCAAAGATCAATGATATGGAGGAGAAACAAGAAGAGATGTTGGCCCAAGACATGGAGATTATCCCTACTTTTCCAACAACATAAATAATTCTGAAGATTGAGGAAATACTCTATTGGATGTATTTTACAGTCCAAAGCATAAAGTTGTTGTATCCAAGTCAAAGACGAAAAGAAAGATTGAGGACTCTCCAGAAATGCCTATGGATACAACATTAATGCAAGTTCTCTGGAAAGGAACTCAGTCAACTCCAGGAAAAGAACTTAGTCGATTATCTCAATTTGCGGGTGCTTATGCAGACGCAACTATTCATAAGGCAGCATAGATTGAGTCCTTAATCATGGAGAAAGATCGGAAAATGGCTCAAATGGAGCAAAGTTTCTTTAATGAAAAACAAAGGATAGAGCAGGAGTTGCAATCAAGTATTAATAGTCTGCAACTAGAGTTTGAACGTATCAAACTCAAACTCGAAAATGAAATTAAAGAGAAGGATTTAATAGTCCAACAATTACAACAGAATATTCAAAAGCTCCAAGAGAATCCAGAACTTAATGAGGTAAAGAAAGAAGCAACAAAACTGGAAACATTGCTGGTAAACCAACAGACAATTTTCTATCTGAAGTACAAACAGATTCAAGAGCATATTAAAGTGGGTGATCAGTTAGTCACTCAGATTTCTAATTTGAGGATTTATTATGAAGAAACTAATGATAAAGTTTCAAAAGTATATATATTGGCAAGACATTGTGCAAGGGAGAGTGACTGATCTTCCTCGTCTTGAAGAATCAATAAAGGATATAATATTTGGAGACTAGGACATGAAAATTAAAATTGAAAAATTAGCTATCATCAGAGCTAAAAACATGTCATTCAACATCTCCGAGTATATAAAATATTCTCTTCTACAAGCCAATCTTATACAAGAAATTCCAAAAGACAGTATGCCCAAAGTCAGCCTTTTGAAACAGTATTGGCAAGAAACATCAAACAAGAAATCTCTTGACATAGAAAACTTGACAAAGGTAAATATGGAAGTTTACTGTTATTTGTTATTCAAGCCTCATAGTCAATTGGAAGTGTTGAGGTGTCTTTCCAACCCAGCAGTTCAACTTCTTCCAGCACTCAATGATGCGATATTCATGAGCCAGATGAGAATGCAACCAATGCATCCCCCCCAGGTCAAACATATGATTAAAGCCTGCCAGCTCAAGGAACAGTTAGAGAGTGGATCCGAGAAACAATCTTGAGACTGTTATAACTTCTGCATTTTAATTTCCTAGTTTTTCGTTTTATAGTTTAGATTAGATTAAGAAGACTTCTTTCACAAGTCTTCTATTTTTGTAATATTAATTAGTATTTAAACCCCTTTCATGCATTTAGAAAGGGGTCCAGATTTTTTAGAAGGAGGCTTTTGGAACTTACACTATTGTTTGAACAGAAGTATCTAATTGAAAGTCTGAGCCCAGAGGCTATCTTTTCAGAACTAAGCTATGAAATGATATATGTGTATTAATTGTTTTATGTTTCTGATATTTTAGCAAACTTGTTTCTATCTCTTTGTCTCTTTCTAATAAGCATTGAAATGATATATATTCTTATTACTATTGATAAAAATGTATTGAATGATATGTTGTTAGATAAGTGACTTTGAAAGCTGTTATATGATTAATGTTCTTCATCAACTAAATAAATTACATTGATTTAGTTTCTTTAATGTGCTTACATTCATTTAGTATGCAAATGATCTATATTGTTTCATGCTTATGAAATCTTACTCTCTAATCATATAAATCAGTCCATCCCAGGAAGTAGTTAGAATTAGTTTTATTTATGTTATCCTTAGAATAGATCACTCCATTTTTGTTAATTTTATTCCATTGTTATATAAACTCTTTTCTTATACGCAAAAATAGTCCCTATATCCCCAGTCAGACCCACCATTTCAACGAAAAAGGAGTTGCTTTAACCTCCCGACCGGGTGGAATCCCTAATGTTGAGGAAGTCACTCTCCAGCCTTCAACATTTTTGGCGCTAGAAGGAGGGCATCCGACTATGTATGGCATATAAATATGAACCTCAATTAAAAAACCAACATAAGAGTCAAACTCCCTCCAAAATTTCCATGACTGCTAGATCTCGATCACTATCTCCTAGTCATAAGCCTAAATCTGTAGAACCATTTCTTACATCTCTTGAAAAATTACCTCGTAGACCTTCTTCAGAACACATTCCTGAATCTCCCGAAGTTCAGCCTTTGATTGAGAGATTAGAACAAATATATATATCTCCAGATAAGACAACCAATCCAGAAGTTTCTAAAGAAAGTATTACATATAAGTTTCGAAGTACTGGTGTGTTAACCCGATCGCAAAGCGAAAAACTTGGGATAACTCATTTCGAGTTTCCTATTTTATCTCATTGTAAGAAATCAACCACATCAGCATCTCAATCAGGTATCAATGAGATCGCATCATCTTCATTTCCATTTACTCCCATTGTCTCCTCTAATCAACCCATTTCTATTCATCAAACTATTTCTACTCAAACAATCAGTGATGTTGTAAGTAGTACTATCCAGTAGTAAGTTCTTCTCCATCCATATATGCTTCTGGACCCACCAGCTCATCTTCAAAAACAAAAACTCAAACAATGGTCAACCTACCATGGGTTAATCCGGGAGCTGTTCAAATGCAAAATTTACATCCTCTCCCGGATTCTCCAAAAAAAAATGGTTACCAAACTATAATAATAATGATGGCCTTCCTGCTGAAGAACGTCTCAATAATTTTATGTTGGTTGTGAGTCTCCATGGTATGCAACATGAAGATGTTGTAGTAAGATTGTTTCCATATACTTTTCAAGGATCTGTAGGATCTTGGTAATTTTCCCTCCCTTCCAGTTCAATAGGAGATTGGAATACTTTTCAAGACCTATTTCTTGCTAAATATGGTGATGATAGGACAATTGCCTCATTAATCAATGATCTTTCTAATTTAAAAGCTAATTCAATTGGAAAGATCAAAGACTTCAACTCCAAATTTAACAAGTTATTGAATAAAATTCTAGCTGCCTCTCGACCAGGATTGGATGTACAAATAGAGTGGTACATATCTTCTCTTCCTTCTAAAATCGCAATTTTTGTAGATAGAGCCAATAAGCCCATCCTTGTAGAAAATATGAAAAATCCTTGTCTGTTGAGAGAAGAATTGTAGCTTTAGAAAAGAAGATTGAGTTGGAAGATAAAAAATCTAAAAAGGTCACATTTAGAGATGAGCAAAAGAAGAAAATTCCCAAATATCTATTTGATCTTGAAGGATTGCAAAAGGTCCTGAAGACCATGTCCAATGAAATGGTTGAAATAAAAAAATAAGTTGTTGAGACTTCTACTAAAAAACCCTTTAGATCATTTAGAAAAAATCAATATTTTATATCACAGCATACCAATATTATTTCTAATGCTGAATCTGAAGAAGAAGAAGAAGAAGAAACTACAGATTCTGCCGACGAATCTCAGGATGAAGAAATAGTTGAATTACATGGATTATGGGACTTTGTTTTACATTCTTTTGATGAAGAGATAGAATATGAAGCAATGCTTATTAGCACTAGAAGTAAGGCTTCTGCATAACCAAATCAATCAATACAGAAGCAAAAAGTCCCAACTTCTATTGCTAAAGGAAAACCTGTCAATAAAAAACCACCAGTCAAACCATCTCAACAAGTTATTACTGAATCCCAGCCAATCAAATCTTCACCCAATCCTCAATCTAAAACTTTGGTAGTATCTGACACTATTGAATACAACATTGTCGAGGATATGAAGAAGATTAAAGCTAATATTTCTCTTCATGAAGTTAGCAAGTTAAAGCAACAACATAATATCTTATTGAAAGATTTGAATGCGGTTACTACATCTCCTCTTCCTTCAACTGTTATTGCTAAAGCTACTAATGGGATAGGGAAACCTCCAATTGACAATTCAAACAAATTTAATGCTTCATATGTTATTTTGATTGGTGATAGATCCAATTCTCACACCCCTCCTTTCCTCTTAACCTATGAAATATACAATAGAAATGTTCATAACTGTTTGATTGATTCTGGGGCATCATCCAATATAATGCCATATTCAATTTGCGAGAAGTTAAATATCGCACCCCAGAAATCATCAGTTAGCATAGTTCAATTGGATAGAACTAAGGTTAAGGTCTTAGGAGAAATCAATTCGGTAAGTATTTGATTGTCATCAAATCCAAAAGTCGCTCAGATTATCGATATACCGATTGTCTACATCCCTGAATTCTATGGTTTAGTTCTTAGCAAAGACTGGTCCAAGAAGTTACATGGATATTTTGCAACGGATTGGTCCCACGTGTGGCTTCCATGCAATGGAAAACCCAACCAAATCAAAGTTGATCGTGGAAAGCATATGAAATACTCCGTTACAGATCTTGGAGAAGAAAATGAGCCCATAGAATTCAACAATAATATTTTGGGTAATTATTCTACAGATTCATTCTTGGGGAATTTTAATGCTAAAAATTCACCTTTCTTGATCGATTATGTTAATTCACAAATAGAAATTTTTTCCAAAAATGATTTGACCAGATGCTTAAATTTTGAAGAAGAAAGACTAATTCATTCTCCGTTTTTGGAAATTTTCTTTGATGGATCTAGATCTAATGATGGTGCAGGAGCAGGATGCATCCTTGTTAGTCCGAAAGGTGAAAAAACTATGCTAGCTTGTAGACTTGAGTTTGAATGCACTAACAATATTGTTGAATATGAAGATTTAGTTCAAGGTCTTTGTAAAGAAATAAGTCTTGATATACAATATATTCAGGTATTTGAAGATTCAAAAATTGTCGTAAGACAAGTATGAAATACTATTCATTGTCTCTCAATTCACTTGAAACATTACCAATCTCTGGTTCAAGACCTCACATCTCATTTTTTAGCATTCAATATCTCTCCTATTCCTAGATCACAAAATGCCAATGCTGATCTTTTGGCTAACATTGCATCCAAGTTAATTCCACCAAAAGATTTTAGTCCTGACAGATTCTCTATCGAATTGATTTTTTGTCCATCTGTGCCAGATAATGTTACTAGTTGGCGAGTTTTCAATGATGATAGTGATATTTTAAGTTTTCTTACTTCTGAAAAAACATATGATGATCAAATTCTAGATTAAGAGGAACATGATAAGCAAATCAAGCAACAAGTTGATAAGAATCTTTTACCAAAATCTGTGGTAAAACTTGAAGATTTATACGATTTGAAAGACAAATTCAAAAAAATCAACAATTGCAAACTTCAAAGTTCTACTTTGAAGTCTGAACTAGTTAATTTAGGATCTGAGAAAGAACATCAAGATATAAATCCAGGTCTTACCCTTTCATCTGAAGAAAGAAATGCATTCATTTCCTTATTGAAAAAATACAAAGATATTTTTGCATGGAATTATGAAGATCTTAAAATCTAACACCCATCCATCATTCAACATATTATTGCTATGGTACCTGATGTTCAACCCATCTAGCAAAAGCTCAGGAAAATACATCCAAATTTGGAAACTCAAATAAAAAAGAGTTAAACAAACTTGTGAAAGCCAAAATTATTTTTCATGTCAGACATTCTAAATGGGTTTCTAATCTAGTACCCGTGAGAAAAAAGAATGGTGATATTTGAATTTGTATTGACTTTATAAATTTGAACAAAGCATGTCAAAAGGATAATTTTCCTTTACCATCAATGGAACAAGTTTTACACTCAGTAGCATGTTCATGATTAATGTCTTTTTTAGATGGATTTTTAGGATATAACCAAATTATGGTTCATCCAGAGGATCGTTTGAAAACTACATTTAGAACGAAGTGGGGAACCTATGCATACCAAAAAATGCCATTCAGATTAATGAATGCACGAGCAACATTTTAGAGGGCCATGGAAATTGCCTTTAAAGAATTGATAAATCAAACAATGGTCGTTTATCTTGATGATATAACCATATATTCAAAAAACAGAAACAATCATTTGCATGACTTAAAGTAGATCTTTGAAAGATGTAGAAGATTTGGGATTTCTCTTAATCCAAATAAGTCAATTTTTTCTTTAAGTGAAGGTAAACTTCTTGGTTTTATCGTCTCAAAAAATGGAATTTGTATTGATCCTAATAGGATTAAAACAATTTCAGAAATTCAACTAGCACATAACAAAAAATCAATGCAATCCTTTTTAGGACATATGAACTTTGTAAAACGACTCATTTCAGATTTTTCACATATTGTCCTTCCATTGCAAAAGATGATAAAGAAAGATGCATTGTTTAAATGGGGAGAGCAAGAAAAGGAGGCATTTCAAATTATTAAACAAGCAATTGTCGATGCTCCTTCTCTCTCAACTCCAAATTTTACCAATGATTTCATTCTATATACTTCCGCTTCTGATCTATCATATGTCGCGGTATTAACTCAGCCAATGATAAAAAGCATGAAACTCCAATTGCCTTTTTTGGTTCTAATTTTCAAGGAGCTGAATTGAACTATACAAGAGTCGAAAAACAAGCATTTGCAGTTTATAAAGCGGTCAAATATTTTCGCCCTTTTCTTCTGAAAGCTCATGTCAAAGTAATTGTTCATTTCTCATCAGTCAGACAAATACTTATACAGAAGGAACTAGGAGAAAAGAGAGCAAATTGGGTAACTGCCATGCAAGAATACGAATTAGAAATTAAACCTGCTAAAATTGTAAGAGGACAAGGATTTTGCAGATTGATTACAGGAATGAATGATACATCACTTGGTGAGGTAACTTCTCCTGTTGAATAGTTCACTAAGGTACTCAATACTAACCCTCAATCTCAGTATGTTGATTTTATCTTTTATCTAAGGAATGGTTATGCTCCACTTAATTTGGATTCCAAAAGAAAACAAGCATTAAGATTGAAGGCTAATCAATATCAATTAGTCAATGATGTGTTATTCATAAAAAATTACGATTCTATTTTACTCAGGTGTCTAGAGAAAACTGAAATACTTAATGTACTTCAAGAACTTCATGATGGACCAACAGGTGGACACTTTGGTGGAGATACCACAACCCATAAAATTTTACATGCAGGTTATTATTGGCCAACATTATTCAAGGATGCACACAACTATGTCAAAAATTGTAAGACTTGTCAAACTATGGCAGGAAGACAAAGAAAAGCATTGATGCCACTTCAACCAGTCAATATGGAACAACCTTTCGAACAATGGGGACTCGACATAATAGGTGAGATTGTTCCTCATTATTCTAAACAACATAAATATATATTGACTGCTACAGATTATTTTACGAAGTGGGTAGAAGCAATACCTCTGAGTACAACCAACTATGAAAATATTATTGAGTCCATTGATCAATTTATCATCACAAGGTTTGGTGTCCCTTATGCTTAGTATTTGACAACGGCTCTTATTTTTCTGGAAACACAATGACTGAATTTGCTTTTAAATGAGGGTTTAAATTGAAATATTCTACAAACTATTATCCTCAGGGAAATGGTTTGGCAGAATCCACAAATAAAAACCTCATAAGAATAATGAAACACACCATTGATCAAAACTAGAAGAACTGGCACAAAGCTTTAACTTTTGCATTATGGGCAAATAGGATAACTAAAAAAGCTTCAATAGGAACTTCACCTTTTCGATTGGTATATGGGAAGGAATAAATTTTACCTTTAAACGTAGTTATCCCTTCAATGGCCCTAGTACAATTCATTAACGAACAACCTTTCTCTTCATTACAATCAAGAATATCCCAAACAATTAAAATGGAAGAAGAAAGAAAAAAGGCTAAAATGGTACATAATCATCATCAACAATTGATTAAAAGTTCATTTGATTCAAATAGAGTTAAAACTAAACAATTTGAAATTGGAGATTTGGTTTTGAAATGGGATAAAGTGCATGAGGACAAAGGAAAACATACAAAATTTCAAAAACTCTAGCTTGGTCCTTTTCAAATAAGCGAAAAAATAGGTCCATCAACTTTTGTTTTGCAAAATTTACAAGGGAAGAAGGAAACTCTGTTGAGATTCATTAAGAAGATCCTAGTGAAAATGAAGCATCTATACTAGGATGGAGCCTCAGTCTATTTTTAGGTGTATGTCTATTTATAGATGTATGTGCATAATCTATTTATAGAATGCATGTCTATTTATAGATGCATGTATACCATTAGTATCCCTTAATATTAGTTGGACAATAAACTATATTATATTCTCAATGAGCACTTGGAAATAGTTAACTCAAGTGGAAAATAAGTTAGCTAAAGGAATTTAGAGTTAAGTGGTTGGTTGGTGGGACATGCAGGTTGACTAAGTTGTAACTAATTGATTCGAAGTTGTAATAGAGTTGGAAGTGCAATTATGCAAGTAGTAAAGTAGTTTAACTCAGCTAAGTGAGTTAAACTCAGTTGTGCTAGTTGTAATTGAAGATACACTGGTGAGAGATCAAGTGAATTAATTATTGATTAATTCAAAATCAGTGGTCTCACATGCAACTCAAGTTTTACTATTATTAACTGCATGCATGTCAGATCCAGTGGAGACCCAGTTGAGTTCTAAGTGAAAGGGAAGTAAACTATTAGTTGTGACATTATCTGGTTGCACACATGCAACCAAACACATATTGGATGTGCCCATGAGGATTGCGCAGTCAAGGCAGGAAAGATTGCATTCATTCAGGGATTGCTATTAGCAGGGATTGCCCAGTGGAGGCAGTTTGTCTGGAGACAGTAAATTGGCTAAGGAACTTGCCAATTTTTGTATGGCAGTGTGAGACAATTAGCTCATGTATTGAGAGTTCTTGGATTAAAGCTTTGTATGTAATTATTTCATGATCCATGATATAATATACAATAGAAGATAGTGGGGTTTTTAGCTATAAACTTTCCCCGGTAAATTATCTGTGTTGTGTGTGATTGATCTTTCTTCATGATATTGTAATTGGCGATTGTGTTTTAAATTTACGCAAAGATTAATAGAAGCGATTCTATATTTAACAATAGCATATTGTTAGATCAGGAGAATCTAGGACATACATGTATTTTGTATAATTTCTACAAACTGTTCCTGTTAATGGACTTATCCTCAAAAAATGCGTTTCTTAAAAGAAAACGAGCAGCTCTTTTTGTACAAATATGTACATAATAAAATAGGTTTTTGTAATTTTACACAAAATCTGAAACACTTCATCATTTTCTTGAACATGAAAGTATTAATCTTCAAAGATATAAAACTAGGAAACAAATCATTGAATTGAAACCTCTATTTCCTTGGAAAATTTTGATTCAAAATAGCCAAATTAGAAAGAAGAAATTTTCTAACCCATGTAAATCGAAAGATTATTTTGACATGAATCAAGTTCGAAAAGTTATTTTTACAAAGTATAGGATTTTGTTGAAATATTAGCATCTTTTACCTAAATAGTCAACCAAAAGCTCAAAAGGAGAAAAAATGATAACCTCCCCATTTATTCGTATTAGATATTTTTTAAAGTGTAATTCAAAAAAAAAAAAAAAAAAATTAAACTTGAGAGATCTCATTACGAGTCGACTCATCACGTTCATAGGAAGCTAGTAAACTTGACATTATCAAACTGGCTACCAAACTAGGATAATGACTCTAGGCCTTAAAACCTGAGAGAGGGATCTCATCACGAGTTATCTTGTTCAAATTTACTAATAACCAGTGAATGACATTATCATTTTTGGCTACCAAACCAGGATAATGATTTTAAAGTGACAAAACAAACAAACAAACAAAATGAGAAAATAATTACATTACCTTTGGAAATGTCTATTATGTTATGAATGGGATACTAGATCATTTTGGTTAAATAGTAACCCTGTCGAGGCTATAAACGCTTGCTGGCAACAGTGGCTCTATTAGTGACTAATAAGTTCATCAAACAAGCTAAACTTTGCCTGAATTCCTACTTATCTTTTCAACTTGCTACAATTTGATTCAATTAAAGACAAATTTCATTTGCAAAAGTAAGAATTTTTTTCAAGTAAAACCAAGATATTTGGATTGAAACTTACCTATATTAAAGACAAATTTTAATCGCTTATAATTTCCTAAAATATTGTCTTTTAAGTATTAATATTTATCAGAGATTCTAGATTCATCCAGTGTACCACCAATTGTTGTAGTATTACAACAACCCCCCATTTTTCTAAAAAATAGTATAGAAAGAACAATGGGGACCCTTTTAAATAATTCTTAGGATTAAATTTATTTTAGAAATAAAACTTAGAATTTGACTATATTAGATTAAATGTCATTTTTCTTAAAAAACATAAGAAAATCATAAAAAGCACTCAAAGGAAACCATAAAGGACTAAAAGTACAAGAAGCGGGAACTAAATCGCTGAAGTGTAAAATGCCGAAACAGAAAACGTCGATATGCAAAATTGCGAAACACTGATATGCAAAACTGTGAATCGTTGATGTACGAAGTTGCGAAGTACGTTATGTAACGGATACCGATATCGCAATCTGTCATCTGACATATGCTGATATCGCATTCTGTCATTCAACAGAAAAACCATCGCAATACTCACATTGTCACATGTCGCACATTGTTGCAAAACGTCAAAATTCGTAATCATGAAAAAATTTGATTTACGGGTCCCAATAAGATAAAAAATTTCAAACTCACACGAAGCCCATGCTATCAATTTAATGATAATTCAGGTGTTTTTATGATCTTGAGGTTTGTAGACGATTTTATAATTATTTTAGTTTTAATACCGAGGATTCCCATTATGCATGAGTTAAGGTGATATGCCAGATAATAGCATTTGACGTGATCTCAGCTTACACTCTGGTTTTATTTCAACAGGGTAATTCCAGAAACTTTGGCATTAAAGGATGTCAAGGCTGATTATAGCACGAAGGAAGTCTGCCACCCCACCTTAGTTAGTTGTTTAGCAAGAGGAAGATCTCGAGATGGCTCCTTTAGTCTCAAACACAACATGCAACCTAGAAATTGGTTCCTCAAGTTGGGAAGGGATTTATAAGTTGTTTGAGAACGAGAATCCACAAGAAATTTTGAACAGAAAAGCTGTAGCTGATGATTCTGCATCCACGGATTCAGACTCATGGTCCCACGTAGCCAACTCTTTTCTGCACAGAATTGCGGCACGTCCTAAAATATTGCCATACACTGACTTAGTGAAATGGGTGTTAGATCATGTGGAAATTTGAGATAGATAATTTGTTACCAGAAACAGAACAGTCATTGGTTCTCTCAGGTCTGCAGATTTGAAGGAAATGTATAAATTGCTCGAGCCCCAAAAAAGATACGACAACTATTTTGTCCAAGAATTCATGCGAGAGAATGAGCACCCTGCAAATGTGATTAAGGATTGGAGAAATGATCCTAATTGCCATAAACGTGACGATAATGGTATGTATTCAGTAGTTTCTCTTAAAATCCCTTTCTCGCAAATTGCTGCAATGATGTGTCATCTTTTTGGGTCTTCAAATACAACCAAATTTAAGGAATATTGGACACCCCTGATAGAATCAGCCTCTGACGGCTATGTTCATTATTGGGCTAATATTCTGTTTGATAATTTGATTATATGTATCAATGTATATAAGGAAAATCATAATCTTTCGTCCAATATAGTCACTTATTTTTATATGAGTTCGTTTATCTACTGAATTTCCATCATTAGGATGGAAATGGACCAGAGAAGTCAAAACCCCCATATTTGTACGGTAATAATTCCCATGGGAATCAAAATACCACTCTCATATGTTTAAAATATGTAATGATATAATGCTGCCATTTTTTCAAGTCATTTTCGAAAGGAAAATCTCTAGAGTCACCCATGAAGCCAATAGAAGTCTCAAGTCTATAGGAAGGTGGTTTGGTGAAGAATTTTTCACATACATTTGAATTTTCGGAAGTCATGCTTGCCCTCATGTCCTACCTTTATATATACCAGATAAATTATTGGCCAAGGAGATTTCTTATCAGACCGTAGGTAATGGGTTGACTAAATTTTTGAAAGAGGCCAAAAAGACAATTTGGCCAACTTTTCCTATTTCATGTGGGTCATATACTCTCGACAATTTCAAGCATGTCTGTCTTGAAATTGATCGATTAAAACCCTTCAAATTCCCAATTCTACCCAACAAAAGTTATGATTCACATGGGGTTGCCAGAGAAATAACAAATCAAGTTAAGTTGCGGGCATTTGCAAGTGAGCCTGATAATTTTGACGATGTGTTTGAACCAATTCTATAATTCTCAAGGGTTCTGCAAATAACAACCGTAAAGTTTAGTCCAGAAGAGTTGATACAATTCAAACAATATCGTGAACAAATGAATTCTCATTTTCCAGACTACCTTTTTCACAGGCCAATGCCAGAACAGATCCCGATTCCTCTAGTTCAGGTTCAAGTGCCAGAAGTAGAACAAATTTCGATTCCAATTCTTCCAATTCAGGTACCAATACTAGTGATAGAACCATGAATCGTGAATGTTCCGCAAGAAGATAGGTTTAATCAAGACTGGGAAAGTTTTGAAAAAGAATTATCTGATACTAATACTCTTGCTGATCAGAATGTTATTTTGATAGAAACTCTTCCTATTGGAGATTCTCTAAAAACGACAATTCATATAGGTGAATCAAGCGTACAAAAAATTTCCTCTAATTTAATGATTCTAAGGATCAAAGAGAAATTCGAGAAATCTCATTCACTGCAGAGGTTTCTGAAATTTCCCTTCGGCAAAATCAAACACCAAAGATTAATGATACAGATGAGAAACAAGAAGAGACGTCGGCCCAAGACATGGAGATTATACCTGTTTTTCCAACAACAGAAATAATTTTGAAGATTGAGGAAATGCCTCCATTGGATGTATTTTACATTCCAAAGTATAAAGCTATTGTATCTAGGTCAAAGAAGAAAAGAAAGATTGATGACTCTCCATAAATGCCTATGGATACAACATCAATGCAAGTTCCCTGGAAAGGAACTCAGTCAACTCCAGGAAAAGAACTTAGCTGATTATCTCAGTTTGCAAGTGCTTATGTAGATGCAACTATTCATAAGGAAACAAAGATTGAGTCATTAATCATGGAGAAAGATCAGAAAATGGCTCAAATGGAGCAAAGTTTCTTTAATGAAAAATGAAGGATAGAGTAGGAGTTGCAATCAAGTATTAATAGTCTGCAACTAGAGTTTGACGGTCTCAATCTCAAACTCGAAAATGAAATTAAAGAAAAGGATTTAATATTCCAACAATTACAACAGAACATTCAAAATCTCCAAGAGAATCCAGAACTTAATGAGGTAAAGAAAGAAGCAACAGAACTGGAAACATTGTTGGTAAACCAACAAACAATTTTCTATCTGAAGTACAAACAGATTCAAGAGCAGATTAAAATGAGTGATCAGTTAGTCACTCAGATTTCTGATTTGAGGATTTATTATGAAGAAATTGATGATAAAGTGTCAAAGTATATAGATTGGCAAGACATTGTGCAAGGGAGAGCGACTGATATTCCTTGTCTTGAAGAATCAATAAAGGATATAATATTCGGAGACTAGGACATGAAAATGAAAAGTGTAGAATTAGCTATCATCATAGCTAAAAACATGTCATTCAACATCTCCGAGTATACAAAATATTCTCTTCTACAAGCCAATCTTATCCAGGAAATTCCAAAAGACACTATGCCTGAAGTCAGCCTTTTGAAACAATATTGGCAAGAAACATAAAGCAATAAAGATCTTGACATAGAAAACTTGACAAAGGTAAATATGGAAGTTTACCGTTCTTTCTTAATCAAGCCTCACAGTCAATTGGGAGTGCTGAGGTGTCTTTCCAACGCAACAGTTCAACTTCTTCCAGCACTCAATGATGCAATATTCACGGGCCAGATGAGAATGCAGCCAATGCATACCCTCCAACTCGAATATATGATCAAAGCCTACCAGCTCAAGGAACAATTAGAGAGTGGATCTAAGAAATAGTATTGAGACTATTATAACTTCTGTATTTTAATTTCCTAGCTTTTGGTTTTATAGTTTAGATTAGATTAAGAAGAATTCTTTCACAAGTCTTCTATTTTTGTAATATTAATTAGTATTTAAACCCCTTTCATGCATTTAGAAAGGGGTCCAGAATTTTGAGAACGAGGCTTTGGAACTTACAATATTGTTTGAACAAAATTATCTAATTGAAAGTATGAGCCGAGAGGCTATCTTTTCATAATTAAGCTATGATGCAATGGGTACTATTATCTGTGTATTAATTGTTTTATGTTTCTGAGATTTTAGCAAACTTGTTTCTATTTATTTGTCTCTTTCTTATAAGCATTGAAATGATATATATTCTTATTACTATTGATAAAATGTATTGAATGATATGTTGTTAGATAAGTGACTTTGAAAGCTGTTATATGATTAATGTTCTTCATCAACTAAATCAATTACATTGATTTAGTTTCATTAATGTGCTTACATTCATTTAGTATGCAAATGATCTATATTGTTTCATGCTTATGAAATCTTACTCTGTAATCATATAAATCAGTCCATCCCGGGAAGTAGTTAAAATTAGTTTTATTTATGTTATCATTAGAATAGATCACTCCATTTGGGTTGATTTTATATGAGAAACTGGTCCCTATATCCCTTGTCAGACCCACCATTTCAACGGAAAAGGAGTTGTAGGAGTTGCTTTAACCTCCCGACCAAGTGGAATCCCTAATGTTGAGGAAGTCACTCTCCAACCTTCAACAAATTTTCAGCCTAAGTTCGTTATATTAATCAACACAAGATAAAGAATCTATATATAAAGATATTCTTGGAGTTCTCTAAACTTGTTATATAATTTGATGTGATGTATTGGCTTCAATTACCTTTCCAAACCGATATACTATAATTTCATAGTCATATATTCTGATAGGTGATTATTGCCTCTTAATTTAATTGTCTTATGTTCTATTTTTTATGGCTTTTAGATTAACTTTAATAATATTTATTAACTTTATAAGGTTGAATGGGATATTATATAAAATCTGGTTTATTCAAAATAATACTATTACTTTTTTTTTATAATATTATGTTATTACCTGTGTTTGTAATCATTGATAGTGGTTTAAGGATTGTATTAGTATATACTGTACCATGCATTAGATATGAAGTTTCAATAAAAAAGGCCAATGAAGTCAAGGATAAATATGGAGGATTTTTTGTTAAAGGATACCTTCGACATATAACAATCACGTTTACTAATGTAGTTGTGCTAGTAGTAGCTTTATCCAAAGTCAACATTTTGACTTATGGAGTGTTAAATCCCAAGTAAGTTTCAATGGTAGTTGTTTTATATTATTATGTTTGAATGCAAAATGACTAACAATGTTGAATGATGGAAAATGAGAACAATAAGAATGTGGTCAATGAAAAATAATGTATAGTTTCAAGAAGCAAACATTTCAAGTAAGTGAACATTTTATTTAGATGAAAATTCAAGTATTGTATCTATGGTTGAATTACTGTAACATATAAATCAATGCATGTCGTTAATATTTTTTTTTTCTTACACTGAAATCAATGCACACTATTAATCTAATTGCTTTGAAATTAATGTACATCATACATCTAGGTATATCAAAGAAAAAATCAAAATTTACGCTGAAATCAATGCATCTAGTGCAAGCAATAAAATAAGATTAGAAATCAACATCTAGATTGAAATTAATTCATCTAGTGCAAGTAATCAAATAATATTAGAAATTAACTACATTGAAATCAATACATCTCATGCAATCAATGAAATGAGATTAGGAATCAACATCTACACTCAAATCAATTCATGACTTTCTAAATCCAACGTCTTTTGCCTTTTGTAAAAGTATTACTTCCTCTTCCTCTATGGTTAATAATGTTCAATATTATATTACATTATATAATATTTGTATTTGTTTTTGTGTGTTTCTTTATTCTTCCCTCTCTCTCCCCCCTTCATCTTTGTGTTTATCTCCCTCCATCTCTCCCCCATATCTTTCTCTCTCCCCCTCCCTCTCTCCCTTGTTGTTTTTCCACGATCTTTGTGTCTATGATAGAATATTAAATCTTTGATGTTACCAAACCAAGAATCACAACGTTACTACTTTTCACAACGGAATATAAACAATAGTAAATATACTATTGCACAAAAATTATATACAACTTTTAACAATTTCAACCCAACTTCGTTATATTAATCAACATATAGTACAACAGTCTAGGGCTCTCATACCAGGGATAATGGCCCTCAATTATCCACTAGTGAAAGAATACAAATTTGGGGCTTGGTGTCAATCCATCAACAACCAATCTACCCTCAACAAGATACTCTAACCATCTGGTTGATGTAGCATGCACTCACAACTCCTCTTGGTCGTACCATGTACCTGCTCGGTCCTTTGGCTCCCGATCTGCAACTCTTGACTCTATCAATGCTCCAAGTCCATCTGTCCATTGAACTTTAGTTGTTAATCTTATCTCTAGTTGTGCCTTATTATATCAAGGGCACAACACATTGAGATTCCTGTTGATTTGCTCACAACTCCGTTTGTGAACAACTCTCAATGTGCCCACTGTTGCTCCTTAGCTACTTAGGGACTTCAACCCACTGTGGTCTTCCTGCGATGCTCCAATGAAGACCAACATAAGGCACAAAGGGTTTCCACCTATCACTACAATATGTCCATATCTCACAATGAACAGAGGCATAAGAGGACTGCCCATCTTCTGTTGTAGATGTCCTTCTCCACACACAAGTCTAGGGCTACTCAAAACTGCTCCTCATTGATCAAACCCTTGAGCTCAAATTCTGCCACTCTAGCAACCACCTATTTCCATGAAGATGGTGCACATCGGGCTCCAACTTAGACATTATCACGCTACCCTCCAACAAACCATAAATGTCCAATGCATGTCCACACTTGGTCCACTCTCAGCTGCCCTCCAATAGTGCACAAGTGATTAATACTTTTTGTAGCATTTGCACTCTAGTTAGGGCATCCAACACCTATGGAGACCCTTCCACATGGCTGCTAATAGACTTCACCAGTTTTTCCTCTCCTAGGACATCCATCAAACTAGTAAATCACATCACCAAAACACCATCAACAGCCAATTTGTTTTTGCCCTCTTTCCTTTGGGTTTTGTGCACGATGTTGTAGCTTCCTATCACTGGTTAGGGCACTCAACACTATGAGACAACCCTCCAAAACTACTACAATAGTCATGTGATCATTGGTTTCCCTTGCAAAGTATTATTTCCTCCTTTGCTGCCCCTACTAGGTTCTTTCCTCGCACTGTTTAGCCTTGAGATCCTCCTCAAGGTACCTTACAACATGCAGATATACTACAACAATAGGTCTCGGCCTCCTAGTAAAGGATGACACCCATGTTCAATTGCGTTGAGCCTTCATGTGACTACACCTTGAGGGAAGAGCTTCCAAGGGCCTTACGACCCCTCAAACAAGTCACCCAACATGTTGTTGTAGAAACTCTTCTCCCGTGTCTTGAACAGAGACACAAACCCACACAAATACTAGCACAAAAATCACCCAAACTCACCTCTGAAATGTGGCTCAAATTATGCAAGAAGAACGTGCCAAAATTAGTGACATGACACACAAAACAGGTCTCCCAATCCTCCTCAGTCCTGCAACATCTTCTTAAGGTAACTCACACCAAATTACAAAGATATCCTTCCACAATTTTTTCTCTTGTCCTTGCTTCTTTGCTCCCCTAACTCGTTGTCCAAATCAGAGTTATTTATTTGATGTGAATTGTACTTTGGATGTATGTAAAGTGCGTAAATGTATCCTATTTTTATAGCTTTATGTGGGTGTCAACGAACAACCCTAAAGGGCACCTCCAAACCAATCTTACTTTAACTTAGTAGGCTTCTTCACCCACACTACACTTCAAAAATTCATATCTCCATATCTACATGTTAGATTTCGATGATTTTTGTTGTGTTGGATTCATCTCAACATCCTCTATTGAAGCAAACAAAGTTCCTTCTCAAGTTAAATACTCCAGAACACTTGGAATACAAAGATATCCATGAGGATACAAATATTATATTATAAAAGGTATGAAGAATGAGATAGATCATTTGAATGTTACAAATGAGGCCTGCTTATATACCTACGCAAGTGCCTCTTCACAAAAGGTCATGTCTTATCAAACATGGCCTTTTAACCTAATTACTAATTAACTAATTAATCACTATTTATATTATTTTATTCATTACATTGCCTTCCCCTCAAAAAGCTTTGTCTTCAAAGCTTGTCGATGAAAGGCCTCGATTACTTTTCCTGCTACAAACATCTTCTCGTCTCGGGAATATTATCCTTGTCGATACAAGTTGATATGATCCTCTAAGTGACAAACAAAACTGTCGCATTGAGAATGGATCAGACCATCCTAAATCAATCTTCTGTGGAATCTTACAATGACTGGCAACTTGTGATGATTCGTTAGTATTCTTTGAAATATCAGTTTGTTTATGTTATGAATACATAGCTTGGTTGAGTTGTCTGCTCCTATGATTTGGATGTTGATAGGGAACTGTTTTGGTTTGACCTCTTTGATTTTCGCATGGCGAGGATGTTATGGAGATGGTTACAGAATCTTCACATAGAATGTTCCTCATTCGTCCGACATCTAAGTTTGTTTCTTCGGCAACTTGCTTGTCGTCTTCTTTAGTTGAGACATTTACTGGATCAACGTTCGATTTTTCTTCAACTTGAACTTCTATATTTGAAGATTTCGATGCTTCATTTTTGACAAGTTGTCGCACCTTGTTTTCAAATGACTCCTTGTCTTTCTTCAGCTTCTTAATTTGTGTTAGTAATTTATTGTTGTGGTCCTTGAGGCGAGCAACTTCTTAATTATTGTTAGTTGCGATTTCGTCAACTTCTCTTTGAAAATATTATATTGCTTGTTTACTTTTTGGAAGAACTACTCTTGTTAGTGAATTTGGCTTCACCGTGACATCTTGTAACGTTATGTTTTTCTTTTTGTAAGAAAATGTCAAAAACTTCTTTTTCGTATTAAGGATGAATGACCCTAGTGATTCCATCCAGAGTGAACCCAGAACTATATCACTATTATTAGAAAATAAGGTTTTAACGGTGAATTGCGAGACAAAGGAATACTCCCTAATACTTAGGTGTAAATTCTCTATGTTGTATTGTTTAACATTTGCGTTAAATGAATTTTCTTCAGTTATATTTGATTCAAGGATCACTAATTGGTTAGCACATTTGGTACTAACATAATTATTCTTTCAAGTAAAATCGATAGATATGAGAACCTCTTTTCCCGCAAGTGACCCTTTGATTTCAATTAGCGCATCGACACACATATGATAATTTTTAGGAAATCTTCCCTCTTTTAGTTTTGTTTTGGATGCCATTTTGTCAGATAACTTCGGGGTTTTTAAGGGTGACCCTTCCTAATATTTATAATAAAATATTATTATTTCCCTTTAATAAACTCTCAAGCTTAATTATTCTTTCCAATATCTTTTACTATTATTTCTTTAATCTTTGGTAATGAATCCTTCACTAATATTCTCTTTTAAAAGAGGCTCAAATTCTTTTATATATGTATATATTCCCTTTTTAAATAAAATCTTTAGAAAATAATGATTTATCTCCTTTTCCACTTTTCCAATACTTAAACCTTTAATAACCTCTCTTTTCTTTTATTTACCTTCCAGCTTTAATAACGATTCCTTAATATTTTAAGAAATCCTTCATAATATTTTTCCTTTCGTTTTTTTTTTTTGAAAATTACTTCCTTTATATAAACTTAAATATAGTCTTCCTTTAGTGATGAGTTCTTTGACTAAGTAAATTCTAGTTTTATTTATCTTTTTTTTTTTTTTTTAACAATTGATTTTTTTTTAAACTCTTTTTATTTTTTGTTTTGAAAAGTTACAACCCTAGTGAAGTGGCTCTTCACCTATATTCACCTATAAAATATATGTCCATGAGTATTTGACTCGGTTAATGTTCTCCACGTAAAAGTAAACTTACCATTCACACAGAGATTTTTTTTTCCTTTTGTTCTTATTTTACCTTGCAAATACCATGGGCAATTACCATGGGCTTCTAAAACCACGAGCTTGTAAACCACTTAAAGAATAATCAAAATAACCTTATCTACTCTTCCTTCTTTCTTTTTCCTTTTTATTTTTAAATTGTCTTGGTATGTACGTATATGTACTACTTTATATATATCACTTTTTTTCTTTTTTCTTATATATATATATATATATATATATATATATATAGTTCACTATATATATATATAGTTGACTATATATATATATATATTTCTTTTGCTTCTTCTTTTTCAAAAATTTCCTTTTTTTTCTTCAAATTTTTAATTTTGGCCAAAGGCCTACTGGTGAAAATGGAGAAACTCCAAGACTGGTAGCGAAACTCTTCAATGGCAACAATGTTGACAAATTTGACGGTCAAGGACCCGGATCGGAGAGCGTTGCTCTGTGTAGCGAGGAGCGGCCAGAAGATCGAACTGCTCTGATACCAAATGAAGCGAATAAAGTTCCTTCTCAAGTTAAATACTCCAGAACACTTGGAATACAAATATATCCACGAGGATACAAATATTATATTATAAAAGGTATGAAGAATGAGATAGAGCATTTGAATGTTAGAAATAAGGCCTACTTATATACCTATACAGGTGCCTCTTCACGAAAGGTCATGTCTTATCAGACATGGCCTTTCAACCTAATTACTAATTAACTAATTAATCAATATTTACATTATTTTATTCATTACATCTATCATCCCCATCCATCACATGTCCAATCTCGTCACTGTCTTGTCCCCAACATCGTTGGGTGCAAAATCCCAAGCTTGGGTTTCAAGCCGACAAGGCCACTTGTGGACCTCCTTCCTCCAAACCCTTGATCCTCTAGGCTTGGAGTACCTCCCAAGCTACCAAAAATCAACACTCCCTCTTAGTGAGGGAGGTACTTCCAAGACTAGGAAGTAACCATCATCATCTGGTGACACTAGCTTATCTGGCGTCCATCACTCCAGCATACCCTGTAGAATGAACCCGACAATCTCAGTAGTGCCTCTGCCTCATCATATCTAAACCTGGAGATCCTAAAAATCCATAGGGATGCTCCCTTTGAGGTTAAAATCCATCTAATCTTACACGATCTCCATTGTCTCAGTCCTACAAAAACACTCATCCTCTTGGATCAAATATCACTCATGTGAATCCCTCCAATCTCGGATATGCAACATCATGATCTGATGAAGGCACTAGCTTGCCAATCTGTAGTCCATCGCATGAATCCATCTCAGTCAACCTTATTTCGTCCATGCCAAAGAAACTCTCGATTTTTCCCAACCATCCATGACAAATCGACAGAAGTCCATGATCAAAAAATTTCCCTACATCAAATTGTTGTTCAGTCAGCTCTCCACCAATCCACCAGAACTCCTAGCCAATCTCACTGCCAATCTAATCAAGACCACATCTCCATGTCTTTAGTTGAACCCTCTGCTCCATAATCTAGACACCCAAAACTCCCTCTGAATTTCTTTGTTGTGATCACTCTGATTCATTGTCCCTCAAAGTAGCTCAGATATGCTCTAATACCATGCTGTTTTTCCACGATCTTGGTGTTTAGGATCGAACCTTGAATCTCTAACGCTACCAAACCAAGAATCAAAATGATACTACATTGCACAACAGAATATAAACAACAGTAAATCTACTAGTGCACAAAATATGGACGACTTTTTACAATTTTCAACCCAACTTCGTTATATTAATCAACAAATAATACAACACTTTAGGTCTCTTATACCAGGAATAATGGCCCTCGATTATCCACTAGTACAAGAATACAAAACTGGGGCTTGGTTTCAGTCCATCAAAAACCAATCTACCCTCAACAAGATACTCTGACCATTTAGTTGATGTAGCATGCACTCATAGCTCCTCTCGTTCGTACCATGTACCTTCCCGGTCCTTCATCTCCCAATCTGCAGCTCTTGCCTCTATCAATGCTCCAAGTCCATCTGGTCATTGAACCTTGACTGTCAATATGCTCTCCAGTTGTGCCTTATTCCATCAAGGGCACAACACATAGAGACTCATGTTGAGTTGTTCACAACTCCGTTATGAACAACTCTCAATCTTCCCACTACTACTCCTCAACTACTCAGGGACTTCAACCCACTATGATATTCTTGCATTGCTTTAATGAAGACCAACATAGGGCACGAAGGGCTGCAAGATGTTTGTCTCCCAAAATGAACATGGGCTAGGAGGATTTCCCATCTTCTGTTGTAGATGTCCTTCTCCACACACAAGTCTAGGGCTACTCAAAAATACTCCTTGTTGATCATACCCTTGAGCTCAAGTTATGCCACTCTAGAAACCACCAAATTCCATGAAGATGGTGCACACCGGGCTCCAACTTGGAAACTATAACGCTGCCCTCCAACAGAACATAAATTTCCAATGCATATCCACACTTGGTCCACTCTCACGTTGCCATCCAACAGTCCACGAGTGACCAATAATTGTTGTAGCATTTGCACTCTAGTTAGGGAATCCAACACCTACGGAGACCCTTCCACATGGCTACTAACAGAATTCACCAATTTTTCATCTCCTAGGACACCCATCCAATTATAAAATCACATCACCAAGAGACCATGTGCAACCAATTTGTTGTTGCCATCTTTCCATTTGGTTTTATGCACATTTTTGTAGCTTCTTATCATTGGTTAGGGCACTCAACACTATGAGACAACCCTCCAAAATTGCTACAACAGTCATGTGATCGTTGTGTTTCCCTTGCTCAATATTGTTTCCTCCTTTGCTGCCCCTACTAGGTCCTTTCCTCACACTGTTTATCCCTGAGATCCTCCTCAAGGTACCTTACAATATGCGGATATACTATAATATGTCTCGGCCTCCTAGCAAAGGATGAAGCCCCAGTTCAATTTTGTTGAGCCTTCATGTGATTACGGCTTGAGGGGAAGAGCTTCCCTAGGCCTTACGAACCCTCAAGAAAGTCACCCAACATGTTGTTGTAGCAACTCTTCTTGTGCGGCTTGAACAAAGAGACAAACCCACACAAATACTAGCACATAAATCACCCAAACTCAAATATGAAATGCGGCTCCAAGTATGCAAGAAGAACACACCAAAATTAGTGACAAGGCACACCAACTAGGTCTCCCAAGCTTCCTTAGGCCTGCGAAATCTTCTTTAGATAACTCGCACCAAATTATAGAGATATCCTTCCACAACTTGTGCTCTTGTCCTTGCGTCCTTGCTGCCCTAACTCGTTGTCTAAATCAGAGTTATTCCTTTGATGTGAATTGCACTTTGGATATATCTAAAATGCCTTTATGAATCCTCTTTTTATAGCTTTATGTAGGTGTCAACAAAAAACCCTAAAGGGAACCTCCAAACTAAGTCTACCTTAACTTAGTAGGGTTCTTCACCCACACTACACTTCAAAAATTCATATATTTGTATCTACATGTCAGATTTCGATGATTTTCATTGTGTTGGATTCGTCTCAATGTCCTCTATCATCCATCCATTGCATGTCCAATCTCATTACGGTATTGTCCCCAACATCAATGGGTGCAAAACCCCAAGCTTGGGTTTCAAGCCCATAAGGCCACTTGTGGAGCTCCTTCCTCCAAACCCTCGATCCTTCAGGATTGGAGTACCTCCCAAGCTACCAAAATCAACATCCCCCATTTCTATCTCTCTCTCTCTCTCTCTCCACCATATATATATATATATATATATATATATCTCCCTCCATACATATTTCTTTGTCTCTTTATCTCACCCCCCCAAACACACAAGCTCTCTCTCCCCATATATATATATATTTGTCCCTTCCTGCCTCTCCCTATTTCTCTCTTCTTCCCTCTCTATCCTCTCCATTTATGTTTCTATCTCTCTATGTCTCTCCTTCATTGTCTTTCTATCTCACCCACCAAAGATAGACTCTCTCTCTCTGTCTCTTGTCACTTGTAACAACCCCAGGTTAAAACTTCATGTAATAAAGTTAATAAATGCAAAATAAGACCATGGTCATGTGACATGTATTCTAAGATGAATGTTGGGCAAAAAAATAGTGATGAGGATCACTTATGATCAATTAATGGTTATGGAAATTGGAAAAGGAAATGGCAAAGGCTTTGGAAAGGCAAAGTCGCATTTATTTGCATTTATTTATAAAAATAGCAGAAAATAGGAGAAAGTGAAGGTGAAAGGTCACATGTTGCATGTGAGGAGGAAAGTGAAGAAAAATAATGGGAAATGAAGAAAATAGAGGCCTCATTGATAAAAAGGCTTTTGAGGATCGGTTCAGGGTTTTTTTTTTTTTTTGATCAACTTTTTGTCAGTTTTAGCTTGGAGCTCTCTCTTCTATTCTCTCTAATACTCTTGGACGCTTAGAGTTTTCTTGGAGAACTCTTGGAGGAGTGTGGCATACTTGGGATTTGGAGGAAGAAGGCAAAGGAAAAGAAAAAAAGCACATGAGGACAATAGGATTAACATCTATAACAAATTTTCTTTGCAGGTACTGTTGGGCTGTATTAATCACTATTAAGTGACTAAAACAATTGCTACACAAAATTTTGTCACGATCCCTGCAATCCCTCGCTTCGCATATTTGAGGGTCATTCCCGTGACTTGTGAGCAGTGTCATACCTTGCAAACACCTTCTTTTCATCCTTCTGCATAAGGACATCATTTCTCCTGTTGGACATTTCCTCAAAAAAGCACAAAAAACCTATGTTTTGGCATTGGCGCGGGTAGTCAGTTCACCCCTCGCACCAATGTGGAAGGTTTGCACTAGAGCCCACGCCACCTGGTGCTCTATCTCAATGCAGTGCCTGCGCTGGGCTGTTTTAGGAATGTTTTTTAAAATTAAAGGTGGAAGTTTCCTTCTAACCATCTCAGGGATGAGTCACTGGAAGTGGTTAAGTTGATCAGCCATGGATCTCCCTCTTTAGGTAGTGGTTTCCACCTCCCATGGAAAACTCCTTGAAGATAGACCTCCCTTCCATAATTATAGGGATCCTAACCTCTCCCTCTCCCTCTATAAAAACAGGCCTTCTCCCTTTATGAAAGCTAGCTGAACTTGGAGAAGAATACTATAGCTGATTAATTGCTATTGAGAAGGTAGAACCAAGGAGAACTCCTTAGAGAGAGTCTTGTCCGAATTCCTGACGAGCCTTTGTGAGACGTGCTTCACTGTAACCCTATTGGAGGAGATTGCGACATCAAAGCTTGGTTGTACTCTTCCTTTCATTTATTAATATACTCAACTATGGTGTTGGTTCCATCATTGTGTTATGTCGTTTATTCAATGAAATTGATTTAGTCCTCTTCGACTGACTAATGGTTACGAATGTGAATTAGTATGTTGTATATTGTCGTTGTTTCTTGTGTGTGTGCAGGTGTCCGAGTGTGAAAGCGAGCGGATCGTGATTTTTCAATCCAAGAGCGAGAGGCAGCCACTCTTTCCGACGACAACAACAACATAGGACCTATAGTAAGTCATCTATTGAATCTCCGTCCATTCGTTAACTAGGAATCAATATTATAGCTTGTTTTGTTTGTTGCTAGACCCACCCTAGGGCTAGTGGGATCGCCTCTATTCGAGAGAAACCACCAATAATGACAGCGACTCTCAATGTACAAAAGGTACAATCCATGGAATGTGAACAGTGATCTGGCGTCGAGATGGAGCGCAAGACCCTGGGTTTTGTCTAATGAAATCTAGGCTGCTGGTTCTTTGTGGATTACTATCACTTATTACATGACTATTCTGATTGGATGGCTGTGACCATACTTGAGTCTATTTGTTGATCCTTATTGCTGGATGGCTACGTCCATACCTCAGATCTCACTTTTTATGTACTCTATTATGGATGGTTGAGCCCATGCCACATATCATGTATCAGAGATATCAGTTGTATTTCTACTCACAGTTTTTCTGACAGCAGTGTTTGGGTTGAATGCGTTCTCATAAAGCATTTCACCCCTCCCTCTCTCTCGGATCTCATGCTTTAGGGGGCATCTGTTACACAACATTTTGTCACCGTCCCTGTAATCCATTTCTCCACATATTAGAGGGTCATTCCCATGACTTGTGAGCAGTGTCATACTTTGCAAACACCTTCTTTGCATCCTTCTGCATTAGGACATCATTTCTCCTATTGGACATTTCCTCAAAAAAGCACACAAAACCTATGTTTTTGTGTTGGCACGGGTAGCCAGTTCACCCCTCGTGCCGATGTGGAAGGTTTGCACTAGAGCGCATGCCACCTGGCGCTCTATCTTAATGCAGTGCCTGCATCGAGTTGTTTTAGGAATGTTTTTTAAAATTAGAGGCAGAAGTTTCCTTCTAACCACCTCAGGGATGAGTCACTGGAAGTGGTTAAGTTGATCAGCCACAGATCTCCCTCTTTAGGCAGTGGTTTCCACCTCCCATGGAACACTCCTTGAATATAGTCCTCCCTTCCATAATTATAGGGATCCTAACCTCTCCCTCCCCCTCTAGAAAAACATGCCTTCTCCCCTTATGAAAGCTAGCTGAACTTGGAGAAGAATACTATAGCTGAGTAATTGCTATTGAGAAGGTAGAACCAAGGAGAACTTTGTAGAGAGAGTCTCGTCAAAATTCCCGACGAGCCTTTGTGAGACGTTCTCCGCTTAAACTCTGTTGGAGGAGATCGCGACGTCAAAGCTTTGTTGTACACTTCCTTTCATTTATTAATATACTCGACTATGGTGTTGGTTCCATCATTGTGTTATGTCGTTTATTCAATGCAATTGATTTAGTCCTCTTAGACTGACTAATGGTTACGAATGTGAATTAGTATGTTGCATATTTTCATTGTTTCTTGTGTGTGTGCAGGTGTCCAAGCGTGAAAGCGAGCGGATCGTGATCTGTCAAGCCAGGAGCGAGAGGTAGCCACTCTTTTCGATGACAATAACAGCATAGGACCTCTGGTAAGTTATCTATTGAATCTCCATCCATTCGTTAACTAGGAATCAATATTATAGCTTGTTTTGTTTGTTGCTAGACCCACCCTAGGGCTAGTGGGATCGCCTCTATCCGCAGAAGGGATTTACCTCACCGAAAATAGTACACATAAATTATCAATCCAGGGACGTCTTTTATTTCAATGACAGTCGAATTGTCTGTGCCGATACATCAAACCAGAAGCAAACTCAAATAAAGGAAATCATTGCTGAAGTAAATGCTGGAAGGAAATCACTCATGCAAAAATAAAATGATCTACAAGACTGTAATCACACCTCAATTAATCTGTTCTAGCGCGCCACACAACAATTATCCAGCTGGTATCCCTGATCTCATATGTGTAACAACATATAAAATATTGGAATTGATGCAGATATATATTCACAGCTGAAACAACAACAACAACACTTCTACTGACACATAAAAAAAATACCAACACATATACACAACTACCTTAATCACTGCAATCCATGCTAAAGAGGAGGGCCCTTCCTCCCTAGCAGGGCGCAGGTAGAGAAAGAACTTAACAGAAACTAAATCGAATAACACATGTAACAACAATAATAGGATAATATGTATTAATATGAGAAAAATTACAAAGCCAAAGTAATTTTGTTCTCCACGCTAACCTTTCAACCTCAGGGCCGAGAACTATATAGTAATTACATCTAAGAAAAACGAGGGATGGATTAGTCATGAGAATCTTATGATTCTCATGCTGATCGAAATAGAATGCATATGGTTATAACCGCTTCTTAATAAAAGTCTAACTGTAAAATTATAGATTAAAATCAAAACTACCTAGAGGTTGTTATCCAAAAATACAATACTTAATAAATTCTACAGCTATCATGATAAATCACAACTGTAGTGTAACAGCTAGAGGATAGGTCAGCATCAGGAGTTGACGAGATCCAGTTATCGGTACAGCTGTAACAGCAGTTCGCCAGCAGGTCCGTAACAACATGGTGTAACAACATCATGGTGTAAAAAGCTCACTGTAATGAAACGCCCTTAACTACTCCTGTATGCCTTGTGCTTGGGATCCTTTGTGCAACAAATGGCATCTGGAAAGACAACAAAAAGACCATAGACCTTCTCCAAACATTCATCCTCAGTTAGTCATAAAAAGGCATGATACATCGTAATAATTTGATGAAATGGAAAAGTAATGAAAATAAGGTGAAACAACACAAGTTATGATAGAATGGTAGGAAAAAGAGGCAAATATAGTCCCAATGGTTATAGTCATGAGGTAAAATAGGGGAAACAAATGTAGGAAAAGTGTGCAAAACTGGCACCCAACATCTCCCCCCAACTGAAGCACTTGCATGTCCTCATGAAAAATCTCATCTCTCATGGGAATATCTCTAGTGCAGGGCAGTGAGACATAAGTGCCAGCTGTATCTTCATCTACAGACCTATACCCCTGATTGGCCATGAGATGTCGTACCGAGGACTCTCATTCATACTTGCTTAATTCATAATTACTTGATAATACTCAATTGGAAGCTAGATCAAAGGAAACTTGAATCTCAATCTGAGCCACAAAGCACCAAGGGATTGTACTATCCGTGCATATGCTAGTCCATTTGTAACAACCACCATGAAATTCTGGAATGCAAATGGGTCCCCCTTCAGTAGCTCAACACTACTGGCTCCCGTGCATTTCAAGCACCCAGTTAAGGCTCGACTCTTCATCACTGAGAACTGATTGAGGCAGAAGTTCAAAATCCTTCTTCTATAAGTGGCAGCTAGTTCCCTTATCCCAAGATTACTCAACATTCTTCTAAATTCCCACCTTAACTCGACGGCCCGTCCTGGTTCTGCCCGAACCCATAATGTCATCTTCTCCTCATTAGCATCCATAGATTTGATGGCCAAATGCCACTCAATCTGATTCTTCATGAAGGACACAAAATATCGCAATTGCAGATCCCCCATATAGGAGAATATCTTCACAACCATTTTCATACTCACATGCTAACAAATGATATTGTGTAAGAATAACTCACACAACAGGCTTTTCTCATCAAAATCGGAGGCATGAAAAACATTTAAAAATGTGCGAGTGGAATAACATATATAGGGTCTATCCTCCATAACAACTTTCATCTGGAATAGGAAGTAGCGTTCCCATAGAAAAATGGGGTAGGATGGGGAAGGCCGCCTGCACCCCAACAAATTGAGGGCAAGATCATGAAGTTTTTTCTTATCTATGGTAAGATCCTGAACCTACTACTGTAACAACAATAGTTGTTCCTCCTGCATCTTCAGGGCTTCCTTCTTATTATAATTATCCCATCCTTTCTTCAACTCTTCTTTCATACATCTTTCATGTATGGGGTTTATCTCCCTCCGATTTTCTTTCAGCGAAATCGTCCCCTCCTGAAGGGAGATTTCTTCGTGTTTCCACTTCTGTAATTTGGAAATTAACAAGGTTTTCTCAGAACTCCATCCCGAGATGGGACCTGGCGTTCTTCTGCATTCAATATCAACATCAATAATGGGTGTAACAACCTCTGCTGAATGGGGTTGTTCCACCTCTGTTGTTGGTTCTTGTGTAACAACAGCTTCCTCAGTGGGTTCTTGTGTATCAGCCCCTTAATTTCCACCTAGAGTAGCCTCTTTTTCCATTGTTGTTTCTCCTATAATAGTAGTGGCCTCCATAGGTTCTTGTGTATCCGCCTATAGGTCAATTACTACAGGAGGCTTTGCTTTAACTGCTGGTTCTTGTGTAACAATAGTATCCTTAGCAGGTTCTTGTGTAACAGCCTCCTGCCGTTCTGTTTCTGTTTCAATTGGGGTGATGTTTTCCCCACAAAACTTATATCCCACCACTGTTAGTTCTTGAAAACATGTCGTGCATACAGACACCAAGATTTCCTTCCCCTTATATAATATTTTCTTTAATTCTTCATTTTCCTTTCTTAGATTTTCAAGTTCTAAAAACAAAACATGAGTTTTGTCATTACCTAATGAGGAGGGTTGCGTTTCTTCTTTTGATACTTCTGCTTCTATCTGCTTTCCGGCTGTGGGCAAAGGTTCTATGGGTAGACTAAATTTCACCCTCTGTTTTGTCCGTTTATCCCCAATTGGTTCATCAATGGGTTCTTTCCCAATTCTGACCTTGGTAGGCCGAGTCTGGGTTTCTGCTTCTACCTGACTTCCTCCTGAAGTCGCGACCTGTTTTCCCTGGCTTGTCCTCAGCCTCTTTGGCTTGAATTCTTCTCAGCTCCTTCCTTGCTGGATTAGGGCATCCAGCACGATCAATTTTATGAGTCCAAGATTGGTCACACATGCTTCTGGAGGTGCTTTTGTCTTTACTGTTGTCGCCATATGCTTAATGTTCCCTAATAAGTAGAATGGAATATTATTCTTTTGCATGTGCTGAAGGTGATTAAGTAGAGGGAAGTGATAATTAAACACTATCATGGATCTTCCCTCACAAACGATGTATTTTATTAAATCTAAGGCGACATCTTCCCATGGCTGAGGGAGTGATAACCATTCAATTCCTCTCCCTTTCTTCTCCATCTTTTCTTCTTCTTCTAGGAAGTCTTCTTTCAAGGAGGGGTCATTGATTTTTCTGTTAAGCCACCTCCGTCCCTCTATTGTCAATGTAGTTACTCGGGAAATTACCTCTTCAGTCACCTCAATTTGCAGGCCCCTAACTCGGGTCTGGTTGTTATTCAAATTATGAGCGAATTCGATTGCAACCGCCTCGTCTGAGCCTTCCAGCTTCTGGAAATAATCAATCCATCTAGCATCTCTGAATATATGGTAGGCTTCTGGAAAGTTCTGCAAGGTGTCCATAGAATCTGGCTCATGCCTAACCGCTACTCCACCCATCTTGCTGTTGTTTATGAATTCACTTCTTACTGCTCGACCCACTGTAATGTCACTGCACTGCTTACTTCTTCTCGGCATCTCTTCTTATCCCAATTGATGAGTTTTAAATGAGGATACAAGGCTTCAGTCAAAGAGGTTGATGGGAGGTGACAGGATTATGGATTACCAAATCGTACCTCACACAACTCTTCATAACTGTCCCATTATGGAAAGTAATGGGTTCTAAGTACACACGCTCTTTCCAGCCGGATTTAGTCATCACTGGAAATTGTGCTATTAATTGGGTGCATGCGGATTTGATAGAGGTTTATGAATACATATTTTTTCAATGATTTCATGATATATCCCCTCCCCCACCTTAATGGTGATGGTCATCACGAGAATATCATTACTATTTCTAATAATCACCAAATCATAAATGATGATGTTACCTTTTGAATGACATACCTGAAGCGACTTGGAGGAGGATTTCAAATTGGTGGAATACTGCTTGCAGTGCTCGTGGAAGTTGCATTTGGCTAGCACAATTATTGCTGTTATGTGGCGAAACATGAGAAATAGTGTTCGTGGTTGTCAGTTGTTACATGTGTAACAGCCAAGACAACCTCCATATTATTCTTAAAAAAACATAATAATTAGGATAAATCGGTACAGAAATAAAATCAAATGAATACCATCATCTTGTAAAAATGTATCAGGAAGGAAGGATGATGTTTTAGGAAGAAAAAAATATGGGTGTAACAACCGCCACATGAGTGGTTTTCAGCTGTTACAAACTGTCTGACTGCGCCTCGGAAATATGTTTTTTTATTAATTTTGTTTTATTTTCTTTCGTTATATATATATATATATATATATATATATATATATACACACACACACACACACACACACACACACACAACAGGTGTAACAGCTTCCACAAGGGTGGTTTTCAACTGCTGCACTTATTGGAATTTCAAATTTCAGGCTGCACAGGAGAATGTTCCCCTGCTGCTGTAACATGAAGATCGGAGTCCGCGACAATGTTAACAAATGATTCCTTTGAAGCGGGTTTATATATATATATATATAACAGCTGCCACAAGGGTGGTTTTCAGCTGCTGCACTTATTGGAATTTCAAATTTCAGGCTGCACAGAAGAATGTTCTCCTGCTGCTGTAACATGAAGATCAGAGTCTGCGACAATGTTAACAAATGATTCCTTTGAAGCGGGTTTATGATATAACCTTAGACAGTGCCCATTAACCAGTAACGGTGTCTTAGCACTGTAGATGGTGACTAATTGTACAGTCCCATCGTCAAAGACTATGTACACTTCGTAAGGACCTAGCCATCTGGTGCAGAGCTTGCCTTTGAAATCCTTGAACCTTAAATCATACAAAAGAGCCCAATCTCCTTTCTGGAACTTTTTCTTCTTAATAAACCCATCATGTTATCTAGCTCTTTGCTGCTGAATGATCTATGTCTTTTGAATAGCAGCCAACCGTTTCTCTTCCAACTCGTTGAGCTAGTTCAATCTTCATGTCTGTGTTGTACTTAAGTCCAGATCAACCTGCAATGATGTTCTTAATGTCTTTATTTTGAACTCTATGGGGAATAGAGGATTCTTACCATACACCAGTTCATATGGTGAGAAGCCTGTAGTATTCCTCCATGTTGTTCTGTAAGCCCACAGTACCTATGGAAGTTTCTCGGCCCAGTTTCTTCGGTGGTTGGCTATGTCTTTGTTAAGATTCCCTCAATGAATTTATTGGTGCTTTCTACTTGACCATTTTCTTGTGGGTGATACGGTGAAGTGATTCTGTGATGAATTCTATACTTTTCAACCAGCTTCTTGATCAAATGAGATGTAAACTTAGGCCCCCCATTTGTCACTATCTCTCTGGGTATCCTGAAGTGAACAAAAATATCATCAAACAGGAAGGCTGAAACAACCTGCTTTGTTGCTCTAATTAGTGCCTTTGCTTCAACCCACTTTGTGACATAGTCGGTGCAGACCAATATGTATGATTTTTGTTGTGATGAAGGATTAAATGTCCCCACAAAGTCTAGGGCCCATTTCTCAAATAGTTCTATCACTATCTGAGGCTATAACGACATCTCATCTAATTTCAGAGGCTGGCCCATCCTTTGGCAGCTATCACATCCCTTCAAAAACTTCTTGGCATCCTGGAATATAGTTGGCCAGTAGTACCCTATTGAGAGTACTTTATATCCTGTCCTTTTGTTAGCGAAGTGCCCTCCACAGGGTTCCTCATGAAAAGCCTTCAAGATCTCAAATACCTCATCTTCTCTAACACATCGCTTAATCTGAAAGTTTGGCCCAGTGTGATAGATATTGCCTTCTATCTAGGAGTAGGTAGCACTTTGTTGTATAATATTACTCCTTTCTTTGGAAGACAAATGGTGTGGGAATTTTCCTGCAGCAAGGTAATTGGCTATATCTGCATACCATGGTGAGTGAGTAGAGATGGCAAAAAGATATTCATCTGGAAAAGAATCCTCAGTGGCAATGCATTCATCACTTATATTTAATCTAGAAAGAAAATCAACAACTACATTATCTTTTCCAGGTTTATCTAAAATAGTAATATCAAATTCTTGTAACAACAATAACCATCATGTAGCTCTACCATTAGTAACAGGTTTGTTCATCAAAAATCGAATTGCATCATGGTCATTGTGTACAAATACTTGATACCCAGTGATGTAGTGCCGAAATTTTTTGATAGCATGTACTATTGCTAGGAATTCCTTCTCATTAATAGTGTAGTTGATTTCTGTTGTAGTTAAGTTCTTACTGATGTAATAAATGGCGTAAGGTTTCTTCTCCTCCAGCTGCCCCAAAATAGCACCCATAGCTATGTCAGATGCGTCCGTAGCGATATGGAATGGCAATCTCCAGTTTTGTCCTCATTAAACAGGTGTTGCTGTTACATTGTTCTTTAACTTCAGAAAGGCCTACTCACACTTCCCTGTCCACACAAATTTTGCATCTTTCATGAGCAATGAAAACAAAGGAGATGCAATCTTTGAAAAGTTCTCTATAAATCTCATATAGTATCCTGCATGTCCCAAAAAACTACGTACCTCTTTCGGAGTCTTAGGGGTCAGGATTTTCTCGATTACCTCAATTTTTGCAGGATCTACCTTGATTCCATCTGCCGAAATGAAATGTCCCAGCACAATTCCCTCGGTCATCATCATGTGGAATTTCTCTGTGCTCATAGCAACATTCGTTTGTTCACAATTTTCCAACACTTTTTCCAAATTAGCTAATGTTGTCTCAAAAGCATCCCCGTAGGGTGTAAAATCATCCATAAATATTTCAAGGCAGTCATTCAAAAGATCAGAAAAAATACCCAATATTGCCCTCTGAAAATTTGCTGGTGCATTACAGAGGCCAAAAGGAAGGAATCTGTATGCAAAAGTACCCCATGGGAAAGTGAAGGTTATCTTGTCTTGGTCTTCGGAGGGAATCTGTATTTGATTATAGCCACTAAAATCATCTAGGAATGATTTTTTTTTTCCCCAGAGAGAGTATCTAGGACCTGATCAATGAATGGTAAAGGAAAATAGTCCTTCTGAGTAGCCTTGTTAAGCTCTCTATAGTCTACACAGAATCTCCATTTTCTGTTCTTTTTCGAAACTATGACAAGCGGAGACACCCACTGGCTATCAGAAATGGGGTAGATGAAATTAGCATTAAGGAGTTTATGCAATTCTTCTTTCACTATCTCCTTAAGTGTGGGGTTCATTCGACGCTGCAGTTGTCTAACTGGTTTGCAATCCTCTTTAAGATAAATGCGGTGAGTGCATAGGCCAGGATGGATTCCTTTCATATCCATATAGTCCCATGCAAATGCCTTTTTGTATTTCTGTAACAGTTGTATCAACAATCTGTTTTGTTCAACAGTCAGATTAGGATTGACGTTTAAACATTTCCCAGGTTCAATTTCAACGGGACTGCTGATAGTATGCAGAGTGGTTTTCAAATGTTCAATAATTTCATCATCTACCTCATATTCTTCCCCCAGATCTCTAATGGAGGCAAAAAAGAGTGAATTACTAATAAAACCATTAATGATATCGTCCTTTGTTTCATCCTTATAGTATTGTGCTTTTCCAAGCGTGAGAAGAGGTAGGGAAAGATCAGATTCAGGTTCAAATTCATCCCACCAGGGACTACTTAAATCCATATGAGGTTTTGCTGGGGGGTAAAGATTCAGGTTCTGAGTGGCCTGCCCATTTGATATCACCATAATCCGGACCTACATCCGATATATGCATCTCCAGTGGCTAGCCACGATCTTCCCAAGATTAAATGATGACCCCCCAGGTTGGATTTGGTTTGTAAAATGAGAAAATCAGCCGGATAATTCCAAGAAGCCACAATGATAACCACATATTCTATCATTCCCTCGGCCTTGACACAAGACCTATCTGCTAATTCAAGCACTATGGGTGTAGGTCTAAGTCCATGAAGTCCTGGGGAGATGAAGAGGTCTTTAGTCATGACATTAATGGCTACCCCTAGATCAATCAATGTATTGGTTATAGGTTGATCGTCAATATAGACAGTCACTGTAGGGTTCCTTGGGTCATTATATTTAGTCAACAAAGGCTGATCAATCATGAGATCAGACAGTTTCCCCATGACATGGATAGTAGCAAGGTCTTTAGGTTTTCTTCCAGGATTTTTGACGTATAGATCCCTCACTGTTTTAGCATAGATAGGTACTTCCTTAAGAGTTTGTAATAGCGGAATTCACTCATACAAATTTTGCAGCTCCTTGAGAAATTCATATTCAGGTTGTGAGGCCAGCCCAATTTTAGTTAATCGCCGAGGGTATGGTGGATTCTGAATGCTAACAACTGAGTCAGCTATCACAGATGCACCAGCCTTGCTCGGATTGGCTGTTGTAGAAACAACAGACCCTTTCGAGCTGGCTGCTACAGGTGTAACAGTGGGTGTTGTATCAGATGTTACATGTGCAACACCTGCCTCAGAATCACCCATATCCTTTCTAGGTGACTCACATTCTTCGGTAATAATGGGAGTATGTTTAGGTCTGATTAATTTCCCTAATCGAATCTTAACCTCGTTAAGTCCAATAGGAGCAATAAGATAAGTTTTGAGGGTAACCGTAGCATCCATGATTTGGGTTGCCTTATTATTCAGATTGGGGTTAGGTTGCACAGGTAATTGGGGTCGGACAAAAGATGTAGGATTTTGAATAGAAGGCAGTTGTAATTGCTGCTGCTGTATTGGTAGTGCAGGGTGTACTGGACCTTGGCCATTAATTCTCCAATTCTGACCCCAAGGATTGGGTTGTGATGGGGGATATTGCAGTGGTGGAGGAGACTGCAACTGGTTCCATGGTGAAGGAAATTGTGTTGAGGAAGGAGTAGGATATTACCATGGATATTTCTAACTATTATGAACATTATTCCAAGGATAAAAAGAGGAAATATCTGAAGGCATACTTGTAGGTCATGGCTGCCATGGTCTCTTTGATCTGATGAAATAAGAATACTTGACATCCTCGCTTGATTCTTGAAGTACCGCCTTCAGTCTGGGTAATTCAGGACATTGATTCGTAGAATGCGCCAACTCACATATATTGCAAATACTGACGTTAGTCAGTCCACATTCTCTTTCCAAATGTTTCTTTTTGCATTGGGGACAAAATATTTCTAAGGCTGCTTGAGCTTCTGCTTGTGCTTTCTTAACTTGTATCGTAGTAATATGGGCAGAGAGAGTGCTAAGGAGGCCAGTTTTAAAATCCTCAAATAGGTTTCCGATCTCTGCTCTGTTTACTCCTCCACTCGTGGACTTCTGTATCCAGACTGAAGGGTCTCGAATTGAACTTCTCCCTTTGACCGATCCTCTTGAGCTATGCAGGCAAATCTTCATTATTTCGTCAAGCGGTTCTTGCGATATGTCCCCTTTTCCCAATAGGTTCAAATGCTCCAGACAGTCATCTCTTAGACCTCTTAATAATATTGGCTTTAGAATTTCTGGGTCTAAGTTACTGAACTTGGACCTTTGTAAATTGTAATGAAATCACTCCATATATTCTTCCAGGCTCTCTTCCTCCTTCTGTGCAATTCTAAAGTTCTCTTCCTTCAAATCCATGGTTCGATAGTAATCCTGATACTTAAAGAGAAAGGCCTCCCTCATGTCATTCCAGGTTCGAATCGTGCTAGCACCCAGTCTCATGAACCATCTTAATACTGCTCCTTTCAGAGTAGTAGGGTATAATTTCAACTTCTGGGCGTCTGAAGTGTAGTCATAACCTCTACACAGTACATTGAATTCGAACAAAAAGTTATCAGGATATTCAACATCCATCCCTTGAAAGGATGGTAGGGATGATGAAGGAATATTCTTCATAGGAGCCTCATCCCGTGTTACTACTATTGGGAATTCAAAAGTAATAGAGCTATTTGTCTTGACATTCTCGTCCCCCATGGATGATTCTTCCTGATGGGATGACATGACCTCGAAGTGTGTTGGAGATTGATAAATAAAAGGATCAGGTTGTTCCAAGACCAACTTTTTAACAACACTACTAGCATCCAAATGATGAACACTTAAATGTTGTTCCTCACGTCCCTGATGCTCCCCACTGGTCTATCCGCGTCCTTTAATTCTCAGATCCTGATCAATGATTTTCCATTGCTGTTTTGAATATGGAGTCTTGATATCAGGAGTGGATATGCTATTTGAAGGGTGGTGAGGTCCAGACACGGAAGGCACCGATGGCCCAGGCTTTGATATGGTAGTTGATTTCTATGGTCCTGTCTTCCTATTATCTCTATATAGCAGCTGTCCTTTTACGCCCTCGAGTGGAAATCTCCAAAGAATGTATTTCTTCCCAAATATGCACTCTTCTTTTCCTTCTCCGACCCGTCTTTTTTCTATAGATTAGTAAGAGTCGAGGGGGGGGGGGGGTAAGTGTTTTTATATGTTGATATCGTCCTACTGGCACACATGGGCCCTATGTGTATCAATTAATCCTATAAGTGCTTCAGTTTCTACAGCAGTGAGCCCGCTCAAGTTCGTTAGAGCGAAGCGTAGGTTCTTACCTCTCGTCTTACCACCCAACGACTGTATACCTGAAGACACCCTAAAGAAACACCAAAAAATTCACACTTCTAAGTGTCCCAACAAGACATTGGTGAGCCCGCTCAAGTTCGTTAGAGCGATGTGCAAGTTCTTACCTCTCGTCTTACCGCTAGGCAATTGTGTCGCTGGAGACACACTAAAAACACACGGAAATTGCACCTCTAAGTGCCCCAGTGTAGCATTAGTGAGCCCACTCAAGTTCGTTAGAGCGCTACGCAGGTTCTTACCTCTCGTCTTACTGCCCAACAATTGCAGACTAGATACATTCTGTCTTCTAAGAAATAACTCTGGTTGATTGGATCGTCACTGTCATCCTTGGCAACGATGCCAAAATGTTGGGTTTTATTAATCACTATGAAATGACTAAAGTAGTACACATAAATTATCAATTTTAAGGATGTCTTTTATTTGAATGAGAACCGCATTGTTTGTGCCGATACATAAAACCAGAAGCAAAATCAGATAAAGGAAATCGTTGCTGAAGTAAATGCTGGAAGGAAATCACTCATGCAAAAATAAAATGATCTGCAAGACTGTAATCACACCTCAATTAATATGTTCTAGCAGGCCACACAACAATTATCTAGTTGGTATCCCTGATCTCATATGTGTAACAACATATAAAATATTGGAATTGAAGGATATATATTCACAGCTGAAAAAACAACAACAACACTTCTACTGACACATAAACAAAATACCAACACATATACACAGCTATCTTAATCAATGCAATCCCTGCAAAAGAGGAGGGCCCTTCCCCACTAGCGGGGCGCAGTTAGAGAAATAACTTAACGGAAACTAAATCGAATAACGCATCTAACAACAATAACATGATAATCTGTATTAATATGAGAAAAATTACAGAGCCAAAGTAATGTTGTTCTCCACTCTAACCTTTCGACCTCAAGGGTCGAGAACTATATAGTGGTTACATCTCAGAAAAACGAGGGATGGATCAGTCATGAGAATCTTATGATTCTCATGCTGATCGAAATAGAATGCATATCGTTATAACCACTTAATAAAAATCTGATTGGAAAATTATAGATTAAAATCAAAATTGCCTAGAGGCTGTTATCCAAAAATACAATACTTAATAACTTCTACGGCTATCACGATAAATCACAACTGTAGCGTAACAGCTAGAGGACAGGTCAGCATTAGGAGTTGACGAGATCCAGTCAGTGGTACAACTGTAACAACAGTTCGCCAGTGGGTCTGTAACAGCATGGTGTAACAACATCATGGTGTAAAAATCTCACTATAACAACACACCCTTAACTTCTCCTGTATGCCTTGTGCTCGAGATCCTTTGTGCTACAAATGGCATCTGGAAAGACAACAAAAATACCATAGATCTTCTCCAAACTTTCATCCTTAGTTAGTCATAAAAAGGCACGATACATCATAATAGTTGATGAAATGGCATAGTAATGAAAATAAGGTGAAACAACACAAGTTAAGATATAATGGTAGGAAAAAGAGTCAAAGAGTCCCAATGGTTATAGTCATGAGGTAAAATAGGGGAAATAAATGTAGGAAAAGTGTGCAAAACTTACACCCAACAGGTACCATGTTGCATGTATGATTTCCTTGCTAATTTTTGCATGCATGACACATGACTGTGGTTTCTTGGTTATGATCTATCATTGGCATGGAGGTTTTCCTGGATTGAAAGTGGTTTTTCCTAGCCTTTCCATTTCTTGGATGGCCATGGTGTTGTGGGTTTACCTTTGTTTTCTGGTTGGTGCTCATGTTCCTTATGGCTGTGGGTTGAGTTACCAGTTCCTGAAAGCCTTAGTTGGACAAACACTCTGGAAGCCCTGTAACAACTTGGATTGAGTTACTAGTACGGAAGCCTTGGTTGGAAAAACGCTCTGGAAGCCCTAGGTGGGTTGAGTTACTAGTCCTGGAAGGCCTAGTTGGACAAACTATCTGGAAGCCCGACAACAGTTATGGGTTGAGTTACTAGTCCTGGAAACCTTGGTTTGAACAAACGCTCTGGAGCCTTGGACAACTTGGGTAGAGACCGATCTGGCGATGGTTAGTTATGTTTGACGATGAGGTGGAATCATTAGTTGACGGTTGAGACATTTTGGCCTCTGGAAGCCCTGGTTTGATTTTTTTTGGTTTATTCAATGAGATCCCACATTCATGCTTGGAATATGGCACGGGGGTGACTGGATAAAAGAGAGATTTTTTTCATCCCAATCTAAGATTGGGTAGTACGTGGAAGTCCCGGATGTGGTTGAATTTTGCATATGTTGATAACAACTCTTCTCCTCTTGTCTTTGATGGGTAAATGTACTTGTTATTATGAGATATTAATGGTTTTTTTTATCATTGTTATTATTCTCATTATATGTTGGTTATAAGCATGTTTTATGAGAGTCTTGATGTATGGATCTCATCATTTCTTGGTTAGTATATGAAATTTTAATGGATGAATTACCTAATAAATAACATTGCAACTATTGGGAGGAGGTATTGGTCCTCCTTGACGATTCTTAGATAAGTGTGTGATCCTTGTGTCTAAATATGTTGTTATAACCTGTAGATTACATGTCTATGATTTGTTTGCTGAAATTCCCGTCATGGCTAGTGGGGACCAGGTTAAGTCCTTGTTCAGGTGTTTGCACTAGTAACCTTGTCATCATGTTATTCCCCATTTCTGGAAGTTTCATGAAGTTCTTGGCAGTGGCCTAAGACCTAGCTCTGAAAAAGTGGCTCATAATCTAGAGTCACTAGCACATAACTGCTTGAAAAAGGCTACAATCGCATGGATGCCTTGTTCTGCATGCGGTTGGAGATTTCAGTTGCATGGAAGGCTTGTCATCAGTGCGACCAAGGCTCGAGTTCAACAAAACAGTAAGTTATCTTAGGGGTTGGTCACATGGAAGGGTTGGTTGGCTCCTGAAGGTTTTGCAGCATTTCTGGAAGGTTAGATTGGTATTGTGATGTCGATTCCACTTCCTTAATTGTACTTGGGAATTTGAATCATATCATAGTAAATCTTTGTCACATGTTTACCCCAGTGGATCGGTTAACTTGGGTAAATGTGGGAGGATGCAGTTACAAGGTTATATCAGAGCATTGTTTTGTTCACCTTGGGTGTTGTATGGTTTCATTTATCCTTGAAGGAATGTGTTATCATATGTACAGGTCGGTTGCATATGTATCCTTATGATTGTGGTCTATGTGCTTATTGTGTATGCATGGTGGTGGTCATGGTTGTCGTTGTGATGTCATGCAGAAGTTGATGGTGTTGTTGTGGGAATGTGTTCATTATGAATGCATGTCAGTGTTTGTATGTATTGTGTATGCATGTGTGTCGTACATATGTTGTTATGCACACATTGTGTCTAGTTGGTGTTGTAGTTGTGGCATCATGCATGGTAACTAAATGATGATTAAGATGATGTATATATACAATTATGATTATGATTATACATGTATTGTACTAATTTGGTTGATCTTGCAGATGAGATATCCTCCCCTGAAATATAATGAGGTATGTTAGTTATGTTTATGTTTTGGTTTAGCTGTCATAATATAACTGTAGGAAGAGAAGAACAAAGATGGTTAACAGAATGGTAGACTATAGTTCACAAGATTATCCCTATAGATAAGATGAGTAGCATGGTGATGAGTACTCCCTTCACATAACAGACACTCTAAGAAGTTTGAAGGAAAAAATATGAAATTGCAAAGAAGACAGTGACTGAATCATTCAATCACAAGAGATACCTTCTAGGGCACGAGAGAAACAAGTAGAAGTTAATGTACTTATCCTTCAAAGCTTGTCAAACTTGTAGAGACAAGGACCTCTTATAATCAGTCATGGATAGGATGATAGGACTAATGGAGCATATCATAGCAGGTCAAAATGTGGGCACAGGTTGGATAGAGATGATATGGTAAGAGATGGCATATTCTTGGATACACCTGATAGACGAGGCAATGGACATGGGCTTTACTATAGTTCTGGTTCATACATATATCATGGTCATCATCGCTATCATCCGTACAGGAGGAATGCATGGGATATTTTCTGGATGAGTTCAAGAAAGCAAAGCCACCTACATTTGATGGAGAAATGAATAAGTCACAAGATGCAAAAGTGGTTGCTTGGTATGAATAAGTTTTTTAGATTGCATGATTACTTAGCCAACATGAAGGCCAAAATAAATAAGTTCAATCTTAAAGGTAAAGCATACATATGATGGGAAGATGTAAAGAATGTCAGAGGTATCCGGGAAGAGTTGATTTGGAGTGAGTTCGAGAGACTTTTCAGGAAGAAGTATCTATCAGAGAGATACTATGACAATAGGGCAAAGGAATTATATGAACTGAAGATGGGAACTATGACTGATGAGGAGTATACTAGTAGATCTTCGGAGTTATTGAGGTATGGGCATTATATGATGGAGGGGAAAGTGATTATTCAAAGATTCATCAGTGGGTTTCCAGTAGCATTCAAAGATAGGATTGACTTCGATGAGCCTAGATCATTGGAGGAAGCAACAAGGAATCTAAAGCATTGTTATGAGCAATCAAAGTGAAGATATGAGACTAATTAGGATTGGAAATCTAATGCAAAAGATAAAGGAAAATGGGATAAGAATCAAACAAGACCTCAAGACATAGGTAACAAAGAGAATTCAGCGCAGCCTAAGAAGTTCAATACATCTGACAGAGGAGAATAATTTCAGCTTGAGGAATAGAACAAGGGTGTACGTTGGAAGCTTTTAAAGTGTTAGACTTGTGGCAAGGATAATCACAAGTGATATTTCCCACAACATAAGGGTGGTAGACCACAAATTTACAGTGCTTAGGAGGCATAGACAGTGGGGGATGTTGGACAAAGTATTCCTCATATTTATGATGTGTTGGATAACAGGCAGACAGATCACCAGACATCTATTATCAAGATGGATGGTAAGCTTTGTGATCAAGTTTTTTCTATTTTGATTAACCATGGATCTAATTATAGTTATGTTAATCTTGACTTGGTGGATAAGTGTGGTTTGAGTAAGGAAGTGCATGCATAGTCTTGGTTAGTGTAGTTGCATACAAGTACAAAAAAAAGAGTTCATCACTTGGTAAGATATTTTGCATTTTAACTTAATGGTATGCCTACGTTAGTGCATTTGAATGTAATTTCGTTGGGACCATATAGCATTCTTTTGGGTATGGATTGGTTATATCTTCACATGAATAAGGTAGACTATTATGATAAGGCTATTGAGTGCTTGGATGACAATGGGGAACAAAGAATCTTGCAGGGTAAGAAGAAGGAAACATTTGTTAGAATGGTTAAAAATATGTAGGAAAAATGCAGTTGGAGGAAAGGCTATGTGTTATTTGCAGTGCATATTTCCAGTGATAAAGGTAAGGATGTTGAGGATGAAGAGGTATTGAAAAGGCACTCGATTCTACAATAGTTTTAGGATGTTTTTTCCGCAAAGATTTCAAAGTTTCTGCCTCACAGGGAAGTCGAATTTTCTATTAAGTTGGTACCAGGGGCAACACCAGCATCAAAGGCACCATACAGGATGAGAACTCCAAAGTTAGTGGAATTGAAGTTGCAATTGAAGGAAATTATTGAAAAGGGGTACATTAGGCCAAGTGTTTCACGTGGGGTGCACCGATATTGTTTGTGAAGAAAAATGATGGTTTCTGAGGTTATGCATTGATTACAAACAGTTGAACAAGGTGACAATCAAGAACATGTATTCGTTGTCGAGGATCGATGACTTGTTTGATCAGTTGAAGGGGGAAATAGTATTCTCGAATATTGATTTGAGATCAGGATACCATTAGGTACAATAAAAGAAGAGGATATTTACAAGACAACTTTCCGAACCAAATATAGACATTATGAGTTTGTCGCAGTTCCTTTTGGTTTGACTAATGCTCCAACTACTTTTGTGTGCTTGATGAATAGTGTATTGTGTCCTTATCTGGATAAGTTTGTTATTGTATTCATTGATGATATATTGATGTATTCTAAGAATGAGGAAGAGCATGTCAAAAATTTAGTAGAAGTATTTAGATTGCTAAGAGAGCATCAATTGTATGCCAATCTTAGCAAATGTAGTTTCTTTCAGACAAAGGTACATTACTTGGGGCATGTGGTTTGCAAGGAAGGTACAATAGTGGACCCGGAAAAGATAAAATCCATCATGGAATGGGAAGCTCATAGAAATGTGGATGAGGTAAGGTCATTTATGGGGTTAACAGGTTATTACAAGAGGTTCATCAAGAACTTCTCACATATTGCTTATCTTATTACATTGTTGCAAAGGAAAGGTAAGAAATTTGAATGGACAAAAAAATGTGTAGCTAATTTCGAGAAATTGAAGCAGTTGTTGACAAATGCTCCAGTTTTAAAGATTGAAGATCCTGATAAAGAGTTCATGGTATGTACAAATTCTTGTAAGAGAGGACTTGGTGGAGTCCTTATGCAGGAAGGATAGGTAGTATGCTATGAATCAAGGAAATTGAATGAGCACGAGCATAATTATGTCACACATGATCTTGAGTTGGCAGGGATAATTCATGCATTGAAGATGTGGAGGCACTATCTTCTTGGCAGGAGGTTTATATTGATGAGCGACCATAGTGGATTGAGGTACTGATTTGACCAACCAAACTTGAATTCCAGACAAGCTAGATGACTAGCCACGATGAATGAGTTTGACTTCGAGATCAAGTATATTAAGGGTAAGCAGAATAGGGTTGCAGATGCTCTTAGCAGAAGAGTATATGTAAATCACATCGCAACTATGAGTTCTTATGGGAAAAATCTACGTGATTGAACCTTACAAGCATGTCAGCAGGATTACAAGTATAGGGAGCTTATGCACAATTTACAACAGGGACTATCATCTCACAACATATGGTTTGATCATATTTAGGGACAAGATCTATGTGCTGGACAACAATGAGCTCAATAATCTTATCTTGAGGGAATTTCATGCTAAATTGTATTAAGGTTGCCTAGGATATCTAAAAACATTAACAACAGTGAAGAAGTTCTACTATTGGCCGAATTTGAGGAAAGAAGTGGCAGAGTTTGTGGCTAGATGTTTAGATTTTCAATTAGTAAAAGCAAAGTATAAGCATCTAGGTGGTTTAATACATCTGATTTCTTTCCATAGTGGAAATGAATGTCATTTCTATGGATTTAATTGTAGTTTTGCTGAGGATATCTAGACAACATGATTCCATCATGGTTGTAGTGGACAAGTTGACAAAGGTAGCATACTTCATACCAGTGAAGTTTATGTATTCAACTAGTGATGTGGAACAGGTATTCATCAAAGATGTGGTGAGGTAGCATAGTGTGTCGAAGAATATTGTGTCAAATAGGGATGATAAGTCCACTTTTAGGTTATGGGAAGAGTTATTTGTAGGTTTGGGTATATAGTTGGTCTTCAACACAAATTATCATCCGTAGACATATGGACAGACAGAGAGAGTCAACAGGATTTTGGAGTACATGTTGAGGATGTATATGATGCATCGACAACAGAAGTGGAAGAGTATCTACCTCTAGTTGATTTTTCTTACAACAATGGATATCAGGAGTCACTAAGGATGAGTTTTTTTGAGGCACTTTATGGGCGGAGTTGCAATACTCCTTTCAGTTGGAGTGATCCAGTAACATGGTATTGATTGAACCAGACATGTTGACAGAGATGGAACAGGAAATGCAGGTTATCAAGAAAAATTTAAAGGTAGCACTCGATAGGCAGAAAAGTTATGCATATAAGCACATGGTGTTTAAGGAGTTTTAAGTTGGGGAACAGGTGTACTTGCACATCAAGCCCAAGAAGAGCTCCTTGAGGATTGGATCATGTGCAAAGCTAACACCTCAATATTTTGGACCTTTCGATATCCTTGAGAGGATTGGATTAGTGGCATACCGACTTGTACTGCCTCCGACGGTGAAAGTCCATGATGTTTTCCATGTGTCATTACTTAAGAAGTATGTTAAGGATTTTGATCATGTGATTGATTGGTTTATATTGGATGTGGAGCTAGAAGGATAATTCCATCCATAACCTCAGTGAATTTTACAGAGAAAGATGCTCATGATTCAGAACTGAGCAATCGAGCAGGTTAAAGTGCATTGGAAGCACTTTGGGCTTGATGAAGCTACATGGGAGATGGTTGATCAAATGCGGCCTATGTATCCTACCTTTTTTTGATTTTGTGTTTTGTTCATGTCCATGTATATGTATATGTATGTAAATCCTTCATCGAGTTGTGTTATAAAGCTCCAATAAGCAGTATGGTTGTCGTGTTGTTATGTTTTTCATGTTGGTTATGAGGTTTGCTTCCAGCAGGTTGTTCATTGTAAATATTGTATCGAGCTGAGTTATAAAGCTCCATAAGCAGTATATTTTATCTTTCAGTGGTTTTGCTGGTTGTAGGTGTCATTGAACACCGAGGACAGTGTTCCCCTAAGGGGGAGGGGTTTGTAACAGCCCCGGGTTAAAACTTCACGTAGTAAAGTTAATAAAGGAAAAATAAAACCATGGTCATGGGAAACGTATTCCAAGATGAATGTTGGGCAAAAACATAGTGACGAGGATCACTTATGGTTAATTAATGGCTATGGAAATTGGCAAAGGATTTTGAAAGGAAAGGTGACATTTATTGGCATTTATTTATGAAAACTATGGAAAATAGGAGAAAATGAAGGTCAAAGGTCACAAGTTGCATGTGAGGAGGAAAATGAAGGAAAATAATGGAAAATGAAGAAAATAAAGGCCTCATTGATAAAAAGCCTTATCAGGATCAGTTCATGGTTTTTTTTAGTTCAACCTTTTGTTAGTTTTAGCTTGGAGCTCTCTCTCTTCTATTCTCTATCATACCCTTGGAAACTTAGAGTTTTCTTGGAGAACTCTTGGAGGAGTGTGGCATACTTGGGATTTGAAAAAAAAAGGAAAAGTAAAAGCAAACAAGCGCAAGGGAATAGGGACAATGGGATTAACAACTACAATGGATTTTCTTTGCAGGTACCGAGTTGCATGTATGATTTCATTGCTAGTTTTGGCATGCATGACACAATCATGTGGTTTCTTGGTTATGATCTGTCATTGGCATGGAAGATTGCCTGGATTGAAAGTGGTTTTGTCTATCCTTTCCATTTCCTGGATAGCCATGATATTGTGGGTTTACCTTTGTTTTCTGGTTTGTGCTCACGTTCCCTGTGGTTGTGGGCTGAGTTACTAGTTCCTGGAAGCCTTCGTTGGAAAAATGCTCTGGAAGCCCTTTAACATCTTGGGTTGAGTTACTAGACCTGGAAACCTTGGTTGGAAAAACTCTCTAGAAGTACTTGGTGGGTTGTGTTACTAGTCGTGGAATCCCTGGTTGGAAAAATGCTTTGGAAGCTCGACAACGACTATGGATAGAGTTACTAGTCTTAGAAGCCTGGTTGGAACAAACAGTCTAGAGCTCTGGAAAGCTTGGGTAGAGACTAATCTAGTGATGGTTAGTGATTTCCGACCATGAGGTGGAATCACTGTTTGAGGGTTGAGGCGGTTTTTCCTATGGAATCCCTGGTTTGGTTTTGTTTGGTTTATTCGACGAGATCCCACATTCATGCTTGGAATATGGCATAGGGGTGATTGGATGAAAAAAAGATTTGGTTCATCCCAATCTATGGTTGGGTGGTATGTGGAAGTCCCAGACCTAGTTTCATTTTGCATATGTTAATAAGAGCTCTTCTCCTGTTGTATTTGATGGGTAAATGTACTTGTTATTATGAGATCTTAATGGTTGTTCTATCATTGTTATTCTACAGTTCGTTATATTTCGGTTATAAGCATGTTTTATGACAATCTTGATGCATGGCTATCATCATATTTGTGTTAGTATATGAAATGTTAATTAATGAATGACCTAATAGATAACATTGCAACTATTGGGAGGAGATATTGGTCCTCCTTGACAATTCTTAGATAAGTATGAGATCCCTATGCCTAGATATGTTGTTATGACCTTTAGATTACATATTTATGATATGTTTGACAAAATATCAATCATGGCTAGTGGGGCCAGGTCAAGTTGTTGTTTAGGTGTTTTAATTAGTAACCTTGTCATCATGTTATTCACCATTTTTGGAAGTTTCATGAAGTTTTGGGCAGTGGCTTGAGACCTATCCCTGAAAAATTGGCTCATAATCTAGGGTCGTTAACACAAAACTAGTTGAAAAAGGCTATAGTCACATGGATGCCTTGTTGTGCATGCAACTAGAGGGTTTCAGTTGCATGGATGGCTTGTCATAAGTGTGACTAGGGCTCTAGTTCAAAAAAACAATAATTTGTCTCAGGGGTTGGTCACCTGGAAGGGTTGGTTGGATCTTGAAGGTTATGTAGCATTTATGGAAGGTTAGATTGGTCTTTTCATGTTGGTTCGACTTCCTTAACTGTACTTGGGAAGTTGGATCATATCATAGTAACTCTTTGTCACATGTTTACCCCGGTGGACCGATTAACTTGGGTAAATGTGGGAGGGGGTGGTTACTTCAATCCCCCTCTCTCTCCCCATATTTCCCTCTATATGTATTTTTTCTTCCCTCACTCTCTCCTTCTCTCAAGTCCTCTCTCTCTCTCTCTCTCTCTCTCTCTCTCTCTTGTCACACACTCTCTCTCCGCCTATATCCACTCTCTCTCCACCTATATCTCTTTATGTATTTGTTCTTCCCCCCCTCTCTCCCCCCCCATCTCTCTCTTCCTCCCTCTCTCCTTCTCTCTCTCCCCTCCTCTCTCTCTTCCTTCCTCTCTCTACCTCTCTCTCCCACCTCTCTCTCTCTCTCTCTATCCCCCCTATCCCTGTCCATATAATCAAGAATTATAACTATGTGCAATCACTAATATATGCAAGGTATAATATAGTAATACTTATAATGGAGATTATTATTACTATTATTATTATATATTGAAATAATAATAATAAATATAATTTATTACTATAGCAATGATAATATATAAATAAATAACCTTATTGAAGAGCTTCTCAGATTATCCACAGTATTAAGGAACATTTGTCGACGTTTCGAATCCCAACGGGGATCCATCTTCAGGATAATTGAATGAAGGATTGAAAGAAGGGCTTTTTAGGCCATTAATAGTGAAGAAGGATATGAAAAGAGTCGACGATAGTTATTAATTTTTACTTTTAAATATATTTTATTTTATTATTTAATTTAATTCAAAAAAACAAAAGGAAATACATTTTTTTTTGGAATTAAATTAAATAATAAAATAAAATATATTTAAAAATAAAAATTAATAACTATGGTTGGCTCTTTTCATATCCTTCTTCACTATTAATGGCCTAAAAATCCCTTCTTTCAATCCTTCATTCAATTGTCCTGAAGATGGATCCCCGCTAGGATTCAAAACGTCAACAAATGTTCCTTAATATTGTGGATAATTTGAGAAGCTCTTCAATAACTCATAACCACAAGAGCTTAAAAACCAAAATAAATAACATGTGTAAAGAAGTATGTTAACTTTACATTATAGACGGACCAATTTCTTCTAGTTGAATTGGTAGTTTCGTGCCTCACATTTTACATTTTACATTTTACATCTATATGTTTTTTAATTTGAATATTAATTGAAGCATATGAAGTTGACATTACATTAATAACTACATTTTTTGGAATTTATGTTAAATATTTTCAAACATTTACACCACTACAACATCACCCCCATATTGGGTTGTAGAGCGTCTCTCGACACAATGACATAATTCAAAGTTGTTTAAAAAGTATTGTTGATTTTATTTGTGATTTTAGTGTTAATGTAAAATGAGAGAGAGAGAAAAAAATATATAGGGATTGTGAAAGAATAATGTTGTGTTAATGTATAGATGTGAGTTGTTAGGAGATGATGAAAAAATTATGTTAATGTTGGTGTGGGAGGGGGTTTGTTTGGTGTGAGGGAGGATGAATAGATGTGAGGGGATGATGAAAGAATGATGATGACATTGGTGTGACAGAGGATTATGCGAAAGGAGGCTACTAAGGGAGGATAGGTTTTGTGTGAAAGAGAATGCTTAAATGTAAAGGGATAGTTAAAGATCAATGATAGTGTTGGTGAGAGGGGGAGGGTGATGTGAGGGAAGGTTGTTAGTGTTGGTGTGAGGTAGGATGTGTAGGTGTGAAGATGGTGCGAATGGAGGATGTGATGGTGAGAGGAGGGATGATGTAAGGAAAGGATGTTGATGTGAGGGACATTGTGGTTATATTAGGGGAGGATGTTATTATTTGCATGAGGGAGGATATGTTGGTGTGAGGATGGTCGGCATGAAGGTAGGATGTGATGCTACTATTGGTGTGAAATAGGATGATGTGAGGGGAAGATGTTAGTGTCAGTGTGAGAGAGGATGTATGATGAAAGTATGATTAATGTGAAGGGAGCATGTGATGTTAATATTGGTGTGAGGGAGGATGTGATGGTGCAAGTATGGCTGATGTGAAGAGAGGATGCAATTTTAGCATTGGTGTGATGGATGATGATATGCGTGGAGGATGTTAATGCAAGTGTCAAGGAGGATGCATATGGTGTGAAAGAAGATGATGTGAGGGGAAGATAATAGTGTTGTTTTGAGGATGGACAATGTTAATGTCGATGTGAGGGAAAATGGGGAGGATATATTGGTGTGAGTGAAGGTAATGTGTGATTCGTTGTTAGTCAACTTAAGGACAAGAATCAATCTAAAGCCCAATTCAAAATTGACAAATATTTTTTTACAAGGAATCACTTGTCAATGTTGTTGATGCATGTAATGATTTATAAAACATATTTCTTTCATGATTGTTGTGTGTGGGGATTATTATTAAGACACACATCCAGTGACAATGTTAACACGAGAATATTAGTTTAGAACAAACTATTAACATATTTATATGGAAATATAGCATAATACATTGTGACATCACATATATAACAACCATGAGCCAAAGATAACATACATCGTATGACAATAAGGTCATCAACAATGTTATTATTGAAGTGAGGGAGGAAGCTATTGCATTGAAGTGTTGATGTGTAATGAAATCCCAATGGGATGATGGTGATATATAAATACTCCACTTTTACAATGGCGACTAAGTAGGAGCAAACACAATGGAAACTAAGTAGACATTCTCTCTTGATAAAATATAATTAAGACTCAAGCACAAAGGCTATGAAGTATCATTGCACAAAAACTTAATATTGATGACAAGGGTGTGGAAGATGAAGGTAAATTGTCAAAGGTGGAACCATATAACCACCCTCATTACCAGATAATTTGGAAAGAAAGATAGGAATGTTCACATCAACACTACCAATGAAAAATATTGTGGAGTTGAGGACATTCATGAAATATGGCATTGAGGAACCAATATGTGACATGATATTTTCGAAGATCACTAGCGGTGTATTTATATGATTGGTGATTTCAACAAAGGTTTAGGCTACACAGTTCATTTTAATGTGCGGACCGAGGTTGCTATACTTGCTATTCTCTTTGTGTTCTATACATAAGAGACAAGCTCTCACACTTACTCGAATTACCTAGGCACGGGAATGCATGGGAATTTGTGATTGAATGGTAGAATATACCTATGGATGATACGCGACACAGTTATGTGGTGCCTCAAGCACCCAAACTTCCTTAGGGGTGACTATATCAATGTCATCAAGTGTATTTCATATTTAAAGCAATTCTGTGGCATCCAATTCTACAATTTCTACTCACAGAGTAGATTAACAAAATCCCCAAACCATAAATCACAGAACCACACTTTCTCAGAAATAAAATATCACACTTGCTGGAAAAAAAATACCACACGTGCTTGAAATGGAAATTAACTAAACTTAAAATACTTATAAAACAAAAGTGACAATATAAACCTACTTACATATTTAACAAGAAAAATATTGGCACAAAGTCATACCTTGAGTGGGTTTCTCAAGGTATACATGTACCTCTAAGCACTTAAGCATTCAACACATGTGATAAATTAAATTCCAAAACTCTTACAAGATGGCACAACAAAATATAACATCACAGAAAAATACACAGAGCAATATATTAACCAAGTAAAATACTAATAGACTATGGATATGACTATCTCATTGCACTTCAAAGCGTTACTATATACATAGAAAAATATAATTCTTAACTTGGAAATGAGTAACAATAATGATTCTTCTCAATGAACTAAAAAGAGGCTAAAATATAAAGCAAACTAACAACTAACTAATTATTCCAACATCATGTTAATAATGTTTGCTATTAGTGGCCTCTAATGCATGTGCACTAAAATAACGAACCATCGAATTTCGAGTGTTGGTGCAACTGTGAGTGTTAATAAATAATTAAATAATAATTAATACTTAATAAATAATTAGTACATAAGAGGCATGTCTAAGGGGACATGACTGTTCATGAAGGGGCACCTACCTAGGTATATAAATGGGCCCACATTTGCAACATTGATCATCTTACATCAATTCTCTTATACATTATTCAATATATATATATTATTATCATGAATGGATGTCTTTATATTCCAATTATTTTGGATTACTTAACTAGTATACAAATTATGTTCGTTACATTGGTATAAGAGGGTAAACGAAATTTGTTCGTTATAGTGAGTCATCGATGCAAGTTGCTGAAAAAACCAACCAAGATGTTAGCGCTTGGTAGGGATATAGGAAATACCACATGTGCTATAAAATAATAATCCGACAATGTTATAACACCCTTCACATATGGAGAAATCACATGCATAAGTAATTCATGCAACGGGCCTGGGATTCTTGGTATTGATGTGAAAATTGGCCTTGTCAAGGTGTCACCATGAACTTGATCCTCATGGTTGTAAAATGTGTACACATTTCATTTATACTTGGATGCAAAAATATCCTCGGGTTTTGCAAAAGGTCTTTAAGCTTGGTCGAAATGGTGGACCCCTTGTAATATAAAAAGCTCTCAATATGATAATTAAGGTTGCCCTTTTGATACTTGGGCGAGGTGCATATGGCCATCAAAAACCACGTTGTACATACAAGAGATCCATGGACATTAATTAATTCATCAAAAATTATTTTATTGTAAACCATTTATGTGTGTGTGTGTGTGTGTATACACACACACACACACATACATAACTTGTCTATGACTCTCCTTATTAATGATCCCTAGGTCAAATAGATCATCCTTAGTCTGCCATTGTGGCATGTTGGACTTTAACTGGAGAAAAACATAGGCGTTGGTAAGGATGTCATCCAAAATGACATTGATAACATGGGCATCTTCTATATAACTCTCATAAAATGTGTCATCCCTATGTAACCACCCCATCCCACATTTACCCGCTTTTACAAGCTCTCCGGGGTAAACATGAGCTGAGAGTTACTATGACATGACCCAACATCCATGTTCCAATGATGGAAGGGGGGTATATTAACCAGAAACATACTAACACTTCCCAGGAGCATCACATCACCTAGATACTAGAGAAAATATGTTGATGAGTTTGCCCTGGGCTAGAAATTTCTTTTTAATTGACCTAAAAACCCAACCACATGCGTGCCAAGCCCTCCATGCAGCTAGAAGGCTCCAATCGCACGCATAAAACTTCCTCCATGTGGCTACAACCGAGATTTCTCAGTTAAGAGATTGAAACTGCGAAATAAATGATACTTTTTTAGGATAACGTATAGGCCAATGCCCAAAACAACCAAAAAATTTCCAGAATCAAGTCTAAACCAACCACAAGTATGCATGACTAATACTTGGGCTCAAATATTGTGTAAACATGTCATACATGTGATAATTTTTTTTTCAAACATATGGTAAACATGATAATCTACATGTCATTAACGCATATTTGTTTAATGTATTTTTAACTTCATCAAAGAACCATCAAGGAGGCTCAATTCCCTCTCAAACTAGTTGCAATAACACTGGTTAGCCCATACATTCACATAACCATTCAATAACTTATCAAATCATGAATCAAATCCATAACAAGAGCAAATTATTTAACCAATCCTATAATCAACATATAACTAGAATGAATCCATGACGAATGAGTCATAAAATCAACATAATAACCAATACATGTGCTTATTGATCACAATAAGAAAATAACTAATATTAACATATGGAAATGCCAACCAAGTCAGGGACTTCCATATACCACCCGACCATAGATTCGGCTAAACCAAATTTCTCTTTCAACCAATCACCCTTGTGCCATATTTCAATCATGAATGTCATGTCTCATGGGATAAATCAAAACAGAACCAATAAGGGCTTCCAGAGGAAAAACCACCTCAACCCTCAACTATAGTGATTTCACCTAAACCGGTCGAGAAATCACAAACACCAAACAAGCTTGTATGCCTCCAACTTTCTTCACCATACCCAAAGGAATTTTCCTGTGTCCACCCATCTGTCAGGGGTTCTAGGATAAATCCCATCTCCACCCTTGACTCTTGGGAATTTTCTGAGACCACCTCTCCAATATCCAAAATATATCGACCATCCAAAGCTTAAACCAAAACAAGGAACCCACAACATCATGGATATCCAATACATGGCAAGGAAAGGCTAAAAACCATTGTCAATCCAGGAAAATACCATGCCAATGACAAAAAAGCAACCAAATAACCAAATACATGTACCATGCATCCAAATCTGAGCAATCAAATCACACATGAAACCTATTACCTGCAATATCTTCCCGTTATAGCTGCTCTTCCAATCCTTTCCTTGTTCTCCCTTGTTTTCCTTTGCTTGCTTGCTTGTCCAAGTGCTTCATCTCTCTTCTCTTAGAGATCTATTTCTGAAAGTGATCAAAATATAGAACTGACAAAAGCTAAGTAAAAGCTGTGAATTATTTCTCTAATGCCTTTTTATCATTTATGTTTATTCTCTTCATTTCCTTTTTCCTTTTTCCTTTCATTTTCCTCTAATTTATTTCTAATTTCCCTTGCAAGTATATTTTTGTCTCTTCATATTCCATTCCTCCCATTTTCCTTTATTTTTCCTATTAAATTCTCATTTACTGCCTCTTTGTCTTTGCCAATTTCCATAGCCATTAATAAACCACAAGTGTTGCCCACTATATTTTTTTCGATCTCCATTCAATTTGGAATATGTATCCCATGAACTTGGTGTTATTTTATTTACATGGAAAATTAACCGGGGCTGTTACAAACCCCTCCCCCTTGGGGGAACATCGTCCTGAGTGTTCTATGTCACTTATGACCAACAAAACATATTTCTAATGGATATTTATAACTCAACTCGATGCAGTATTTACAATGAAAACTGTTGAAAACCATGACAAACATAACAAACATGCTGCTTATTGGAGCTTTATAACACAAATCGATATGGTATTTATAATGTCACACGCACACACACACACACACACACACAAATATACCAAAACTCATTTACTTCAACAACCAAGTAAATAAGGATATAATGCTCGCATTTGATCATCCATCTCCCATGTAGCTTCACCGGGCCCAAAGTGCTTCCACTGCACTTTAACCTGCTCTATTTATCAGTTCGAGAGAATGAGTTGTTTCTGCTACAATGCGCATTGTGGCTCTAGCTAGAACTATCCCTCTGGTTCCACCTTAAATACATACCAATCAATCACATGATCAACATCCTGCACATATCCCTTAAGAAATGAAACATGGAAAACATCATGGAATTTCACTGTTGGTAACAGTGCAAGTTTGTATGCCACTAGTCCAATCCTCTCAAGGATCTCAAAAGGCCTAGAATACTGAGGTTTCACCTTAGCACATGACCCAATCCTCAAGGAGATCTTGTTGGGATTGATCCATAAGTACACATGATCCCCAACCTGAAATTACTTGTATGATATATGTTGATATGCATAACTATTCTGCATTTCCTGTGTTGCATTCAAATTCCTCCTGATAACTTGCATCTCCTACTCCATCTCGACCAAAATATATGGTCCAATCAACACCCTATTCACTGGATCACTCTAGCTGATAGCAATATTACAACTCTGCCCATAGAGAGCCTTAAATGGACTCATCTTCAAGTATTCTTGATACCCATTGTTATAAGCAAACTCTACCAGTGGAATATACTCCCCCCACTTCCTCTGTTGATGCATGACATACATCCTCAACATATCCTCAAGATCTTATTAACCCTCTCTATTTTTGGATCTGCCTGTGGATGATAAGCTGTATTGAAGGCTAACTCTGTCCCCAACCCTGTAAAGAACTCCTTTCAAAACCTGGAAGTGAACTTGGCATCTCTATCTAATATAATCTTATTGGAAACCCATGCAACCTCATTGTCTCTCCGATGAATATATTTGCTACCTCACTAGTTGAATTAGTAGACTTCACTGGAATGAAGTGAGCTACCTTTCTCAACCTATCAACCACAACCATGATGGAATCATGTTACCTTGATGTATTAGGCAATCCTGTAATGAATTCCATGGAAATGATCTCCCATTTCCAGTATGGAATTATAATAGGTTGCAGTAGACCAACTGGATGCTTGCATTCAACTTTCACCTACTGACAGTCCAAACATCTTGCAACAAACTCAGGCATCTCTTTCTTCAAATTCGACCAATAATAGAACTTCTTAACAACTGTCAAAGTCTTTTAGTATCTCGGGTGGCCTGAATACAAATTAACATGAAACTCTCTCAATATAAGCTTCTTGAACTCAATGTTATTTGGCACATAAATACTGCTTTTGAATATGACCAAGCCATATGCTGAGAGGTGATACTCCTCATCCATATCACCTTCACCTTGTTGTTGTAGCTTCTTCTTCAGCTACTGGTACCTCTCATCATGTTTCCCTGCATGCAATATTTTCTCCTGTAAATCTGTCGCATAAGAGCTCACATCTGAAATATGTTTTACCTACACTCTCCTACTGAGAGCATTTGCAACATGGTTGTCCTTGCCCTTGATGCACCTGAGCTCAAAATCAAACTCACTAAAAGTAGCCAACCATCTAGCTTGCCTTGCATTCATATTGGGTTGGTCAAGCACATATCTCAATCCATCATAGTTTGTGATAATTCATCAAGACGAACCTCCTGCCAAGTAGATAATGCCTCCACATATTCAATGCATGAATAATTGTTGCCAACTCAAGGTCACGAGTCACATATTTTTGCTTGTGCTCATTCAAATTCCTTGATTCATAACAAACCACCTGTCCTTCATGCATCAAGACTACACGAAGTCCTTCCTTACATGCATCTATGCAAACCACAAACTCCTTATCAGGATCCACAATCTTCAAAATCAGAGCATTTATAAGCAACTACTACAGCTGCTAAAAACTAGTTGCACACTTCGCAATCAATTCAAAATTATTCCCTTTCCTATGCAAATATGTAATAGGATAGCCAAACTTAGAGAAGTTCTTGATGAACCTCTTGTAATAACTTGCTAGTCCGATGAATGATCTAACCTCATCCACATTCCTTGGTGCTGGCCACTCCATGATAGCCTTGATATTTTCCGGACCCACTTCTATCCCTTCTTTGGAAACAACATCTACCAAGTAATGGATCTAAGTCTGAAAGAGACTGCACTTGTTGAGTTTGGCGTACAAATTATGTTGTCTCAACAACCTATATACTATTTCTAGGTGCCCTGCATGCTCATCCTCATTCTTTGAATATACCAATATGTCATCAACAAAGACTATCACAAAATTATCCAAATAAGGGCACAACACACTATTCATTAAACACATGAGGTAACTAGAGCATTGGTAAGACCAAAAGGAACCACCACGAAGTCATAGTTCCCACGCCTTGTATGAAGTGCAGTCTTGTAGATGTCTTCTTCTTTGATGCACACCTGATGATATCCTGATCTCAGATCGATCTTCGAAAATATTGCAGCTCCCTTCAATCGATCAAACAAATCATCAATTCGCTGCAATGGATACCTGTTCTTGACAGTCACCTTGTTCAACTGCCTACAATCAATGCATAATATAAGAGTACCATCCTTATTCCTTAAAAAAAACATTGTTGCACCCAAAGGCGACACACTTAGCCTTATGTATCCCTTATCAAGCATCTCTTCAAGCTACAACTTCAAATCCACCAACTCGGGTGTGCTCATCCTGTAAGGTGCCTTAGATGTTGGTGCTTCTCTTGGCATCAAATCAACTCTACGAGGTGACAACTATAAAATATTTGTAGGAAAAACATCATGAAATTGCTACAATACAAGTTATTTCCTCATGACTTCATCATTCTCACCCTCTTTCCCTTTGTCACTAGAAACATGCACTGCAAACATTAAACATCCTTTTCTGTGGTTGCGCTTAGCTTACATAGTTGTAACCATTCTCACTGACGTATGATTTTTCTTTCCCTGCAAGATTCTCTTTTCTCCATCATCATCCAGGCACTCAACGACCTTGTCATAGTAGTCTACCTTGGTCTTGTGAATAAACAACCAATCCATGCCCAAGATCATGTTATATGAACCCGAAGGAAACACATCTAGATGTGTTAATGTAGGCATACCATTAAGCTCAATTTCACAAGATCTCACCCAATGATAGAAATCTTCTATTTGTCCCTGTAGCCACCTACAATAACCAAGATTCTGCATGCTCTTTTGTATTCAACCGACATTGATCCACCATGTCATGACTAATATAAATGTAATTAGATCAAGGATTAATAAAAATAGAAACAACTTGATCACAAAGCTAACCTTCTCTCTTGATAATGGATGAATGATGATCTGTCTCCTTACTATCCAATATTGCATAAATATGGGGAATACTTTGGGCTACATCACTAACTATCTTCCCCTCCTAAGCACTGTAAATCTGAGGTTTGCCACCGTGATGCGATGAGAAATCCTTCCTGTGATGCTCTCCACCACAAGTTGAACACCTCAAAGGTTTCCTGCCATCACCTTTATTCTATTTCTCCTCAGTCTGAGACCCATGTCCTCTCTCAGCTGGATTGAACTTCTTATGTGGGGCCACATTCTCCTTGTCACCTACATCCTGAGATCTTCCTAGCTTCTTAGGCCATTTTCCTTTCGTCTTCTCATTACCTTTCTAGTCTTGCTTGAACTCAGGCTTGTGCTTTGACTACTCATAACGATGCTTCAACTTCCTGATGGATTTCGCCAATGACCAAGTCTCATTAAACTCAATCTAGTCCTTTAATGCTACTCGAATCCCACTGATGAACCTTTCGATCTTCACTTTCTCATCCTTTAGATAAGTCACATATCTCAACAACTCTAGAAATATGGTTGTGTACTCTTCATTTATCATAGAACCCATATTGAGCACATAGAAGTCCATGGCCTTCCCATCATAATACCTCTTAGATAGGTACTTTCTTCTGAAGAGGCTTTCAAACTCATCCCAAATAAAATCCTCTTCCTTGATGCCTCTGACATGCTTAACATATTCCCACCATATATATGTTGTTCCCTTGAGACTGAAGGTAGTTATCTCAGCTTTCATGTTTTCTGAATAATCATGTGATCTGAAGAACTTCTTCATCCCAGGCAACCATGCTTCTCAATATTTTGATTTCTTCATTTTCCATCGAAAGTAGGAGGCTTGGATTTCTTGAAATCTTATAAAAAACATCCCTTCTCACTCCTCCTATAAGGATGTTGACAATGATGATGATGATGTATCTCAGAACTGAAGCTAGAATAAAATCCATGAGTGTTATCCCTCCTTTCAAGTGTATCCAAGGATCCACCACCTCTCATTGTATCATCTCTGTCCAACCTATACTCTTTCTGAGACCTACTTGCAATTACACCATTAGTCTTTTCTTCCTATCCATGATTGATCCCTAGCTGTCCTTGCTTTTGCAAATATGAAAGGCTTTAGAGGATGACTACATTAACCTCAGCTTGCTTTTCTTGCGCTCTGGAAAGCCTTTCTTGTGCCTTAATCAACTGCTCATTGTCTACCTTGAAACTCACAATTTTTGCCTTCAAACTTCTCAATGTGTTTGCCAAACTAGGAGAATATCCCTCTCCCTGCTTCTCAACTGATCTCTCCCATCCTACCAATGTCTCTTCAAGACTATACGGAGAGTCATATGAATTGTACTCAACTATTATGCTCTTCATCACTTGGCCTTCTATTTCTTGCAATGTGCCATTGTTAGCTAAATAAAAACATACCCCAAGGTATCTCAAAGGAGGTTATTGCATCTACACAGGCCAATCCAGATTAGCATGATAAAGCATCACAAGCATACCATATCATACATGGATATCATAACCATAACCATAAATAACCAACATGCATTCATGATAAACACATAGACAACTGACATGCATGCATAACAATCTGCATTTACCCTAAGGTCCAGTGCTGCAACCTCGCTTTGATACCACTCTGTAACCACCCCATCCCACATTTATCCACTTTTACAAGCTCTCCAGGGTAAAATTGAGGTAAGAGTTATTATGACATGAACCAACATCCAATTTTCAGTGATGGAAGAGGGGTCTACTAACCAGAAACACACTGATACCTCCAAGGAGCATCACATCACCCATTTACTATACAATATTTGTTGATGAGCTTTCCATGGGAAAGAACTTTCCTTTTTAACTAAAATAACAACCAAGCCACACACATTCCAATCCCGCCATGTTTCTATAAGGCTCCAGCCACATGAACAAACCTTCCTCAATGTGGCTACAACGTAAATTTCTCAGTTAAGAGACTGCGGCTGTGAAATCAATGCCATTTTTTCAGGCTAGCCTACAGGCCACTGCCCAAAATAGCCGAGAAATTTCCATAATCAAGTCTAAAACAACCACAAATATGCATTCCAAACATGTGATAAACATTTTGTCAAATATATGGTAAACATGATAATCTAAAGGTCATGAATGCATATATGTTCAATGTGTTCTTAAATTCGTCATAGAACTATCAAGAAGGCTCAATACCCTCTCAAACTAGTTGCAACAACACTAGTTAGCCCATGCATTCACATAAACATTCAATAACTTATCAAATCAAGAATCAAATCCATAATAAGAGCACATCATTTAACAAGACATATAATCAACATATAACCATAATGAATTCATGATGAACCAGTCATAAAATCAACATAATAACCAGTACATGTGCTCATTGATCACAATAAGAAAATAAATTATATAACATACACAAATACCAACCAAGTCAGGGACTTCCATGTACCACCCGGCCATAGATTGGGTAGAACGAAATCTCTCTTTCAGCCAATCACCATGTGCCATATTACAAGCATGAATGTGGGATCTCGTGGGATAAATCAAAATAGAACCAACTAGGGCTTCCATAGGCCCAATCGCCTCAACCCTTAACTACAACGATTTCACCTAAACATGTCCAGAAATCACTAACACAAAACAAGCTTGGATGCCTCAAACTTTCTTCACCATACCTAGAGGAATTTTCCTATCTCCATCCATCCATCAAGAGTTCTAGGAGAAAGCCCATCTCCACCCTTGACCCTTGGGAATTTTCCGCGACCACCTCACCAGGATCTAAAGTCTACCGACCATCTAAAGCTTAAACCAAAACAAGGAACACAAAACACCATGGATATCCAGGAAATGGAAAGGAAAGGCTGAAAACCACTGTCAATCTAGGTAAATGCCATGCCAATGACAAAAAAACAACCAAATAACCAAATGCATTTACCATGCATCCAAAACTCAACATTGAAATCACACATGCAACCTGTTACATGTAATGTATTCCTGTTATATCTGCTCTCCCAATCCTTTCCTTGTGCTCCCTTGCTTTCCTTTGCTTGCTTGCTTGTCCAAGTGCTTCCTCTCTCTTCTCTTAGAGCTTTATTTCTGAAAGTGATCAAAAGCTAGAACTAACAAAAGTTGAGAAAAAGATGTGATTTGTTTCTCTTATGCCTTTTTTATCATTGATGTCTAGCCTCTCCCTTTCCTTTTTCCTTTTTTCTTTCATTTTCCTCTAATTTTCCTTGCATGCATATCTGTGTCTCTTCGTCTTCCTTTTCTCCTATTTTGCTTTATTTTTCATATTAAATTTCCATTTATTGTCTCTTTTCCTTTGCCAATTTCCATAGCCATTAATAAACTATAAGTGATTCCCACTATAGTGTTTTCGTGATCCAGGTGGATATTGGTGGCCACCCGCCTATTCCACTTGGGGCCCCACCATTGTCACTTTCAATTTTTCAGTTTCAACACAACTTACTATTTTTAGAATTTTTTCGGGTCCCGAACTTCCGGAGCCATTTTGAGGCCCTAAACGACGTTTTTTTGGCATCGCGCCTGTGGCGAATATGATTTTGTTTTGTAATTGATATTTGTGGTCAAAAATTGTAGTCCTCGGATAGATATTTCTAACAATGTATCACGTGCGTCAAACGGAGATAGTATGCAAAAGTTATGACCCCGGGAAGTTGAAACACCAATTTACCCAAACGGGACCCATAGTTTTGGCGCTTCGTCTCTTAGGGTTAGTTTTTTGGATGATTAGGGTTTTCCATTGTTTCTCTATAATAAATAGGCCCTCGAGCCTCATTGTAACACAGTTCAGAGGCTTGTATCCGCCACATCTCTTCTCAGAGATAAGCTACCAACGCCCTAGCTAGTTTATTTCCATTATGTCTGTAAGCAAATTTTAGTTCTTTGATATTAATGAAATGAAGTGTTATTTTCGCTGCATATTTGTATTTATGGTTATATGTGTATTCTTTTGCATTCCTGCATAAATCCAGATCAGTGGTAACAGAACGGTCTGTTTTTTTCTCGATCCTTCTTTGCATGTCCCCAACGAGGTCGGGGTATAAGGAGTTAGGGCTTGATCTGGTTGAACCTTTGCAAGATCAGCCTCGCAAACCCCGAAGACCACCCATGGGGGACGAAAATAAAGATGAGGGAGCAGGAGATCCTATCAAAATATTTCTTGATGAGGCCCTCGAAAAACAAATGAACGCGATGATGGATAACTTTGCCCAAATCCTTCAACGACTGCCCACCGACGATGCATCTAAATCTAACAGCCACTCTGGAGGTGCGACTCCCTTTAAGGTACAAGTAAAATTTGACACTCCCATATTTGAGGGTCAAATAGATGCAGATGCCATAGATAGATGGTTGAATCTATTAGAAGGATATTTCTCGGTTCATGACTTTTTCGATCGAGAGAATATTATTTTTGCACTCCTCAAAGCTACCCCCCATGTAAAGGACTGGTGGGAAACCTACTGTGAGAAAAAGGATGAGACATAACCCACTCCGTTCTCAGCTGTACCCACTTGGAATTATTTCTGAGATGCCATCAAGGAACAATACTATCCCATGGGGAGCTATGAGTATAAGTACATAGAATGGACCATGCTGCAGCAACAAAGGGATCAAGATGTGCATGAGCTGACGAATCTGTTCCATACCCTGCGCACAAAGTTGCGTATCAAAGGTTCAGAGAAACATTTGGTGCTAAAGTATCGTAGATGTCTGCACAGATACATTCAGGAGGAAATGGAGTTCCTCGACATCTCCTCGCTTGGTACGACATACCGGTATGCTTCCAAAATTGAGAAGAAATTCAAAAAGAAGAAGCGAGACTTTGGATTTGTGAATCAAAAGCAAAGGAAAGGTGCCCCCAAACCGCAGAACAAAGGAAAAATCCAAGGCATGGCGGCCCAAGAAAACCTGCAAAATCGACAAGCAATGAATAGTGCTGCAAAGCCAAAAAAGGACACAGGAAAGTGGTGTGAGTTCCATAAGAGTTCCACTCACAACACAAGTGAGTGTCGGACCAAGCAGTTGCTGGTGGCCGAGATGAGGGCTTCTGAATCAGATGCATGCTCTGACTCTAAATCAGAACCTGGAAATGGGAATGAAAAAGGGAAACTGATTATTGATGTAGAGCCCAATGCCACTTTTGCCACTGCGAAGATCCAGATGGAGGAACCAGAAGATCCAGAGGAGGAGGAGCGTCTCTTCCACTCCCAGATGTGGGTAAAGGGTTCCTAGCTACAGTTCATTGTCGACAATGGGAGCCAAAAGAACCTGAATTCGTGAAGCGGTTGGGCTTGCCGACCACATCATACCCACATCCATACACCATCGGGTGGCTTCACCAAGGACGGGATCTCCCCGTCAGCCAGTAGTGCTGCCTTCCTTATAGCATCAAGCCCTTCATGAATGAGGTATTATGTGACATTTCTCATCTTGATGTTTCTGATGTATTATTAGGCCAACCATACTTCTGGAAGCGACATGCTGTGTATGATTCCCGACCTCACGCTGTTATTGTTACTTTGGGAAATAAGTTGTACAGGATACCAGAGGTACCACCGCCTACCGCTATCTCTTTGGTTACGGCAAAAAAATGTAGTAAGCTCATTTCCCAAACCAAGAAATTTGTTTTTTTGATGATCTGCCCACAGGGAAAGAAGAAGACTATGGCCACAACCTCCAAATAGGGCTCTGCTGCACGAAAACAACAAATGGACAAGGTTCTGGAGGAGTACGAGGACATATTCACCTCACCCACAGGGGTTCCTCTGCACTTTTAGGTCAAGCACCCCATTGATCTGGCCCCAGGTGCACCGCTACCTAATGGACCAATCTATCAGCACTATGTTCTAGAGAACGATGAAATCAAGAGGCAGATTCAGGAGTTGCTACAGAAAGGTCACATCCGGCCAAGTTCATCGCCCTGTGGGAGCCCGATCATGTTGGTACAAAAGAAGGATGGGACTTGGAGATTCTGTATTAACTATTGTGCGTTGAACAAGATCACAGTCCGAAATAGGTACCTGATCCCACGGATTGATGACCTTCTGGACCAACTCAACAAGGCGAAATATTTCAGCAAGATCGACTTGAAGTCTGGGTACCACCAGGTACCAATTGAACCCTCTTATGTGTGGAATACTACCTTCAAAGCCAAGGAGGGCCTTTTCGAATGGCCAGTCATGACTTTTGGGTTGACAAATGCTCCCGCAACCTTCATGAGGTTGATGAACAACATCTTGTGGCCATTAACCAACTCATTTGTATTAGTGTACTTGGATGACATTCTGATCTTTAGCCAGACTTGGGAAGAGCACCTCCACCACATCCGAAAAGTCCTCCAAATACTGCGGCAACACAAGCTGTGTGAAAATTTGGAGAAGTGCACTTTTGGCATGACCCAGGTTCAATATCTGGGATACAATATTGATGAAAAGGGAGTGCATGTGGATCTAGCCAAGATCCAAGTCATTTGGGATTGGCCAGCCCCAACCACTCTAACAGAGCTTCGCAACTTTCTAGGTCTTGCTAATTTCTACCGCAGGTTCGTGTTGGTATTCTCTCATATCACTTGGCCCTTGAGTCAAGTCATCAAGGGAGGAGCAAAAGCAAAATCCTTTTGGTCGGAATCTCAACAAAAGGCGTTCGTAGAGTTGAAACATCACCTCTGTTCTACCCCAGTGCTCACATTACCAGACTTACAATGACCATTTGAGATCAAGACAGATGCCTCTGACTATGCTATTGGGGCAGTTGTTACTCTATATGGGCATCCAATGGCATATCACAGTGAGACATTGTTCGACACAGTTCGCAAGTATCCCACTTATGACAAAGAAATGTATTCCATTATGCAGGCTTGTCGACAATGGAATCATTACATTTTTGGGAAGGAAACAATCATCCTCACAGACTGCCGACCCCTACAGTTCATACAGACACAAGGGAAGTTGCAGAACGATCTCCATTAGAAGTGGTCCACATATCTGCAACATTTTCATTTGAACCTCAAGTACAAGAAGGGTAGCACCAATAATGTTGCAGACTGCCTCACCAACCACCGATCGTGGCGATAACCACCATTCTCAACTCTTGTGGGCATGAGACTTCTGATTGGCCACTTCTCTACAAGAGCGATCCAGAATTCGACCACACATACAAGGCACCCTTGGGGGGTACACAAGTTCCAAATTTTCACCTCCAAGATGCATGGGACACCTTTGTGTTCCTTCAAGCGAGCTTGCCAAGATGATATGGGAAGCACACTATAGTCGATTAGCTGGGCATTTTGGGTTGAGAAAATAGTGGCAGTACTACAGAAGTATTTCTATTGGCTGAACCTTCGACAGGATTTCAGGAAGTACATCAGATCCTGCACTTCTTGTGTCATTTCCAAACTGACCATCAAGAAGCAAGGCCTTTATACTCCGCTAGCTACCCCTAGTTGACCTTGGGAATCCATATCCATGGATTACATGTTGGGTCTTCCTTCTACTAAGCATGGAAACGACTGTGTTTTCGTGATCGTCGACAGAGTCTCGAAGATGGCCATTATGGCGCCCTGCAAGAAGAATATCACAGCAGAAGCCACTACTAAACTCTTCTTTCAACGAGTGTGGGTGCACTTTAGGATCCCACAGTCTATCATATCAGAATGGGACAATAGGTTCCTTATCACATTTTGGTCGAGCCTCTAGTCAATGCTGGACACCAAGCTCACCAAGTCCACAGCTTTCCATCCCCAAACTGATGGCCAGACAGAGGTCGCCAAAAGGATGATCGTACACATTCTGCGCATGTACAATTCAAAGCATCCACACACATGGGTGAGAGCCTCCTCTATGTACAACACAGTTATAACTGGGCTCTCCACAGCTCAACCGACCACAACCCCTTTCAGGTGGGCTTGGGATTCTAGCCGCCATGTCCCATTGACGTAGCCATTGCATTTGCGGCTACTCAATCCAATTCGGCTCATGTATAGTATGAAGCTGATAAAGTGAACATCTTCATCGAGCACATTCAACACATCCGCCAACAGGTTCATGAAATATTGGACAGAGCCAATGCTAAGTACAAGCAACGACATGATCAACATCAGGTGCCACACAACTTCCAGGTGGGTGACAAAGTGTGCCTACATTTGTAGAAGGAGTGCCTCACTGGACCCCACCGCAAGATTCACCTGCTCCGATATGGGCCATACACCATCACCAAGGCTGTAGGGAAAAATTCCTTCGAGCTCAGTATTCCACCATTCCATGGTCTGCACCTAGTATTCAATGTGGGTTGCCTTCGTCCCTACTTCCCACCTCTACTGGACACATCTGACACTGCCAAACAACTCACACCAACAGAGTTAAACCCAGACTGCATGGAACAACCCACCATAGATTGTATCATGGAAATTCAAATCAATAACACTCGCCAACAGAAGATCCAACTGTATCGGGTTGTCAAAGCTGGCCAACTCCTGCACCAAGGCAAGTGGTTCACCATGGACCAAGTTCAACAGAAGTTTTTTCATCTCATGGAGGAACTCAACGCAATGGGGATCATTACTTCCTAAGGGGGGAGGAATGATCCAGGTGGATATTGGTGGCCACCCGCCTATTCCACTTGGGGCCCCACCATTTTCTCTTTCAGTTTTTTCAGTTTCAGCACAACTTACTATTTTTAGAAATTTTTCGCGTCCTGAACTTCCAGAGCCATTTTGAGGCCCTAAACGACGTTTTTTTGGCATCGCGCCTCCAATGAATATTATTCTATTTTGTAATTGGTACTCGCAGTCAAAAATTGTAGTCCTCGGATAGATCTTTCTAATGATGTATCATGTGCGTCAAACAGAGATAGTATGCCAAAGTTACGACCCCGAGAAGTTGAAACACCGATTTACCCAAACGGGGCCCATAGTTTTGGCACTTCATCTCCTAGGGTTAGGTTTTTCCATCATTTCTCTATAATAAATTGGCCCTCGAGCCTCATTTGCTGTTACACAGTTTCATTGCTTGTAGCACTTGTTGACAGAAAATTTCAGTTCTTTGATATTAATGAAATGAAGTGTTATTTCCGCTGCATATTTGTATTTATGGTTATATGTGTATTCTTTTGCGTTCCTGCATAAATCCGGATCAGTGGTATCAGAATGATCTATTTTTTCTCAATCCTTCTTTGCATGTCCCCAACGAGGTTGAGGTATAAGGAGTTAGGGCTCGATCTGGTTGAACCTTTGCAAGATCAGCCTCGCAAACCTCGACGACCGCCCATGGGGGACGAAAATAAAGATGAGGGAGCAGGAGATCCTATCAAAATATTGCTTGATGAGGCCCTTGAAAAACAAATGAATGTGATGATGGATAACTTTTCCCAAATCCTTCAACGACTGCCCACTGGCGGTGCATCTGCATCCAACAGCCACTCTGGAGGCACGACTCCCTTTAAGGTACAAGTAAACTTTGACATCCCATATTTGAGGGTAAAATAGATGCAGATGCAATAGATAGATGGTTGAATCTATTAGAAGGATATTTCTCGGTTCATGACTTTTCCGACCAGGAGAAGATTATTTTTGCACTCCTCAAAGCTACCCCCCATGTCAAGGACTAGTGGGAAACCTACTGTTAGAAAAAGGACGAGACATAAACCTCTCTGTTCTCAGTTGTACCCACTTGGAATTATTTCTGACACGCCATCAAGGAAAAATACTATCCCATGTGGAGCTATGAGGATAAGTACATAGAATGGACCACGCTGCGGCAACAAAGGGATCAAGATGTGCATGAGCTGACGAATCTATTCCATACCATGCACACAAAGTTGGGTATCAAATATTTAGAGAAAAATTTCGTGCTAAAGTATCGCAGTTGTCTGCATAGATACATTCAGGAGGAAATGGAGTTCCTTGAAAACTCCTCACTTGGTACGACATACCGGTATGCTGCCAAGATTGAGCAGAAATTCAAACAGAAGAAGCGATACTTTGGATCTGCGAATCAAAATTAAGGGAAAGGTGCCCCCAAACCGCAGAACAAAGGACAAAGCCAAGGAATGGTGGCACAAGACAACCTGCAAAATACACAAGCAAAGAATAACGCCGCAAAGCCAAAGAAGGACACGTGAAAGTGGTGTGAGTTCCATAAGAGCTCCACTCACAACACAAGTGAGTGTTGGGCCAAGCAGTCGCTGGTGGCCGAGATGAGGGCTTCTGAATTAGATGCATGCTCCGACTTTGAATTAGAACCTAGCAAGGGGAATGAAAAATGGAAAGAGATTATTGATGCGGAGCCCAATGCCACTATTTCCACTGCGAAGATACAGAAGGATGAACTAGAATATCCAGAGAAGGAGGAGCGTCTCTTCCACTCCCAAATGTGGGTAAAGGATTCCCCGCTATAGTTCATTGTCGAAAATGGGAGCCAAAAGAACCTGGCTCCGTGAAGTGGTTGGGCTTGTCAACCACAACACACCCACATCCATACACCATCAGGTGGCTTCACCAAGGACGGGATCTCCGCGTCAGGCAGCAGTGCCGCCTTCCCTATAGCATCAAGACTTTCACGGATGAGGTATTATGTGACATTGCTCCTCTTAATGTTTTTGATGTATTATTAGGCCAACTATACTTGTGGAAGCGACATGCTGTGTATGAGTCCGGACCTCGCACTGTTATTGTTACTTTGGGAAATAAGTTGTACAGGATACCAGAGGTACCACTGCATGTCTCTATCTCTTTGGTTACTGCAAAACAATGTAGTAACGTCATTTACCAAACCAGGAAATTTGTTTTTCTGATGATCCACCCCCAGGGGAAGAAGAAGACTGTGGCCACGACCTCTAGACAAGGCTCTGTTGCACGACGAAAACAAATGGACAAGGTTCTGGAGGAGTATGAGTACATATTCACCTCATCCACAGGGGTTCCTCTACACTATCAAGTCAAGCACCCCATTGATCTGACCCTAGGTGCGCCACTACCCAATGAATCGATCTATCGGTGCTCTGTTCTGGAGAATGATGAATTCAAGAGGCAGATTCAGGAGCTGCTGTAGAAAGGTCACATCCAGCCAAGTTCATCACCTTGTGGGAGCCTGATCGTGTTGGTACAGAAGAAGGATGGGACATGGAGACTCTGTATTGACTATCAGGCATTGAACAAATGGACAAGGTTTTGGAGGAGTACGAGGACATATTCACCTCATCCACAGGGGTTCCTATACACTATCAGGTCAAGCACCCCATTGATATGACCCCAGGTGCGCCGCTACCCAATGAATCGATCTATCGGCGCTCTGTTCTGGAGAACGATGAATTCAAGAGGCAGATTTAGGAGCTACTGTAGAAAGGTCACATCCAGCCAAGTTCATCGCCCTGTGGGAGCCCGATCGTGTTGGTACAGAAGAAGGATGGGACATGGAGACTTTGTATTGACTATCGGGCATTGAACAAGATCACTGTCCGGAATAGGTACCTGATCCCACAGATTGATCACCTTCTGGACCAACTCAATGGCGAAAAATATTTCAACAAGATCAACTTGAAGTCTGGGTATCACCAGGTACCAATCGAACCCCTTGATGTGTGGAAGGCTGCCTTCAAAGCAAAGGAGGGCATTTTTGAATGGCTGGTCATGCCTTTTGGGTTGACAAATGCTCCCGCAACCTTCATGAGGTTGATGGACGACATCTTGCGGCCATTCACCAAATAATTTGTAGTGGTGTACTTAGATGACATTCTGATCTTCAGCCAGACTTGGGAAGAGCACCTCCACCACATCCGACAAGTCCTCCAAACACTGCGGCAACACAAGTTGTGTGCAAATTTGGAGAAGTGCACTTTTGGCATGACCCAGGTTCAATATATGGGATACATTATTGATGAAAGGGGGGGTGCATGTGGATCTAACCAAGATCCAAGTCATTCGGGATTGGCCAGCCCCAACCACTCTAACAGAGCTTCGCAACTTTCTGGGTCTTGCTAATTTCTATCGCAGGTTCGTGTTGGGATTCTCTCATATCACTTGGCCCTTGAGTCAAGTCACCAAGGGAGGAGCAAAAGAAAAATTATTTTGGTCAGAATCTCAACAGAAGGTGTTCGTAGAGTTGAAACATCGCCTTTGTTCTGCCCCAATGCTCACATTACCAGAATTTCAACAACCATTTGAGATCGAGACAGATGCCTCTGACTATGCTATTGGGGCAATTCTTACTCAACAAGGGCATCCAATGGCATATCACAGTGAGACATTGTTCGACACAGTTCACAAGTATCCCACTTATGACAAAGAAATGTATTCCATTGTGAAGGCTTGTTGACAATGAGGCATTACATTTTGGGGAAGGAAACAATCATCCTCACAGAACACCGACCCCTCCAGTTCATACAGACACAAGGGAAGTTGCAGAACGATCTCCATCAGAAGTGGTCCACACATTTGCAATAGTTTCATTTGAACCTCAAGTACAAGAAGGGTAACACCAATAATACTGCAGACTGCCTCATCCGACCACTGATTGTGGCACTAACCACCATTCTCAACTCTTGTGGGAACAATACTTCTGATTGGCTGCTTCTATACAAGAGTGATCTAGAATTCGGCCACACATACAAGGCACCCTTGAGGGGTACACAAGTTCCAAAATTTCACCTCCAAGATGCATTGTTATGTCACCTGGGACACTTTTGTGTTCCTTCAAGCGAGCTTTCCAAGATGATATGGGAAGCACACTATAGTCGAGTCGCTGGCATTTCGTGGTCAAGAAAACAATGGCATTACTGCAAAATTATTTATATTGGCCAAACCTTCAACAGGATGTCGGTAAGTACATCAGATCCTGCACTGCTTGTGTCGTTTCCAAACCGACCATCAAGAAGCAAGGCCTCTATACTATGCTAGCTACCCCTAGTCGACCTTGGGAATCCATATCCATGCATTACATGTTGGGTGTTCCTTCTACCAAGCATGGAAATGACTGTATTTTCGTGGTCGTCGACAGATTCTCGAAGATGGCCATTATGGCGGCCTGCAAGAAGAATATCACAGCAGAAGCCACTACTAAACTCTTCTTTGAACGAGTGTGGGTGCACTTTCGGATCCCACAGTCCATCATATTAGAACGGGATAGCAGGTTCCTCAACACATTTTGGTCCAGCCTCTGGTCAATGCTGGACACCAAGCTCACCAAGTCCACAACTTTCCATCCCCAAACTGAAGGCCAGACAGAGGTCGTCAATAGGATGATCGTACACATTCTGCGCATGTACAATTCAAAGAATCCATGCACATGGGATGAGAGCCTCCTCTATGTACAACACAGTTATAACCAGGCTCTCCATAGCTCAACCGACCACAACCCCTTTCAGGTGGGCTTGGGATTCCAGCCGTTATGTCCCATTGACGTAGCCATGCCATTTGCGGCTACTCAGGCCAATTCGGCTCATGTACAGTCTGAAGCTGACAAAGCGAACATCTTCATCGAGCGTATTTAGCACATCCACCAACAGGTTCATGACATATTGGATAGAGCCAATGCTAAGTACATGCAACGGCATGATCAACATCGGGTGCCACACAACTTCCAGGTGGGCGACATAGTGTGGCTACATTTGCAGAAGGAGCGCCTCACTGGACCCCATCGCAAGATTCTCCCGCTCCAATATGGGCCATACACCATCACTAAGGCTGTATGGAACAATGCCTTTGAGCTCATTATTCCACCATTCCTTGGTCTGCACTTAGTATTCAATGTGGACCGCCTTCATCCCTACTTCCCACCTCTATTGAACACATCTGACATTGCAGAACAAATAACACCAACAGAGTTAAACCCAAACTGCATGGAACATGCCACCATAGATTGTATCATGGACATGCAAATCAAGAACACTTGCCAACAGAAGATCCAATTGTATCGTGTTGTCAAAGCTGGCCAACTCCTACACCAAGTCAAGTGGTTCACCAGGGACCAAGTTCAACAGAAGTTTCCTCATCTCATGGAGGAAATCAACGCAATGGGGACCATTGCTTCCTAAGGGGGGAGGAATGATCCAGGTGGATATTGGTGGCCACCCGCCTATTCCACTTGGGACCCCACCATTGTCTCTTTCAGTTTTTCAGTTTCAGCACAACTTGCTCTTTTTAGAAGTTTTTCAAGCCTTGAACTTCCGAAGCCGTTTTGAGGCCCTAAATGACGTTTTTTGGGAATCGCGCCTATGGCGAATAGGATTTTGTTTCAAAATTGATATTTGTGATAAAAAATTGTAGTCCTCAGATAGATATTTCTAATGATGTATCATGTGTGTCTAATGGAGATAGTATGCCAAAGTTACGACCCTGGGAAGTTGAAACACGAATTTACCCAAACAGGGCCCATAGTTTTGGCGCTTCATCTCCTAGGGTTAGTTTTTTGGATGTTTAGGGTTTTCCATTGTTTCTCTATAATAAATAGGCCCTCGAGCCTCATTGTAACATAGTTCAGAGGCTTGTAGCCGCCACATCTCTTCTCATAGATAAGGTACCAGTGCCCTAGCTAGTTTATTTCCATTCTATCTGCAAGCAAATTTCAGTTCTTTGATATTAATGAAATGAAGTGTTATTTCAGCTGCATATTTGTATTTATGGTTATATGTGTATTATGTTGTGTTCCTGCATAAATATGGATCATTTCCCCCTCCGTTCAGCTTGGAATATGTGTCCCATGACCTTGGTCTTATTTTATTTACGTGGAAAATCAACCGGGGATGTTACACCCTAATTGTAGGGTCTTCCTCCTGTTCTATAACATGAAGCAGGGCTCCTAAATTATTTAACTTAGGCCTATGTTGGTGTAATTTTGTTTTAAGCTTTTCATTCTTTAAAATAAACTTTTTTTGTTTGAAGAGGGCTTTGTAGGTAGGCTACATAATAAAAAATACTTTGCAGCTATAGTCTTACCTCAGTTGTGCTTAAATTCTCCAGATTTTCGACTGTTGATGTTGACCTTGAAGGTTGATGTTAGCTCCTTAATAAAAATTCCTTCAGTGCCTTTTGTTCAAGATGGGGATGCAGTCTCAACATTCTCCTCATACACAAAATTGTTAAATTCCTCTGTAATGACTTCTGGCATATCATAATATATGTTCCCTGTTGATACTGGTTCCTCCACTGAGGCTGGTGTTTTTGATAAAGGTGGATACTAGTGGCCACCCTCCTATTCCACTTGGAACCCAAACACTGTTTTCTATCAATTTCCTAATTTTCAACACAATTTCCAATTTTGGCAAATTTCTATTTTTCATATTTTTCACGCTTGAACTTCTGGAGCTGTTTAGAGGCCGTAAACAATGTTTTTTGGGGAAACAAGAAAATGTGAGCCTTTAACTAATGTTTTTAGTTGAAAGTTGTTGTCATAAGATATACATTTCTAATGGGCTATCGTGGACACCAAACTGATATCGTATGCCAAAGTGACGTCCGCGAGAAGTTGACGTTCCAACTAACCCCATCAGGGCCCATATCTTTTGGCGCTTCATCTCCTATGATTAGGTTTTTGGATTTTTAGGGTTTCTCATTGTTATTCATGATAAAAAATACTTTAAGCTTCATTGTAACACAATTCAAAAGGCATGTACCCATCACATCTCCTCTAAAAGATAAGCTATCATCGCCCGAGCTAGTTTGTTGTCATTCTGCATGTAATCAATTTTCAGCATGTGTTATTTATTAATTGAAGTTTAGTTTCGTTATATATGTTATGCAACCAACTCAAAAAATAGAATAAAAGATAGATCAATGACTTAAAAATTAGCCTCTTCGAGGGGTCAACCTCCTTTACATTACATAAATGAATAATTCTTGCATTATTCAAATGACAAAACCTCATTTATATATATAGGAGTCTAAGGGGTCACAATATAATCAGACCCTACATAAAATTAATAATGTAAGGGAACATCAATAACAATAGTGGGCTTCTATGGGGCACAATAATAACAATATGGAGACTACATGGGCACAAAAATAACAATAAGGGGTCTGCACTAACAGTAACAATAAGGGGATACACTAGTATTATAGGGACCTAACATGCCCCTCTCCTTCAAAAAAGTGTTGTCATCAACACTTGAGTAGTTCTGGATGCTTCAGTCTAAAATTCTCATCCTCCCATGTGGAATCTTCAGTGGGTAAGTTCTTCCACTTGATGAAATACTCTAAAATTGATCGATTTCGTAGCTGTCGAGTTCTTGTTTCCATGAGTGCTTCAGGTTCCAATATGATTTTTCCTTCCTCATCAAGTTCTGGCAATATTGTTTGAACTGGGAGCTTGTCACCAATAACCTTCTTTAAGAATGAAACATGGAAAACTGGGTGCACTAAGGAATATGGAGGGAGCTCCAATTTGTATGCCATAGTAACAATATTTTGCAACACCTTGTAAGGACCATAGTACTTTGGTGATAATTTATTATCCTTCTTAGCTTGCTTGAGGGTAATTTTTTTGTATGGTTTTAGTAGTAAAACTACCCAGTCACCTATACCAAAACTTCTTTCGCTGCGATGCTAATTTTCCTGTTGTTTCATTCAATTTTATGCCAAAATGAGGTTGTCCTTTAAGAGTTGGAGAACTTGTTGTTGATGCTCAATGTGATCTTCCACTGCTTTAACTTTATAATTTTCTCTTAAATATGATGTGATGGACAGTGGATTATGTTAGAGTCAGTCTTTGCAGCCTTCCTCCAGTGATCAAACATGCTCTTTCAAAGTGATTTTAAAGTGTCAAGGTCAAATTTTGTCATTACAATGAGTCTTCAAGCAAAATTTGGTCACTAGGCATTAGGTCTAGGGTTTGCTTTCACTTCTTCCAAAGTTGTCCAAATGTCAGTCCATGTCACCATTCAGTTGAGTGTACCATCATTCAGAGGGTTGTCATCATCATGTCAAGTTCCATTGAGTCATTTTACATCTTGTTCATGCTTCAGTTGTGCCTAGGTAAGGTCCATTTCCCTCTCCTAGGGTTTTGGAGGTAATTTCTCTTGGATGGTCAAATCATTAGAAAAACTTGTATTCTGATGTTCAAACACCTTCCCCTATCCTTAATATACCTCATTAAACACTTCCCATCACTGAGATCCCCCAAATTCCTCATTTTCCCACAAACCCTAGTTTCTTGCCAAAACTTGGCAATTTTCTAGGCTAGGCCTGTGTTTCGCCCTTTTGGACCCCTTCCCCTCACTCAATATCTGTGATTCCACTTTCCCCTGCTTCCTAACATCCCTCCCTACTTCCCAAAATTTCCCCAAGAATTTAGAAGCCCCCTATCCCCTTCATTTCGCTTCATTTCGACAACATCCCTTGTTCCACACATCGGGATAAGTTTCACTCAAAAGATGTTTCAGAGCAATAAAAGATGAATTTGGGAAAACTGAGAGAGGTTTTTGTCCATAACATGCCAAGGAAAAAAAACCTCATTCACTTTTTACACAGGTATCATGGGTTTAGAGAAATGTCAAAACTATCGTTGCCTTAGGAGAATTGAATGCACCTCTGAAGTGACCTTGGGAAAATCAATATTTCTCCTAGCATGTTTGGCCAACTGACTTTCTTGATGAGTTAAATGATAACTAGACAGAAAGACCTTTCCAATGAGCTATCATGAGCTCAATTTGGAGTTGAGGAAGACCTTCAAAAGTTGACTGCAACAGCACTCTGCCTTGAGGCAGCCTCATTCTGCTCATTTTGCCTAGGGTTGGAAGATTTGGTTTTTGACAGGGTAAATGGGATCCAAATTGCATAATTCCACTTTTTTTGGAAATTATACTCCAATAGCTTTCCAACGAGCTATCACACGCCCGATTTGGACACCGGGAAGGCCTCCAAAAGCTTCCTGCAAGAGAAACGCGACCCACCTGGGGCCCGAGCGACCCACCTGGGGCCTGAGCGACCCACGCAGAGGCTGCGCGACCCACGCAGATACAGAGGTTCGAAACTTCATTTTGAGCGCCCAGTCTTGCTTGGGATCGATTCATCGGCCTTCAAAAGGGTTATTTGCAATTGCTTGATGTTTTTAAATGCACCGGTGGCATCATTGATGATTTCAAACATTTGAAATGGAAGAGTAAACCCTACAGTCATGGCAGCTTTGTTTCTTCAGGGTTTAAAATGTATATGGATGGTTTTATGAGCATTTTACCACCTTGTATCATTGATATATATCCACCTTGGCATATGTGTTAAAACCCCACTGTTTTCATACCCATTATACCCTCGTGGCCATCGTTATTGCTTTACCATTGTCAAGGCTTGTGTTCCATGGTGATTATGGTCGTGTTGTGTCTCACTGCCCAATGATTAAAACATTCTCATAACTCTATTTTCACTGCCCATTTACACTTATAACTCTGTTGTTATGGCCCATTGACAAACACGTTCATATGATGCATTGCTCCCTTTGACAAGATTTGCCCAATATTCTAAAGGCTGCCCACTTCCTTTGGTCAAGTTTCACTTGTAATTAAAACTGAGATTTTATCATGGTTTGTTTCCTTATGGTGTTTTGACGGTGGGATATTTATTGGGTGTTGAAACACACATCATAACTCTCTTTTCACTGCATCTATATCAGTATACATAGTGCCAATATCTTGTTCCAGGCCATGACAGAGACAGAGTCAGAGTATGAGCAGGAGTCGGACAGTGACTCAATCGTTGAGGTTGATGCACGGAGATGGAGCATACCAGTGCACCAGTAGTGGTAACATATCAGAGAAGCCACAGAGCTTTGTTTCAACATCACGACGAGTACTATCTCCACATGGCGTGGAAGGGGTCTCGCCTTCTTCATCAGCGCAGGTACATTCACAGGATAATGATGGAGACAAAGACACCAAGGTCCCATTTTTCATTTTCAACAAGTTGAACATACACATTGCTACATCATGACTGACAACAACACATCATACAACCGAGACAGTGTTTTCATCACAGGAACTGCATGCACCAGGAGAGCACTAAAATGGCGGAAAAGGCCTGATCCACTCCGGATTTTGGCCGAGGCTTCATTGAATGAGAAAGACACATGATGGAGGACCTCCGCTCCGAATTTGGGCAAATTCGGAGAAAATTTTGTCATTTTCAAATTTTTGGTCTAAAAAACAGGTTTTGCAGCTACGTGGGTCGCGCGCTCATGCGCTCGCATTTTTTTGAGACACTTGCTGGAGGAGATTTTTACATTTTTGGATTTTTCATGGTTAATTATGCATCCTCTGAGGTCAACTTAGCATTTCAACAAAATCTGGATGGTCAAACAGCTCAAAAACACCATGAAAATCACCTTGCTGCCACCTTTTGCACCAGCAGGAAGTACCTCTGGGAGAATGAGGTTTTGGAGGGTCAAATCAACTCCAAATTCACAAATTCCACTTGGGTTGGAAATTAGACATCCAGGTATTTCCAACGAGCTATCATGAGCTCAAGTTTGATGCCGGGAGCTACCTCAAAATCAGCCTGGAACATGAGCGACCCACGCAGTTCAGGAGCGACCCACCTAGAAATTTTTCTGAATTTTCAGCTGCCAGCTCAGTATTTCGCCTATTATGGACCAGTTTTGCTTATGGATAGAATTCTTGGGTTTTTATGATGTAAATTCATGTTTGATATATAACTTTGGCTTGTTTTTATCTCTTCTAGAAGATTCACTCTCAAATGAGTAAAAAATCATGTAATGGATCAGTTTCCACTCTTTTAGAGGCAAGTTGTTAGCTGCCTAGATTGTAGTTCCATGATTAGAATTGGTTGAAACTGATCCCTGAAGAGGGAATTCGACCCCTAGAGGTGGGGAAAGGTGTTAGAGTGATATATATATTGTAATTTCTCAATCATTTTCAGAGGTTGGAGAGGTTGGACTCTTGGGATACTTTTGATATCATTGTACATATTTTTCATATTTTGGCTAAGGAAAGATGAGGGGTTTTGCGGCACTTGTTGGGATCCTTGTGGTGTTCTGTTCTTGATGATGTTTCTCCTTTGTTTACTGTAAGTTTCTTCATGTTTAATGTTTCCATCCTTTCATTATGCTTCTGAACTAAATTGAATGAGTGAAATAAGGTTGAATCCATTGTTTACAGTGCTTAGCCTTTGAATTCGGTTAGTTCTATATGTTTTCAGCTGTTTGGAGAGGATCCAAGTTCTTCTTTGCCCTCTTCAGCTCCTCGTCGGTCTAATCTATCCATATATCCAATTTAAAACATCAAGATCATCACCTACCTCGCCCCAGCTTGAACTCTGCAAAGGTCTGACCTTATCCCCGGACCCAAAACTTGTTTTCCCATTACTCCAGCGAAAACCCAAAAAACCAAAAAACAAACATACCTATCTCTTTACTAGCCTAAAATCATTTCTTATTGTAAGTCATCTCGCATCCTATTGCTCATTTTCTCGAGATTGACGGAGAGAGCCCTCTCCTGTCCTCGTAGGGCTAGCTACGAGGCTGAGCGTGGTTTGATGTAGCCTTGAGTTTTACTTCATTTCAGCATGAGGTAGATTTGAGTGCTAACATAGTGGCGACCATACTGGGGAGAAACTCAAAACGTTTGCTTGTTATAGACGGAGTCTGAAGACACGCCAGGTAGCCTTCGAAACGTTGTTGCTATGCATCAGCGAAGTAGATAAACGCTGCTTCAGTCGATCTCCGGTATAACTTGTAATCGTAGTATTTAACTTGTAAATTGCCCCAGTACATGTATCAAGTTCAGATCTGATCGTTGATGGTGAACAACGGTCAGACATCGCAAGGCTGAAATCATTCACATGGTGACTTCATTCACTGAACAAATCCAGAAATCGATGCTTCATGGTGACTTCACTGCAGGGAGATCAGTAGCTGTGAGATTTTCAAGATGGACCGAATCACAAGAAGATACGCTCCCATGAGCTGAGATCACATTCCAGGTTTTCCGAATAAGATGCCCAAGGTAGATTGGTCCAGGAATCTGCCTACGTTTAACGATGATGGTAAGAAAGATGCTGCTTTACATCTGATTAGATTTCACATGCATATTCGCAAGTTGAAGGTGGCTTTTCCTGAAGATTGTTTGATGAAGATATTCTTGGCCACTCTGGAAGGTGAAGCCCAATCTTGGTATGAAAATCTGCCGCTGGCCTGTATTTATTGTTTAAAGGATTTTCATGCTCTGTTCATTGAAAGATATCAAGTATCTTATCCATCATTAAATTTAGTTCATGACTGTTGCAAACATGCTTCTACTTTTATTGAAAGCCTTGAGAAATATTATGAAGATGATAATTTCATGGATGATGAGATCATGGAAGCATTTTATGAAAACCCATTTCAGCAGCATAAAGACGATCATGAGAATTTGCAGCAGGATCAAGATCTTAGTGTGGTAAAAGATGAAGGAATTTTGCATCTTGATAGTGAACAGGAATTATATGAAATGGATCAGCAGTATGAGGAAGGTTTGTATACTCCTTCACTTGAAATCAATGAAGACAATCACCGTTTGAGCAAAAGAAAACAAAAGGTATTATCTCCTCTGTCTGAAGATGAGATAGATCAGCTATTGAAAGGTCATGTTCCAGCTCAAGTTAACACAGATCTACAGTGTGCACATGGTAAAGAAAGTGATGGTGGAACTTCTTCCTTTTCTGAAATGGATGACAGTCCTGTAAGCAGCCTTATAGATCAGCAGGTTGAAGATGTCTATATGGCTGAAAGTGATGAAAGAGAAAGTGTCATTTCAGATCTGCCCACGGAAGAAGACATCATGCAAGTAAGTCCAGTTTCAGTTTCAGATTGTGATAATGACCAGCCAGCTTTTTCAGATCTACATTCAGATTGTGATGACCAAGCATATCTTGTGCTGAAACCCATCAAGGAGAATTCTGCTGTTGAGATCATCCGGAAAGGTATGGATTCAAATTTTTTCAGTTCATTAGAACACAGCCTTCAGAAAGAAGTAATTCAGTCAGTTCATGAACAACGAGATGAAATATGTGTTCAAGTAAGTGAAACAGTTCCTTTGGATGAATTTATGGTAGATGATAGGAATGTCATGTTTGGGTTTCAAGAATCATCTAAAGTTTCTTTTCTCATGATTGATGGATGCAATGAGGAACATGATAATCTGACTGTCACATCATATGAAGATGACCTACAGTACATTCATACTATAGAAGATCAAAACATTCAGGATTTCCATTCAGTTTCTTCTTCATATGTTTCATGTGTTGAAATTTTTTCTCAAGAGGAGAGCTGCTCATCTACCTGTTCAGAATTTTTTCAAGCCCAGGAACATATTATTACTGAAGTACATGATGAAGACAGATCAGAATCAGAAGAGAAAGACACCTTGTTTCTTCAGCAGGAGGTAAATCTTCATGTTTTTCAGGATCCAATGGAATATTTGTTACAGTCAGCAGTGAAAGTGATTATTGCAGTGTTCAGTGATGAAGGAGATCATGGTCAGCTATGTTTTTGGATGCCCAATTATCAGTTTGTATTGTTGACCAGGAGATCTGATCGGGAGAATCAGTCAAGAGGGCATCTACTGGATTGGTTACATTGGAAATCCCACTATACATGATTGTACATATTTCATTAGTATGCAGGTGGTTGTCATCATGATTCCAAATCTTGATGGACTGCTGCCTTTTTTCCAAAAGCTTGGTAAAGTTTTGTTTTAAGTCAGTCATGAGTCATTTTTGTTTGGTCTGTTGAGTCAGTTTTTTCAAGTTATTTCAGTTTGCCATCGAGTCGGTTTGAGTCAAGTTTCAGTCAATTTTCAGTCAAGTTTTCATTCAATAAATGTGTCAAAGGTTTTGTGTTATCCGTTCAAATAATGATTCCATCGCCCAATGGATGGAGGCACTGTCTTCTCTCCCAAGTTCTACGGTTCTTGGCACCTCCACGGAGCTGGAGCTACCATCCCCATTGGAGCCAATGTTAGAGTCAGTCTTTGCAGCCTTCCTCCAGTGATCAAACATGCTCTTTCAAAGTCATTTTAAAGTGTCAAGGTCAAATTTTGTCATTTCAATGAGTCTTCAAGCAAAATTTGGTCACTAGGCATTAGGTCTAGGGTTTGCTTTCACTTCTTCCAAAGTTGTCCAAATGTCAGTCCATGTCACCATTCAGCTGAGTGTACCATCATTCAGAGGGTTGTCATCATCATGTCAAGTTCCATTGAGTCATTTTACATCTTTTTCATGCTTCAGTTGTGCCTAGGAAAGGTCCATTTCCCTCTCCTAGGGTTTTGGAGGTAATTTCTCTTGGATGGTCAAATCGTCGGAAAAACTTGTATCCTGATGTTCAAACACCTTCCCCTATCCTTAATATACCTCTTTAAACACTTCCCATCACTGAGATCCCCCAAATTCCTCATTTTTGCACAAACCCTAGTTTCTAGCCAAAACTTGGCAATTTCCTAGGCTAGGCCTGTGTTTTTCCCTTTTGGACCCTTTCCCCTCACTCAATCTTTTGTGACCCATTTTTGTCACTCTTCTGAAAATAATCTTTGTTCCAAATATTATTTAAGACTATCATGATCTGTTTGTCTTCCCATTAGGCAAGGTCACCATTACTTTAGTTCATGTAGTATTTCCATCATTTCCTTCTCATAATTAGGTTTGTGTAAATACTTTCCTCTGATTGGGCGACTTTCAAAATAAACGGGTCTTCCTTCTTGCATTAAAACAACACTAATTCCATTTCGTGAGGCATCACATCCCACAATAAAGGTTTTTTGAAGTCTAGTGTGGCTAACACCGATGCTTGACACATTGCCTCTTTAAGATGTTCAAAGGCCTTAGTTGCTTCTGGAGTCCAAGAAAATGCATCTTTCTTCAATAATGTTGTTATAGGTGTTGCTATTCTCCCATAATTCTGAACAAACTTGCGATAATACCCTGTCAACCCAAGAAATCCTCACAGATGGTTTATTGTTGTGGGGATTTTCCATTCCTTAATAGATTTAATTTTGTTAGGGTCTACCTTAACATTCTCATGAGATACAATATGACCTAGATATCCCCCCTCATGTACTCCAAAAAACATTTGGAGGTTTTTTCATATAATTATTTCTCCTCCAATAGTTTGAGTACCCTGTTAACATGTGGAACATGATCATTCCAAGACTTGTTGTAGATTAGTATATCATCAAAAAATACTAACAAAAATTTTCTAAGGGTGGGTTTGAAAATCGAATTCATCAAACTTTGAAATGTAGAAGGTGCTTTGGTAAGGCCAAAAGGCATGACCAAAAATTCATAATGACCATCATGAGTTTTAAATGTTGTTTTCAGAATGTATTAAGTCTTCATTCTAATTTGATGATATCCATAATGAAGATCCAGCTTGGTAACAATATAATCAGAGCCTACACAACAATAATAATGTAAGGGCACAAAAATAACAATAGTTGGCTTATAAGAGGCACAATAATAACAATATGGGGACTACATGGGAAAAAAAATAAAAATAAGGGGGCTACACTAACAATACCAATAATGGGATACACTAGTATTATAGGGACCTAACAATATCTCAGTGTTTCTGTTTTAAATTTGTATTTCATTTTATTCTTTGATAAATCCAGACTAGTGGTATCAGTGCAATATGCTCTTTCTTTGTTTTTCTGTGCATGTCCCCAATGAGTTCGGGGTATAAATATTTGGTAATCTAACTGCCCTAACCCTTGCAAGACCATCCCCATCAACCCCAATGGCCGCCCATGGTAGAAGAAAATAAAGACGAGGGAGCATGAGACACTATCAAATTGTTGCTCCAAGAAGCCCTCTAGTGACAGAGGAATGATATGATGGATAATTTTTCTTAAATCATTTGGTGGATACCAATGGCTGAAGCATATTCATCCAACAGTCACTTCAGAGGTGCCTCGCCCTTTAAGGCACAAGCTAATTTTGACATTCCCATATTTGAAGGCCATATAGATGCAAATTCTCTTGATAAATGGTTAAATCTATTGGAAGGATATTTTTCGGTCCCTGATTTTTCCGATAGAGAAAATATTACTGTCCAAGATGTTGTTAAGGAATAGTATTACCGTGTTGAGAGCTATGAATACAAGTATGCAAAATGGACCACACTACGACAAAAAAAGGACAAATAATTTCCAGAGTTAACGAATATATTTCATACCCTATGCGCCAAGTTAGGTATTAAGGACTCTGAGTAGTATATGGTGCTCAAGTACCATGGTTGTCTCCACAAATACATCCAGGCAGAATTGGAGTTCCTATACATCTCCTCACTTGGTGCAACATACTGATATGTTGTCAATATCAAGTAGAAATTTAAACAGAAGAAGGACTTCGATCTACAAACCCAAAGCAGGGCGAGGGTACCCCCAAACAACAAAAGAAAGGACAGAGCCAACGTGGAATGACCCCGAACAACCCGTCGAAGCCGTAAGAAAAGAATAGTAATAAGAAGATGAAGAAAGACACAGGAAAGTGGAGTGATTTCTACAAGATCCCCACTCACACACAAGTGAAAGTTGCGTAAAGGAGTCACTAGTGGTTGAGGTAAAAGCTTCAGAGTCAGGTGCATGTTCTAACTTCTAACCCGAACCCAACAAGGGGAGACAAATCATTGATGCAAAACATAGTGCCACTATTTCCACCACCAAGGTTAAGAAAAGTGACCCTGAAGATCCGAAGGAGGGTGTAACATGCCACCCCCCACATTTACCCACTTTTACAAGTCCTCTGGGTAAATGTGAAGTGTGTTGAGATTCAACAAGATGATGATCCTAGTGAAAATTAAACACCTTCACTAGGTGGGGCCTGCAGTCTATTTTTAGGTGTATGTCTATTTTTAGAATGGCGAGTATATTCTAAAATTAGCAGGATACTAATTCTAGATGATTGAGCAAATTCTATCTTTAGAGGAGTTTCTATTTTAGAGATATGGGCGAAGTCTATTTATAGATCACATATCTAAAAATAGAATGCATGTCGATTATTATTAGCCCTTAATGATAATCAGACAATAAATAATAACTTATTCTCTTGAAGCACTTGATTTTAGTTAACTGATGTGGCAAACCAGTTAGTTGAAGGAATTACGCATTCCAAGGTTGGTTGGTGGGACATGCATGGTGGACTTCGTTGTAACTGATTGTGGCAGAGTTGTAACAGAGTTGGAAGAGTAGTTATGGGAGTTGTTATTTAGTTTAACTCAGTTAAGTGAGTTAAACTCAGTTGTGCTAGTTGTAACTCATGATACACTAGTGAGACATCAGTGAATTAATTATTTAATTAATTCACAAGCAGTGTCTCACATGCAATTGAAGAAATACAACTATTAACTACTTGCATGTCAGATCCAATGGAGACGTAGTGGAGAGATAGGTGAAAGGGTTTGGTTGACTATTAGTTGTGACTATAGTGATGCATTCAATGCATCTACACACACATTGGAGATGCCAATGAGGATTGCGCAGTCAAGGAAGGAAATATTGCATTCATTCAGGGATCTTCTTTAGTAGGGATTGCGCAGTGGAGGCAGGTTGTCAGGAGGCAATAAATCGGTGCATGTGTGGACCAATTTTTGTATGACAGCGTGAGACGATTGTAGATTGTACTAAGAGCTCTATGAGTAGAGCTTTGTATGAGATTATTTCATGATCCATTGATATACATAATATATGATAGTTGGGGTTTTTAGCTTTAAGCTTTCTTGGTAAAACATCTTGTTATGTGCGATTGATTTTTCTTCATGTGTTTGCAATTGGCGATTTAATTTCCACAAATAATTAAGTAGAAGGTGTTACACAACATTTTGTCACTGTCCCTGCAATCCACATCCCGCACATTGGAGGGTCATTTCTGTGACTTATAATAAGTGTCATTCCTTGCAAAGACCATCATTGCATCCCTTTGCATGAGAATAATATTCCTTCTGTTAACAATTCCCTAGGCAGAGCTTCAAAAACCCCCTTTTTTTCCTTGGCGCGAGTAGCCAGTCCTACCCTCACGTCGATGTGGAAGATTAACACTGAGCCCACGCTAGTTGGTGCTCTATCCTAGTTAAGCACTCGCGCCAAGCTGTTTATGGAATGTTTTTTAAAAATATAGGCGAAGATTCCACCTCAACAACTTCGAGGATGAGTCATTGGGAGTGGTTGAACTAAATAACCACGAACTCCCTCCTTTAGTTTATGGTTTTCAACCTCCCATGAGAACCTCCTAAGGGAAAGGCCTCCCTCCCACCTTTGTAGGGATCCCAACCTCCTCCTTTACCTCTATAAAAGAATCTATCTCTCTTTGCATCAACTAGCTGAACACATTATAGCAAAATAACTTACCAGTTGAATAGTTGAACTTGGAGAATTGATACTATAGTTGAATAATTGAATCATTGAGAAGGTAGAACAAGGAGGAACTCCATTGAGAGAGCTTGAGCTCACCTCCTCATCCCGTTTGAATTCCTCGACGAGTATTGAGACGCGCTTGGGCTGAACCTCGCTGGAGGAGACCGCAACGTCAGAGCTTGGTTGTATCTCTTCTTTCTACTTAATATATATACATGACTATTGTCTGGTTCCCATTTTTGTGTTATATATTTATCGAATGAAAATATGCTTAGTCCTCTCTGACTGAATAGTAGTTTTGGATGGAATTATCATGTTGTATGCTGTTCTTTCTTTCTGATCTGTGTGCAGGTGTTTGAGCATGATTGCTGAAGAATTGTGACTTGCCGAGGCAGGAGCGAGAGGCCTTCATCACCACTACAATCACAATGATAGCGTTGGACCCCAGGTAGGCCATTATATCGTGTCTTCTTTCCATTCGAATAGCTAGGAACCTACACTCTAGCACGTCTCCTTCTTTCTAGACCCACTCTACGGCTAGAGGGATCGTTTCTGTCCGCAGAGAGGATTTACCTAGATAACAAATTGGCGACTCCACTGGGGAGCAGTGTGAGTTTGTCGTTTTAACTTGTTCGATCATTTTTCGGTCATTGATTTGCTTGTCTATCTTTTCTGGTTGGCTTATCTGTGTTTAAAACTCCTATTCAGCCCCAGAGTGTCCAGGTTGACCTCTGCTCATTTGAGTTTTTCCCTTTTCCCATGGTTAACTGGCTTGGCGCGCTTTTCATTTGAACAGTCACGCCGATTGGCGCAGGTTGCATTTGTAGCACTCGCGCCATCCCCTGTTTGGTGCGGAATATCACCTTACAGTCATGCCGATCCTTGTAGGTTTTTGGGTTTGACCTCTTTAATGGGTTTCTGGGTCAGATGTGCTTTATTTTGGGTTGTTTTTATGTGTGATTGAGCTTTAGGGACTATCTTTGACTGCTGTAGGCCTATTTTCCTCAGTCGTTTGTCTATTTCTTATTGGTATAGCTTAAAGCCTTAGGGTTTCTGAGTCTTTTTGTGCATTGAGCCTTTTGGTGGGAAGTCGAGTCTTTTGATTGTCATCGATCTCATTCCATGTTTGATTGCGCTAAGTTTCTTTGATCCTTTTGGGTATTTGATTTGGTTGGATGTGTTATTTCCTAAATCTACCTCAGGCTGAAGGAAGGAAAAATTCAGGGTAACATCAAACCACGCTCAGTCTGGTAGCTAGCCCTACCAGATCAGGAGAGGGCTCTCTCCAGGTCAATCTCAGCAAAAATAATCAATAGGGCTTGAGATGACTTGAAATAAAAGCTAATTTTAGGCTAGGTATATAAGTAAAGAGTTTGATTTTGATTTTGGGGGCTTTGTTGGAAACAAAGGGAAAGGCAGTTTTGGTTTCGGGGATGAGGCCTAGTTTTTGCAGAGTTCTGAATGGGGCAAGGAAGGCAATTGTTTTGATGCTTTGGATTGAATGAATGGATAGTTCAGACCAGTGAGGAGCTGAAGAGGGCAAGAGGCTTTCAAAAATCCTCTTCAAACAGATGAAAACATGGAAAATTAAACAAAACTGAAGGCAGAGCAAAGCAATCTAATGAATTCCACCTTTATCACTCATTTGTTTAATTTAAGAAGAAAGGAGAAGGGAAATGATACACATAAACATCAGTGAACTTACAATCACATGGAGAAAAACACCATCAAAACACAGAGCCACATGGATCCAAAAGAGTGCGGCAAACCATGGTCTATTCCTTTGCCAAAATTGCAGAGATGAAATGTACAATGAAATGCCAAGCAATCCCAAGTGTCCAACCCCTGAAAATGACTGAAGAATTACATGATATAGACAAGAATAACTCATTCCCATGCCTCTAGGGGTCGAGCTCATCATTCTAGGAGCTGTTTCAACCATATCTAAACTAGGAACTGGAAAATAGGCAATGGAACATCTTGCCTCTATATGATAGGAAACTGATTCATTCACTTACATTTCAATTTTTGGTGAATGAATCCACTAAGAGGAGTAAAAATGTGCCAAAATTACATCATGGTCATAAAATTACATCAAGTTACATCAAGAGTTACATGAAAAAGTCAAACTAGCCAAAACTAGGTGAAAATCTGAGTTGCTGAGTGAAAAATAGGCCAAATTTCCCAATGCACCGCGCCTAAAATCTCTATGCGTAGCACAACTTTGAGGCTGATTTTGAGGGCCTTCCTGAAGTCCAAATTGAGTGCAGGATAGCTCGTTGGAAAGATCTGCCTGTATACTTTCCAACCCAAGTGGAATTTCTGAATTTGGTTTCCATTTGCCCCTAAAAAAATCAAATCTCCCAACACTGCTTCCTGTGTGTCCAAAAAGTGGCAGAAAGGCCATTTTTAGGGTGTTTTTGACCCTTTAGGCAACCCAAAACTTCTCAAAATCCTTAGGTAATGGGTAGGAATGCATAAATTTTGATGAAAAATCTAGAAATACAAAGTTTTCTTCAAGAGGAGCTTCCAATTATAAGCGCGCGCCAAGTGGCGCTATGCTTCGGGCGGAAAAATATGTGTTTAGGCCAAAAAAATCAAAATTGACAAATTTTTTCCCAAATTTCTTGAAATTTGGGCTGAATGTCCAACATCAAGCGCTATGCTGGGCCAAAGAAGCTTCGGCCAAAATTTGGAGTCTATCATTCCTTTTGCGACGCTTTAATGCCTTCTTGGTGCGTGTAATTCAGTTGTAGAGTCATTGTCTCGGTCATAAGAAGTATCCGTCTCCATGAGAATTTGCAAGGTCTGTGTTGTCTTGTATGATAATGAGAATTTTGGTGTTTTGATTTTATTGGAAAATATATGTCAAATGGGAGGGAATATGGAGCAATGGGGTAATGAAAGTGATGGGCTATAATAAAGTGAAATAGGAAATGGGAATGATAGGAAATGAAATGAACTTAGGGATAGGGTGATTTGACCTTAGGGATGTCAAGAGATAGGGGAATGAGGACTGTGGTGAGAAAATAAACAGTGAGGAAGGGAAAAATGAGGTAAGGGAAATGTAAATATTTGACACCAAAATTAATTTCAAAACCCTAGGAGCATTTCTTAATCAAGACAATAGGGTTTGAGTTTTTTGCATTTAAATTCTCATACCAACACCCAGCACTTGTTAAGAGCAATGAGGAAGTGGCTTTAACTTATTCGAACAAGGAGAGACCAAGCAAAATTTGATGGGTTGGAAGAAACAACAAAAAATTTGCTTTCTACCATGTGCGTCGCGCAGTCTGCCCAGTGCGCCGCGCCAATGTATTTTTTACATTGGGGAGGCAGGCCCAATGCACCACGCTCCTCCGGTGGGTTGCGGCAGAAAGTACATGATACGCCACGCATAACTGCCAGTTTTACTTAAACTTCTCCTTCACTCCTCTCACCACTTCTTGGGCCTCTCACCACTTCTTTTGGATCATTGCTGTCTTTGGCATGCAAATGAAACTTTGAACAATGAAAATATCTCTTATGCCAAAGGTTTCAATTTTTGTTTTTTGAAAACCCACTTTGTAATATTTGTAAAACTTGACATCTCACTTTAAACTCTGTTTTGTCTCCTTTGTGCTTTTGGACTGAATGATGAGCTTTAGCACACTAAAACACCATAAATTCTGAGAAAAACTCTTCAATTGCAATGGAAAAACTCTTAAATTACTTTCACACCACATATTTGAGCACATTTGGAAAATTTGGAGAAGTTTATGGTGAAATTGGGCTTGCAGCTCTATGCGTTGCGCCACAAACCCAATGCATAGTGCCTTTTTACAAGAGGATTGTGGAGGCCTTCCCGATGTCCAAATTGGGCATGGGATAGCTCGTTGGAAATATTATTGAGTCTAATTTCCAACCCAACTGGAATTTTTAAATTTGGAGTTAATTTTCCCTATCAAAAATCAAATCTCCCAAGACTGGTCAAAATGTGCAAAATGAGGTTGCCTCAAGGCAGAGTGTTGTTGCAGTCAACTTTTGAAGGTCTTCCTCAACTAAAAATTGAGCTCATGATAGCTCATTGGAAATAAATTTGTGTCTATCTATCATTTGACTCATCAAGCAAGTAATTTGGCCAACCAAGCTAGGAGAAATCTTGATTTTCCCAAGGTCACTTTAGAGGTGCATCAATTCTCCTGAGGAAACTGTATTTTTGCAATTTCTCTAAAACCATGACACCTGTGTAAAAAGTGAAGGAGGTTTTTCTTCCATGGCATAGTTTTGACAAAAACCTCTCTCATTTTTCCAAAATTCATCTTTTATTTCTCATAAAAATCATTGGAGTAAAACCTATCCCGATGTGTGGAACAAGGGATTTGTCGAAATGAAGCGAAACTAAGGGGATAAGGGGCTTCTAAATTCTTTATAAAAATTTTGGAAGTAGGGAGGGATGTTAGGAAGTAGGGGAAAGTGGAATTTCAGAGATTGAGTGAGGGGAAGGGGTCCAAAAGGGCAAAACACAGGCCTATCCTAGAAAATTGCCAAGTTGTAGCAAGAAACTAGGGTTTGTGCAAAAATGAGGAATTTGGGGGATCTCAGTGATGGAAAGTGTTTAATAAGGTACATTAAGGATAGGGGAAGGTGTATGAACATTAGGATACAAGTTTGGCTGATGATTTGACCATCCAAGAGAAATTACCTCCAAAACCCTATGAGAGGGAAATGAACCTTACCTAGGCACAACTGAAGCATGAACAAGGTGTAAAATGACCCAGTGGAACTTGACATGATGATGAAAACCCTATGAATGACAGTACACTTCAGATGAATGGTGACATGGACCGACATTTGGACAACTTTGACAGGAGTTAAAGCAAACCCTAGACCTAATACCTAGTGACCAAATTTTGCTTGAAGACTCACTGAAATGACAAAATTTGACCTTGACACCTTAAAATCGCCTTGTAAGAGCATGTTTGATCGCTGGAGGAAGGCAGCAAAGGCTGACACTAACAGGATGATCATTTCACTTTTCGTTTTGGTTCTTCCTCCTGTTGCTCCAAGCATAGATTACATTGTTTGTTTTGGGTTGTTTTAGAAACTTTTCTCTGATTTGAAAAGATTGCAGCATTAGTTTGGGTGCTTTTTGTGTTTGTTTCATGTTGGTTGAGTCGTTCCATTTCAACTCTTGCGTTCACAACTCTCAGGCTAGTGTTTTATGTTTATTTGGTTTTTCATGTTATTAGTGCATTGCGTACTTTATTTCATTGAAAAAATCAAAAAAATTGTGCATTCTTTTCCTTGCATAGGAAATGGATAATTCTTTTGCATAACTAACATTGGGTAGTCTAGGAAAGGGTTTTTAATTTTCGTTGGATTGCATTATATGCATTATTGTTTGTCTTCGCATGTTCTCATTGTTTGATATTGTTTGAAAGATCTCTATCCTTCTCGTAAATAGCTTTCATTGAATGGAAAATGGTGTCCTTCTACATGTAGTTTGCATTTAAGGAAATTGAGATCCAAATTCTCTAAGGCCTTGAAACGGAGACATAATCCAAGATCAACTTTAAAATATATTCAATTAACCTAAGGAAATATTGGAACCTAATGCAACATTTAGTGGTTTAAGCTAGAGACATGTTCCGGCGTCTTAAAACCTAGTAGCTGTCGTTTGCCATCAGGCTCTAGACAGCGCTAGTACAAACTTGTGCTCCCCATACCGTCGCGTATATAAAGGGAGACCATCATAGGTTGCAATACTTTATCCATAGGAAGCCGAGTCTGCCGCCTTGTAACCATGATACATGAAACACAGCATTTGGGGAGACTACCTACACGTACGTCAAGTCCTTGGTCATTTCTCTTTCATTTGATCACCAAGGTGTATATGGAATTTCATGGAAAATTGGTGCACCCTCTTGCTTAGATATCCCGAGTAGTCATTTTTGATCTTTACTGACTCTCTAAAAGTGAAAATATCATCGAGCGCTTGTCCTTTCATGCTAATTTCAACCTGAAAGTGATAGAGTTACCTTTTGCATGTTTCTTGACTCTTAAAATCTGAAACAACAGAGTTTTGTTTCAATTTATTAAAATATTACTTGCCCACGAAATATTCCTGGTTGAAGTCATCTTCCTTAGTGTGTTGTTTTAGGGTTGTTTCCAATGGCAGCGTTTCCAAAGTTTACCAACCAAGGAATCCCCTCTGAAGGGAATCTTGGTCCTTTTCCTTCTCTTGGGAATGTTGGTTCTCCTTATATGGCAACATTATCCTTGCCTGGGTTAATTATTGGGTTTCCCGTGTGGTTATTTTCAATCTCGGTGGTCCCGAGTGGTTTGACCTCTATTCAACCATCTCCTCCATTTGAACAACAACATGTTGATTCTAAGGTGGACCTCTCCCCTTCATCGCCTATTCCTTCGTCCTCCTCTTCTACTTCGCTTGGTCAAAGTTTGGATTCCAGTAACCAGGTGACTAAGAAGAAGAAGAATAAGACGAAGAAGAAGAAGTCAGATAAGAGAGGCCAGCTCTGCGGCTTTTGCGCCTCAGGTACCTTTTGTTGATAAACCACCCAACCTTCCACGGAAAGTCAAATTCCCTTGCAAGCTGTGCAAGGGTGACCAATTTCTTCGAGATTGCCCTGGCATTCCCAAGGCGCTTGAAGTATGGTCCAACAGCCGTCCGTCATTGACTTTGGCTTCTGGGAGTCATGTTGGTGGCACATCTTCGACTAGTACTGATAAGACTCATAAGAAACAGGGTAAGATCATGAATCCCTGTAAGTTGTGTGAAGGGAATCATCCCATTCACATTTGTTTGTACATGGATGAAGCCACGAGAGTATTGGACAACCCTACTGTTTCTGCACCCTGCCTTCCGACTGGTTACCAGAGGCTTTCTTCGAGTCCCCTGCTAGTTGATTCAACGATCGTTCAAGAGTCATCCTTGGTCGATCCCACTCCCTCGGAAATTCAAATTCAAGAATCCGTTCTCGACCAACCATTGGTCGTGGAATCGGTCGATCTGATCCCGCCTATGGTTCATTAGGTCTTTTCCATCGAGAGTGGATCTCATTCAAGTGAGATCATTGTGGGGGGAATGAGATCATTGCTAGATTCTTCTTGTGCACGTTTGTTAGTGTTTTGTCTTCAAATACTTGGCAAGCTTTTGGTTCTCCACCGCTTGTGCCTGTTACTCATAATCTGTTGGCATTTAACAGAGGAACCAGTCAATCGTTAGGGATCCTTCTGAAGTTTCGTATTACTTTGGGAGGGAAAACCATCTATATAGACGTGATGGTTGTTCTAAGCCCCTTGGATTTCAATTTACTCCTGGGGCGTGACTATGCTTATGCCATGGGCGCGCTTGTCTCTTCCCTCTTTCGTGTGATATGTTTTCCACATGAAGGTCGGATCGTGACCATTGATCAACTTTCATTCTTTGGTCCTGATGTGGTAGCTGGCCCACCATCCTCCCTTCCCGGTCTTTATCCGCCGGTTGTATCTTCCTCGCCACAAGTTAATTATGTGGCTACCTGTCTCGTGCCTGCATTCAGTGATAGTGCCATTGTGCATCGTGTGATGGGGGCATTAGGTCCTGATTTCCGAGATGTTGTTCTCCCATCAGATGAGACCTTCTTGGAAGCCATGAATTCTTGTTCGACATGGTAAAATCTCTTCGGAGCATAGTTCGTTTTCTTGTGTCAATCTCCTTAAAAAATGAAACAAGGTTTCATGGGGATAGTTGTTTTACTGTGTCAACCTCGTTAAAAAATGAAACACGTTCCTGTTCAATTCGAGTCTTTGATACGATCTTGTAAAATCCAAGTCGTGTCTTTCGCCTGATCTCGTAATTGAACCTTCGGTCCATCCACCTGTCAGTAACTAGAAGTCTACTCCAGTGAATGGACTAAAGCTTGAGGGCATGTACCTCCAATTGAGTCACCATGCTGGGGGCATGCAAACTTATTTCAAGCATAGTTTGTTTTCGTTTCAAGCTTGTGTAAAAATGAAACTGGTTTCAAGCATAGTTTTCTGAAAAGTTTCAAGCTTGTGTAAAAATGAAACCAGCTTCAAGTAGAGTTTTCTGTTTTCAAGCTTGTGTAAAAATGAAATCATTCTTATTTTACCTCTCGTGATTTCCATTTTATCAGCCTGTTTTGCTAGATGAGCCTTGGTTTTCTCATTCCAACGTTACCATCTACTCGGCCGATCATATGCCCTCACTTGGTTGTTTTACCCATTCCCAAGGAACCACTGCAATGAGTGGTCTTGTTAGCCATCCTCTTGACCTCTACTTGTTCTGAGCAGTTCCACCATCACCGGAACCAGTTGCTACCCTTAATACCACTCGTTCCTCTAGGAGGAGTCAACTTTCAGCTCTTTTTTGACTCTCTAAAACTGAAAAGATTGCCGAGGCTCTTGTCATTTTGAACTCGTTAACTGGCTGCGAAACGATATCTACTCAGTATACATTTACCCCTTTTTCAGGCTGGGATAGATTATTTATGAAAAAGGAATACCTTAGCTGATTGCGACTAAGAGGTTATTTCAGATTTTGTTTTCTATCTTTTCGGATCTGAGAGACAATTTACGAAAAGGGCCATGCTCGAGTTTTCTTTTCCGCCTTCTTTTCAAACTCTCTAAACATGAAAAGATGTCGAGTTCTCCCTTTGTCAGACTCGTTAAAACCCTGATGACATCGGACTTCGTCGCCATGACGTTACTCGAGTTCCTCCTTCCTAGGGCTTGTAAAATGGAATAGGTTGGATTTTTCTGAAGGAAAAAATTACATTGCAAGCATATGCTATCCCCTTCAAGGTTGTTTTAAAAAATAATTGGGGTACTCACCAGAAATGGTGGGGGAAAATGGAACCAGTTTTTAGTTATGTTGGCAGTATGTCGCTATTGAACATGGCACTTGTCTGCATTCGTGTCGGGTTGGGGAAATCTCATTCCGTCATTTTTGCCTCCATGGGTTTGGGTAATCTCTTTTGACCTCTAATTTTATCTTTGCCACGTCATCATAACCTTAGATCCCTTGATGTCAAATACTGCCAAATCCAGTGTCGTGTCGCTGATATGTTCAAGAGAAGTTTGCCTCTGTAGTTTTCAACCTCTGATTCTCTGTTGGTCTTGATTCACAAATCATCATTTTCCTCTGTCTCGTGTCGATGGTGTGGAAAACATTATGTCCCTCCTTCGACCAGGTCACTTCCTATTAACTTCAGCTTGTTATCCAAGAATTTGATCTAGAGACTCCCTTCTAGTACCTTGGAGCCTGCATGCCTTAATGGCAGTTTTTTTGCATTCGACGCAAGGTTCACATCATTGGCCTTCGATCGAGTGATTCTGCGGATGTTCAACGCCAGATCACTATTCACATCTCGTGTATTGTACCTTTCGTACCTTGAGGGACATTGTCATTATTGGTGGTCTCTCTTGCATCTGTTAACAACTTTCATCATTGGCTGGTAATTAGACGATTTTCTTGCATGTTCGACTTCAGCTCATATATCTGCATGCTTGGAATTGTACTTGTTCGGGTCGAGATGGAGCGCAAGACCTTGGGTTTTGTCTGATGAAATCCAGGCTGCGGGTTTTTGTGGATTATCATGACTTATTGCATGAATCTTTTGATTGGATGGTTGTGACCATACCTAAGTCTATTTTTTGATCCTTATTTACTGGATGGCTGCGTCCATACCTTGGATCTCAGTTTTTATGTACTCTATTATGGATGGCTATTCCCATGCCACATATTCATGTACCAGAGATATCAGTTGTATTCGTAATTGCAGGTTTTTTGACAGCGGTGTTTGGTTCGAATGCGTTCTCATAAAGCATTTCACCCCTCCCTCTCCCTCGGACCTCATGCTTTAGGGGGCATCTGTTACACAAAATTTTTTCGCTGTCCCTGCAATCCCCATCCCACACATTGGAGGGTCATTCTTGTGACTTATAAGAAGTGTCATGCCTTGCAAAGACCATCATTGCATCCCTTTGCACGAGAATAATATTCCTTTTGTTAAGAATTCCCTGAGCAGAGCTTCAAAAACCCCTGTTTTTTCCTTGGTGCGAGTAGCCATTCCTACCCTCGCACCGATGTGGAAGATTAACACTAAGCCCATTCCAGTTGGCACTCTGTCCTAGTTAAGCACCCATGCTAAGCTGTTTATGGAATGTTTTTTAAAAATAGAGGCGAATATTCCACCTCAACAACTTCGAGGATGAGTCATTGGGAGTGGTTGAACTAAATAACCACGGACTCCCTCCTTTAGTTTATGGTTTTCCACCTCCCATGAGAGCCTCCTAAAGGATAGGCCTCCCTCCCACCTTTGTAGGGATCCCAACCTCCTCCTTTCCCTCTATAAAATAGGCTATCTTTCTTTGCATCTACTAGCTGAACACATTATAGCAAAATAGTTGACCATTTGAATAACTGAACTTGGAGAATTGATACTATAGTTGAATAATTGAATCATTGAGAAGGTAGAACCAGGAGGAAATCCATTGAGAGAGCTTTATCTCACCCCCTCATCCCGTTTGAATTCCCTGACGAGTATTGAGACGCGCTTTGACTGAACCCCGCTGGAGGAGACCGCAACGTCAGAGCTTGGTTGTATCTCTTCTTTATACTTAATATATATACGTGACTATTGTTTGGTTCCCATTTTTGCATTGTATCTTTATCAAATGCAAATATGCTTAGTCCTCTCTGACTGACTAATAGTTTTGGATGGAATTATCATGTTGTATGTTGCTTTTTCTTTTTGATCTGTGTGCAGGTGTCTGAGCATGATCGTGGAAGGATTGTGACTTGCCAAGGCGGGAGCGAGAGGCTTTCATCACCACTACAATCACAACGACAGCGTTGGACCCCAGGTAGGCCATTCTACCGTGTCTTCTTTCCATTCTAATAACTAGGAACCTACACTCTAGCACGTCTCCTTGTTTCTAGACCCACTCTAGGGATAGAGGGATCATCTTTGTCCGCAGAGAGGATTTACCTGGATAACATAATGATTATGTATTTAAAAATGGATTAAATTGTTAGATCAGGAGAGTCTGGGAATACATCACAGTATTTATAAATTTCTACATGGTATCAGAGCTGAAGATATTGCAATATTGAAGCAGTGTTGAGTTTTATTGGTGGAACAATTTGAATTTGCTACAAGAATTTCTTGGTGTGACAGTTGAGTAAACATCGAAATGGCTTTCAATGGTTTGCGGTTGGAGTATGCACTCGAGGGAAAATCGAACTACATGCATGGAAGGCTAGGATGGAGGCAGTGCTTGAAGATAATGGCTTGAAGGAGTTCATCGACAATGATATTCCTAAGCCCACTTCGACAGATGCTGCATTACTTGATGCCTGGCAAAAGAAAGTAGTGAAGATGAGAAGGATTCTGTTGGAAGGTGTGAAAGACCATATTGTGTCAAGCCTTCATGTGAAAGCCACTCCATTTTCAATGTGGAAGGATTTGACAGATATTTTCCAAAGAAGTAGCGACCATAGGAAGTTGGCGCTAAAAGATAAACTCAGAAAAATCAAAATGGAGAAGGGCGACAGTATTCCAAAGTATCTCACGAAGTTTTTCCAATGTCAAGATGAGCTGGGGAGTATGGGAATTACAGTTGTTGATGATGATTTGGTGAGCTTGGCTCTCCTTGGACTTCCAAAGAGTTGGCACAGTTATGAAGAATCTGTCAACGGACGAGAGAAACTGCTGGATTGGGAGCGACATTGGTCAGATCTAGTGCAGGAGGAGATAAGGTGGAACACCAGGGATGGCTCTTCATAAAAGCATGATGATGAAGAGGATTGTGCTTTGGCTGCCAAAGAAAGGAAAGTGAGGGGAAAGAAATTCCACTCAAAATTCGAGGCTAAAGGCAAGAAGCTGGATTTGTCCAAAGTGAAGTGTTTTCACTGTCATGAAAATGGGCATCTCACCACTAATTGCCCACAGAAAAAGAAGAACAAGAAGGCTGCTGGAGATGTAGCTGGTGAGGCCCTTGCCTCACAATTTGAACTTGATTTCTCTTTAATCGCATGCTTGGTTTCAAGCGCAATGGGATTGGTGTGGTATCTTGATAGTGGTGCTTCCTTCCACATGATGAGAGATAAGGAGCTTTTCAGCGACTTGGAGGAGAAATATCTCCAAATGCTTATTGAGAGGGAGTCAGGTAAACCATTTTTGTTGAAAGATGTTATGCATGTTCCAGGTCTAAAGAAGAACTTGGTCTCAGTCATGATGTTAGAGGAAAAAGGTTATGACGTTGTTTTCAGCGATGGAAAAGCTTTCCCACGACACAAAATAATGGGTCAAGCCAAGAATATAGGGATTTGAGTTAAGAATATCTACAAGCTGGAGGTAGATGGCTGCGCTGCAATGGTGGGAAAATCAGAAGAAGTAGTGAGCTGGGATGAGGGTGAATTATGACACAGACGATTGGGCCATCTTCACCATGGCGCCCTGAAGATTTTGCAGAAGATTTCTACTGGACTTCCCAAGGCTACACTTGTGTAGTTGGATCACTCCAAGGGATGTACTATGGGTAAGTTTGTGAAGACCACCTTTCATGAAAAGGAGAATCGTGCTTCGGTGATCCCAGAGAGAGATCACACAGATGTGTGTGGGCCATTCTCGGTTGCTTCAAACAACAAAACACATGTATTATGTTATTTTTTTTGATGACTATTCTCATAGATGCTGGATCTTCTTCATGCAAAAGAAGGATCAAACATTCTCAAAGTTCTGTGAGTTTAAAGCATTGGTGGAGAAAGAGTCGGGGAAGCAAATGAAGGATTTGCGGAGTGATAATGGTGGTGAATATATATCGAACAATTTCAAAGAATTTTGTAACAAAGAAGGAATTTAGAGAGAACTCATAGCGCCTCATAACCCACAACAGAATGGGGTCGCGGAGAGGAAGAACAGAATGATCATGGGTGCTGCACAAGCCATGTTGAATGATCAGGGCCTACGAATGCACTTATGGGTAGAAGCATGCAACACTGCAGTTTATGTGCAAAATTGTTGTCCTCATAGAGTACTTGGCATGAGTAGACCTTAAGAAGCTTTTACTGGTAAGAAGCCAAATGTTTCTCATTTAAATATTTTTGGCTCATCTGTTTATGTTCATGTGACCAAGAACGCCAGGAAGAAGCTGGAGCCGACTTCTGAAGTTGGGATATTTGTGGAGTACACAGAAAGACCCCATAATTATCGTGTGTATTTTCCAAATATTATAATGATTGTGGTGCGACGGGATATAAAATTCAATGAGGAGAAAGCCATGAAGTTGTCGCTTGATAGGGAGCTAGACTTGAATGCAGAGGAGGAACTTTTGGTTCCCAAAGATGAGGCTCTATATGTGGATCAGCCATAGGAGGAATTTCATGGAGTGGAGGAGTCCACTCATGCAGAGCCAAACATCAGAACAGGCAGAAGGCATACTACCGAAGTTGAGAGGCTGAAGCTTGATGCGGCACAGAATGTGGGAGTTCCTACTTCACAGCACAGATAGAGACAGTCACCTAACCATTTCACTAGATACATGGCTCTCTTGAGAAAATGTATTGTGACAGAGCCATATTCCTTTCAGGAAGCAGTGCAGGAGCCCAAATGGGTAGATGAAATGGTGGAGAAGTATGACTCCATTGTCAGAAACAATGCTTGGGAAATTGTTCCAAGGCTAGTTGATAAATCAGTGGTAGGTTCAAGATGGATCTGCAAGGTAAAGCAAGATGCTGATGGAGTGTTGAGAAGTATAAGGCAAGATTTGTGGCCTGGGGCTTCTCATAGATCGAGGGGATTGATTATGAAGAAACCTTTGCACCTGTCGCACGGTATTCTACCATAAGGACCATCCTTGCTCTCTCAGCGCAGATGGGTTGGCACCTTCATCAGATGGATGTGAAGATTGCGTTCTTTAATGGGATCATTGAGGAAGAAGTGTACATTGATAAACCTGAAGGATTTGAGATCTTCAGCAGCGAGTCACATGTGTCTAGACTCAAAAGAGCGTTGTATGGGCTGAAGCAAGCACCCCGTGCTTGGTACACTCGGATCGACACCTATTTCACTGGACTTGGCTTCACCAAGAGTGAGGCGGATGAAAACCTATAACAGATTGTGGTGGAGGGTAGGATTTTTATCATTTTTCTTTATGTTGATGATTTAATATTGACTGGTGATGAGCAATTGATACACTCATGCAAGGAGGACCTTGCAAAGGAGTTTGAGATAAGGATATGGGCCTCCTTCACTATTTCCTTTGATTGGAAATATGGCAGCGAGATGGTGAACTGTTTGTGTCTCAAGGAAAGTATGTTTGGGAGATACTTGGTAAATTTCACATGGAGGACTGCAAACCCATGGATACTCCTCTTCCAGGAAATTGGAGGAAAGAGGATACTACATCAGCAGAGATAGTGGATGCTACTCTCTATCGACAGTTGGTGGGTTCGCTCATGTATTTAGTTAATACAAGATTGGACATATACTATGCGGTGAACTAGCTTAGTCAAGTGATGGTTAAGCTTACCAAGCTCTTTTGGAAGGCGGGAAAGCATGTCCTGAGATATCTCAGGGGCACATCTGAGTATGGCTTATGGTACAGACAGATGGATGAGGTGAAGTTGCATGGCTTCACGGATGTAGATTGGGCAGGCATCCCAACGGAAAGAAAGAGCACATAAGGAGGGGTTTTCAGTATCGAATCTACAACTGTTTCTTGGTATAGTAGGAAACAAAGATTTGTGGCACTCAGTTCAGCGGAAGCAGAATACATGGCAGCAAGTCAAGCTGCATGTGAGGCTATCTAGATGAGGAAGATCTTGGTTTGTTTGTCTGGTTCTCATTTAGATCCTACAATGATTCATTGTGATAATCAGAGTTGCATTAAACTGTCGATTAATCCTGTGTTTCATGATAGATGTAAGCATATAGATATTCGGTATCATCATATCAGAGATTGTGTGTAGCGGAAGATCATGTTGCTTTAGTACATTCCTATGAAAGATCAGGATGCAGATATTTTGACGAAGGCACTCACCAGGAGAAAATTCAAATACCATAGAGGCAGGATTGGGGTGAAGGATAATCCATTTCTTGTTGAGAGGGAGTGTTGAGATTCAACAAGATGATGATCTTGGTGAAAATTAAGCGCCTTCACTAGGTGGGGCCCGTAGGCTATTTTTAGGTGTATGTCTATTTTTAGAATGGTGAGCATATTCTAAAATTAGCAGGATACTAATTCTAGATGATTGATAAAATTCTATCTTTAGATGAGTTTCTATTTTTAGAGATATGGGTGAAGTCTATTTATAGATCGCATATCCAAAAATAGAATGCATGACGATTATTATTAGCCCCTAATGATTATCAGACAATAAATAATACCTTATTCTCTTGAGGCACTTGATTTCAGTTAACTGATGTGGCAAACCAGTTAGCTAAAGGAATTACACATTCCAAGGTTGGTTGGTGGGACATGCATGGTGGAATTCGTTGTAACTGATTGTGGCAGAGTTGTAACTGAGTTGGAAGAGTAGTTATGGGAGTTGTTATTTAGTTTAACTCAGTTGTGCTAGTTGTAACTCATGATACACTAGTGAGAGATCAATGAATTAATTATTTAATTAATTCACAAACATTTTCTTACATGCAACTGAAGAAATACAATTGTTAACTACTTGCATGTCAGACCCAGTGGAGACCCAGTGGAGAGATAGGTGAAAGGGTCTGGTTGACTATCAATTGTGACTATAGTGATGCATTCATTGCATATACACACACATTGGAGATTCCAATTAGGATTTCACAGTCAAGGAAGGCAATATTGCATTCATTCAGGGATCTTCTTCAGCGGGTATTGCGCAGTGGAGGCAGGCTGTCAGGAGGCAGTAAATTGGTGCATGTGTGGACCAATTTTTGTATGACAGTGTGAGACAATTGTAGATTGTACTGAGATCTCTATGAGCAGAGCTTTGTATGAGATTGTTTCATGATCCATTTATATACATAATATATGATAGTTGGGGTTTTTAGCTTTAAGCTTTCCCAGTAAAACATCCTCTTATGTGCGATTGATTTTTCTTCATGTGTTTGCAATTGGGGATTTAATTTCCTCAAAGAATTAAGTAGAAGGATTTTGTATTTAATAGTGGATTAAATTGTTAGATAAGGAGAGTCCGGTAATACATCACAGTATTTATAAATTTCTACAAAGTGGAGTGCTACTATGACATGACTCGACCTCGTAGTTCCTGTTAAGGAAGTGGGGCTTACAACTGAGACTTATTGACCTTCCTCAGGAACCAAAAATCACTCAAAGGTTGAACAACCACCCCAGGTGATCAATCCCTAATGTGGAACCATTTTTCTATGACCTATACCTATAACCGCACCCTTGACATTGCCTGAATGCGGTTGTGAGGCTCCAATCGCACTCAAAGCCTTGCTCCATGCAGTTATTACCTCAGATCTCTAGTTCTATGCCCGCGGTCCTGATATTTGAGCCACTTTTCTAGGTTAGTCTCTAGACCACTGCCCAGAACTTCCCGTAACTTTCTAGAATCATATTTCTCATAACGAAAATGCTAAACATTCAAACTTGGAACCATAACTTGACCTAGACAATATGGAACACACTAGGCATTTTGTCAAACATATAGTAAACATGTAAGCTACAACTCATGAATGTATATATGAGTGTAAATCTATTTACTTTAGCTAAAAATCACCGAGAGGGTCTAATTCCATCTCAAGTCGTTGCAACAACACTAGCTAGTCCATGCATTCATCAACCATTCGATAACTTATCAAAGCATAACAAGATCCATAACTAGAGCACGTCATAAATCATGGTTATAACCAACATATAACCAAAATGTTAACCATGAATGAACAACCATCAAATCATCATAATAATAGGTAAAAGTACTTATGCAAAATCAACCAAAGTCAGGGACTTCCACATACCACCCGACCATAAATTGAGCTGAACCAAATCTTTCGTTCAGCCAATGATCCCTGTGCCATATTCCAAGCATGAATGTGGGATCTCATGGGATAAAACAATTCATAAAAAACCAAGGGAATCCAGAGGTTAAACCACCTCCACCCTCAAACTACCGTGATCTCACCTAAACCGGTCCCGAGATCACAAAAGAAAACCAATCTTGGATGCCTCAGAATTTCTTCACCTTACCTTGAGGAATTTTCCTATCTCCACCCACCCGTCGAGGCTTCTCGGAGAAAACCATCTCCACCCACAACCCTTGGGAATTTTCTTGAGACCACCTTACCCAGTTCCAAAACTTTCCAGTAATCCAAAGCTCGACCAAGATATGAATCCCATCAGACTATGACTATCTAGATGGAAAGCCAAGGTTGAAACCACTTTCAAACCAGGAAAAACCCATGCCAGTGAAAGTAAATGAACCAAATAAAAAAATGCATGAACCATGCATTCACACCTCAACTAGGAAATCACACATGCAACTTGTTACCTACAAAATATTCTTGTTAAAGTTGTTGATCCATGATCTTCCTTGTTTTCCCTTACTTTCCTTTTCCTTCCTTGATTGCTTGCTCTCTCTCTCTCTCTCTCTTGATCCAAGCTAAAGCTGAAAAAAAGTTGTGTATTGATCCTTTAATGCCTTTTTATTCTTGATGTCTCTTTTTTCTTTATTTTCCTCTAATTTACTTAGCATGAAAACCTATGTCCCTTCACCTTCCTTTTCTCCTATTTTCATTTATTTTCATAAAAAAAAGCCAATAATTGCCTCTTTACCTTGGCTAATTTCCATAGCCATAAATAAACCAAAAGTGATGCCCACTAAAGTGATTTTCCCAACATTCATCCTGGAATACATGTCCCATGACCTTGGTCTTATTTCTCCTTTATTAATTTTATTACATTAAATTTAACCTGGGGCTGTTACAACCCCCCCCCTAGGGGAACACCTTTCTCGGTGTTCTATGACACCTATGAAAAAAAACTGCTAAAATCAAGACATACTACCCATGGAGCTTTATAACATAGCTCGATGCTATATTTATAACGAACAACTATTGCAAACCATGACCAACATGACAATCATACCACTTATTGGAGCTCTATAACATAGCTTAATGTGATATTTACAACCACACACACACACACACACCAAAAACACATTTGCTTGGACCAGTAAATAATGAAGGATATAAAGCCAGTATCTGATCAACCATCTCCCATGTAGCTTCATCGGGCTCAAACTAGTTTCACTTCACTTTAACTTGCTCTATTTCTCAATTCCAGAGCATGAGTTGTTTCTGATACAATATGCATTATGGTTCCGGGTCGACTTCTCCCTTTGGTTCCACCTGCAATACAAATCAGTAAATCACATGATCAACATCCTGGACATATATCTTAAGCAATGAAACATGGAAAACATCATGGAATTTCACTATCAGAGGTAGTGCAAGTTTTTAGGTCATTGGTCCAATCGTCTCAAGGATCTCAAAAGGCCCACAATACTGAGGTGCCATCTTGGCACATGATCCAATGCTCAATTAGCTCTTCTTGTGCTTGATGCACAAGTACACATTCTCCCCAACCTGAAACTCCTTAAATTCCTTGTGTTGATATGCATAGCTATTTTTCTTGTCCTTTGATGTCTTTCAATTCCTTTTAATAACTTGCATTTCCCGTTCCATGTATTCCAACATATCCGATCCAATCAACACCCCATTCGCTAGATCACTCTAGTTGATAAGAGTATTACAACTCTGCCCATAAATAACCTTAAAAAAAATCATCTTCAAGGACTCTTTATACCCATTGTTATAAGAAAATTCATCTAGTGGAAGATAATCCTCCCACTTCCTCTGCTGATGCATGGCATACATCCTCAACATATCCCCAAGAATCATGTTAATCCTCTTTGTTTGTGGATTATAAGCCGTACAGAAATCCAAATTTGTCCCTAAACCTACAAAAATGCCTTCCAAAACCTGAAAGTGAACTTGGCATCTCTGTCTGATATCATCCTCTTAGGAACACCATGCAACCTCACTATCTCCATGATGAAAATCTAAGTTACCTCACTAGCTGAATTAGTAGACTTAACTGCAATGAAGTGAGCTACCTTTCTTAACATGTCAACCACAACCATGATGGAACAATGTTGCTTTAATTTCATTGGAAATCCTGTAATGAAGTCCATGGAAATGACCTCCAATTTCCACTCTAGAATTGGAATCGGTTGCAATAAACCAACATGATGCTTACAGTCCGCTTTTACCTGATGTCAATATGAAAATATAGCAACAAACTTAGCCACCTCTTTCTTCAAGTTCATCCAATGATAGAACTTCTTAATTGTTGTCAATGTCTTCTGATATCCCAGGTGACCTGAATATGACTTGACATGAAATTCTGTCAAGACAAGATTCTTGAGCTCACTGTCATCCAACAGATAAATCATGTTCTTGAATTTGACCAAGCCATATGATGTGAGATGATACTGCTCATCCCTATCATCTTCAACCTACTGTTGTAACCTATTCCTCAATTGTTGATACATGTCATCATGTTTTCCTTCCTACAATATCCACTCCTGCAAGTCTGTACCATAAGAACTCACTGCTGCAATGTGATTCACCTACACTCTCATGCTAAGAGAATCTAAAACATTGTTCTCCTTTTCCTTAATGTATCTGATCTCAAAGTCAAACTCATTGAGAGTATCTAGCCGTCTATCTTCCCTAGCATTCAAATTAGGTTGGTCAAACAAGTACCTCAATCCACTATGATCACTCATCAGAATAAACCTCCTGCCAAGAAGATAATGTCTCCACATATTCAAGAAATGAATGATAGCTACCAACTCAAGATCATGAGTCACATAGTTATGCTCGTGCTTATTCAACTTCATTGAATCATAACATACCACCTTACCTTCCTGCATCAGAACTCCTCCAAGTCCTCTTGCAAGCATCTATACATACCATGAACTCTTTATCTGGATCTGCAATCTTCAAGGCTTGAGTATTTGTAAGAAAATGTTTCAGCGACTGAAATCTAGTTGCAAACTCCTCAATCCATTCAAACTTCTTTCCTTTCCTTTGAAAATATGTAATAGGACAGGAAATCTGTGAGAATTTCTTGATGAAACTCCTATAATAACCTGCTAGTCCCATGAATGATCTGACCTCATCCACAATCCTAGAAGCTAACCACACCATGACAACTTTAATATTTTCTGGGTCCACTGTTATGCCTTCCTTGGAAACAAAATGTCCCAATTATTGAACTTCAGTCTAAAAGAAACTTCACTTACTAAGATTGGAATACAACTGATGCTCTCTTAGAAATCTCAATACTATAACCATGTGTTCTGCATGCTCTTTCTCATTCTTAGAATATATCAATATATCATCAATGAACACTATCAAAAACTTGTCTAGATAAGGGCACAACACACTATTCATCAAACACATGAAAGTAGCAGGAGCATTAGTAAGACCAAATGAAACTATGACAAATTCATAATGGCCATACTTAGTACAATATGTGGTCTTGTAGATTTCCTCTTCTTTGATGCGTACCTGATGATATCCTAATCCCAAGTCCAACTTTGAAAACACTGTTTCTCCCTTCAATTGATCAAATTATTCATCAATTTGCGATAATGGATACTTGTTCTTGATAGTCAATTTATTTAGCTGCTTGTAATCAATGCACAATTTGAGAGTACCATCCTTCTTCTTAAAAAAAAACACTGGTGCACCCCTAGCTGCACACTTTGCCTTATTTATGCTTTATCAAGCATCTCTTTAAGTTACAACTTCAATTATACCAACTCTGGAGTGATATCCTGTAAGGTGCCTTTGATGCTAGTGCTGCTCTTGGTACCAACTCAATAGAGAAATCTTCTTCCCTATGAGGCAGTAAATTTGAAATCTCTACTGGAAACACATCATGAAACTGCTACAAGATAGGACAACCCTTGAAGACTTCATCATCCTCAATATCCTTCCCCTTGTCATTGGAAACATGAATTGCAAATAATACATACCCTTTCCTGTAACTACGCTTAGCCTGCATAGTTGTAACCATCCTCACTAATGAAGGCTTCTTCTTTCCCTGCAATATTATCTTCTCTCCATCACCATCCAAACAATCAATAGACTTCTCATAACAATCTACCTTAGTCCTGTATGTGAACAACCAATCCATACCCAAAATCATATCATAGGAACCTAAAGGAAGCACTTTTAGATGTGCTGATGTAGGCATACCATTCAGCTCAAATGCACAATATCTCAACCAATGATGAACTCTTTTCTTGGTCCCCGTAGCCTACTACAATAACCAAGATTTTACATGCACTTCTTTACTCAAGCCACACTTATCCACTAGGAAAGGACTAAAAAAAATATAATTTGATCTGGGATCAATCAAAATGGAAACAACTAGATCACAAAGATTACCTTCCATCTCAATAATGGATGCATGATGATCTGCATGCCTATTATCAAGTGTTTCATAAATATAAGGAATTCTATGATCGACATCCCCAATTGTCTACACCTCCTAAGCACTATAGATATGAGGTCTACCATCCTGGTACAACAAACAATCCTTCTTGTGATTATCTTTGCCAAAAATCCAACACTACAACAGTTCTCTGCCACTACCCTTATTCTGCTGCTCTCCAGGCTGAGGTCCATGTCCCTTCTCAACTGTGTTAAACTTCTTGTAAGGAGCCACATTTTCTTTCTCGCCTGCATATTGAGGTATTTCTTTCTTCGAAGGCCGTTTTCCCTTAGCCTTCTCATTCCCTTTCCAATATTGCTTAGGCTCAGTCTTGCGCTTTGATGCTCATAACAATGCTTCAATTTCCGAATGACTTCCTACAATGACCGAGGTTCATCATACTCAATCTGATCCTTGAATGTTAACGAAAGTCCACTAATGAACCTTTGAAACTTCGTCTTCTCATCCTTGGGGTAAGGCACATACCTCAACAACTCCAAAAACTTATTTGTGTACTCTTCAAGTGTCATAGTCCCCATCTTCAACTCATAGAACTCCTTAGCATTTCCATCATAATATCTCTTTGAAAATTACTTCTTCCTGAAGATTCTCTTAAACTCATGCCAACTCAACTCCTCTATCCTGATTCCTTTAACATGGTTTACATATTCCCACCATATATTTGCGTTTCCCTTGAGGCTGAAAATAACTATCTTGGCTTTCATGTTCTCTGTATAGTCATGAAGCTAAAAGAACTTCTTCATCCCAATCAACCATGCTTCTTCATCTTCTAGTTTCTTTAGCTCTCCGTCAAATTTAAGAGGCTTGGATTTTTTGAAATCAGCTAACAAGTATCCCTTCTCACTCCTTCTATAAGGATGATAATGATGATGACCATGATTTCTATTTGAAATAGAACCAAAATAGAACCCATAACCACTACCTCTCTTATCAGGTGTAGCCACCCATCTTCCACCTTTGGCTGTGTCATCCTTGTCCAACATGTGCCTTGATCGAGACCTGCTACCATATGCACCATTAGTCCTTTCTTCATGTCCATAACTATTTCTTGGTTTTCCCTGTCACTACAAATATGATAAGCTCTACAGGATCAATACATTGACCTCAACTTGCTTTTATTGAGCCCTGGCAAGCCTTTCTTGTGACTGAATTATCTTGTCAGTATCTATCTTGCAAATCCTGATTTCTGCCTTCAAACTTCTCAAGGTATATGCTGTGTCAGGAGAATACTCTTCCCCATGTTTCTCAACTAATCTATAAAGAGAGTCACGTGAACTGTAGTCCACCATTTTGCTCGTCATCTCTGCTCCTCATCTTCTCATTTGCACAAATCAATCCAAATTATCTCTATATATATATATATATATATATATATATATATATATATATATATATATATAGTGACACCAACATATAGACCTATCGACATCATCTCAATCATCAAGCATGATACCACAAACTGTAAAACCGACTAAATACATGAAAACCATAGCCACTGCAACGCAAGCATACAACTGACATGCATGTATAACAATCACATCCCGCCCATACATTCCAAGTATTTTAACTTGGAAGCTCTGATACCAATATTTAAAATGCCACCCCCCCACATTTACCTGCTTTTATAATCCCTCTGGGTAAATGTGAAGCAGAGTGCTACTATGATATGACCTAACCTCCTAGTTCTAGTTAAGGAAATGGGGCCTAAAATTGAGACTTACTGACCTTCCTTAGGAACCACAAATCACTTAGAAATTGAACAACCAACCTAGGTGACAAATCCCTGAGCTGGAGCCATTTTTCTCTGACCTAAACCTATAATATCAACCTTGAAACTTCCTACATGCGGTTGTGAGGCTCCGACCACACGCACAAGCCTTGCTCCACGTGGTTATGACCTCAGATCTCCAATTATGTACCTGCGGTTTCGAGATCTGAGCCACTTTTCCAGGCTAGTCTCCAAACCATTGCCCATAACTTCCTGTAACTTTCCAGAATCATATTTCTCATAATGACAATCTAAACATTCAAACTTGGAACCAGAACCTGACCTATAAAACCTAAAACACATTAGAAATTTTGTCAAACATATGGTAAACATGTAAGCTATAGGTCATGAATGCATATATGAGTGTAAATATCTATACTTTAGCTGAAAATCACTAGAAAGGTCTAATTCCCTCTCAAGTAGCTACAACAACACTAGTTAGTCCATGCATTCATCAACCATTCGATAACTTATCAAAGCATAACAAGAGCCATAACCAGAGCACATCATAAATCATGCTTATAAGAAACATATAAAAAAAATGTTAACCATGACAAAATGACCATCAAATCATAATAATAACAAGTACTCATGAATCACAATAGGAATATACCTCTTTTTAATATATGCAAATCCAACCAAGTCAGGGAATTCCACGCATCACCCAACCATAGATTAAGTTGAACCAAATATGAATTTCTGACAATCACCCTCGTGCCATATTCCAAGCATAAATGTGGGATCTCATGGGATAAACCAAGTCATAAAAAACCAAGGGAATCCAAAGGTTAAACCACCTCCACCCTCAAACTACCGTGATCTCACCTAAATCGGTCCCAAGATCACAAAACCAAACCAAGTTTGGATGTCTCATAATTTCCTCACCATATATTGAGGAATTTGTCTATTTGTTATGAAACCAGCTCCAAAAATAGAAGAAAAGAGAGATCAACGCCTTAGAAATAAGCCACTTTGAGGGGGAAACCTCCTTTACATTACATAAATGAACAATTCTTGGATGGTACAAATGAAAAAACCTCCTTCTATATATAGGAGTCTATGGGGTCACAATATAATCCTAGCTGACCTAACAATAATAATGTAAGGGTACAATAATAACAATATGGGGGTTACAGGGGTACAACAATAACAATAAGGGGGATATACTAACAACAATAGGGGACTACACTAGTAATATAGGGACCTAACATACCCCTCTCCAAAAAAGTGTTGTCCTCAATGCTTGAGTAGCTCTGGATGCTTCTGTATAAATTCTCATCCTTCCATGTAGAATATTCAGTGGGTAAGTTCTTCCACTTTATGAGATACTCTGAAATTGATCGATTTCGTAGCTATCGAGTTCTTTTTTCCATGACTGCTTCAGGTTCCAATATGATTTTTCCTTCCTCATCAAGTTCTGGAAATATTTTTTGAACTGGAAGTTTGTCACCTATAACCTTCTTTAAGCATGAAACATGGAAAACTGGATGCACTCGCGAAGAAGCAGGAAGATCCAATCTTTTGCAACACCTTGTAAGGACCATAGTACATTGGTGATAATTTATTATCCTTCTTAGCTTGCTCGAGGGACATTTTTTTGTATGGTTGTCGCCGTAAAAATACCCAGTCTCCTACATCAAAAATTCTCTTTCTGCGATGTTGATCTGCCTGTTGTTTCATTAGATTTTGTGCCAAATTTAGGTTATCCTTTAAGATTTGGAGAACTTGTTGTTGATGCTTGATGTGATCTTCCATTGCTTGAACCTGATAACTTTCTCTTAAAGATGATGTGATGGACGGTGGATGATATCCATAAGGTTCCATAAATGGGGTCATTTTTGCTACAGTATGGAAGGAAGTATTATACCACCATTCAGCCTGAGGTGACCACTTGGCCCATTGTGTTTGTTTATCAAATATAAAACAACGAAGATATCATTCAAAACATTTGTTCACTATCTCAGTTTGATCATCAGATTGAGGATGATAAGATGAGCTATGAGGTAGTTGAGTACCCAAACAAGAAAATAATTATGTCCAAAAATTTCCAGTAAAAATGGGATCTCTGTCGCTTACAATATTATTTGGGTTTCCATGTAGCTTTTGAATTGTTTCCATAAATGAAATAACAATTGTACTTACTTTAAATGGATGAGATAATGCACAAAAGTGTGCATACTTGGTAAGTCTATCAACTATCATCATGATGACACTCTTTCCTTCAGACTTAGGTAAACTTGGGATAAAATCCATTGAAATCTCCTCCCAACATTGACTTGGAATGGATAAAGGTTGTGGAATACCCGAGGTCTTAATTGTCTCAACTTTATTTTTCTAGCAAACCAAACATTCCGCAACAAACTTTTGAATATCGGATTTAAGGCCATCCCAAAAAAATTCTTTCTTCACTCTGTGGTAAGTTTTTAAAAATCCTGAGTGTCCTCCTAAAGGAGAAGTGTGCAATTCCAAAAGAATCTTTTGTTTTAGTTGGGAATTATTACAAAGATATAAGAAATCTTTGTACCATAAGGAATCCTTTTTCCAACTAAATATATCATATGTACTAGGATCTTGCTTCAAATTTTGAATGAGTGTCCACACTTCTTCGTCCTTCTTCCATTCATCCCTTGCTTCGATTATATAATCTGGTTGGATAATAAAAATGGCACAAAGCAATGCTTCCACCTCTTCATCCTTTCTTGAGAGTGCATATGCAATAACATTTAGCTTCCCTTTTTTGTAGATGATTTCAAAGTCATAACCCAACATCTTTGTGACGCATTTTTGCTTCTCTTCTGAAGATAGTATTTGTTCCAAAAAGTGTTTAAGGCTATCATGATCTATTTTTTCCTTGAAGTTTATTCCCATTAGGTAAGGTCGCCATTTCTTTAGTGCATGTAGTATTGCCAACATTTCCTTCTCATAAATAGATTTATTTAAATACTTTTCTTTGACTGGACGACTTTCAAAAGTAACGGTCATCCTTCTTGCATTAAAACAACGCCAATTCCATTTCATGAGGCATCACATTCCACAATAAAGGTTTTTGTGAAGTTTGGCGTAGCTAAGACTGGTGCTAGGCACATTTCCTCTTTAAGATGTTCAAAGGATTTAGGTTCTTCACGAGTCCATGAAAATGCATCTTTCTTCAATAATGTTGTTAGAGGTGCTGCTATTCTCCCATAATTCTTAAAAAACTTGCGATAATACCTTGTTAACCCGAGAAATCCTACTTGATTTGCTTTTTATAGTTTAATAAAAATTTCCATTCATAATAGCTTTAGTTTTTTTAGGATATAACACCACGTGAGATATTACAATATGACCTAGATATTCCACCTCTTGTACTCCAAAGAAACATTTGGAGGTTTTTGCATAATTGTTTCTCCTCCAATAGTTTGAGCATATTGTCAACATGTTGAACATGATCCTTCCAAGACCTGCTGTAGATTAGTATATCATCAAAAAATACTAACACAAATTTTCTATGGAAGGGTTTGAAAATGGAATTCATCAACCCTTGAAATGTAGAAGGTGGATTGGTAAGGCCAAAAGGCATGAACAAAAATTCATAATGACCCTCATGAGTTCGAAATGATGTTCTCAGAATATCTTCAGTCTTCATTCTAATTTGATGGTATCCTGAATGAAGATTCAACTTGGTAAAATAAATTTCTCCATGTAATTCATCCAATAATTCATCAATCACAGGAATGGGAAATTTATCTTTAATAGTGAGCTTATTGAGCTCCCTAGAATCCATACACATGCGCCATGATCCGTCCTTATTATGCACCAATACTACTGGAGTAGAGAAAGAACTTTTACTAGGTTGAATTATACCAGGCTCTAACATTTCTACAATCATGTGTTCAATTTCGCTCTTTTGGACATAAGGATATTTGTAAGGCCTGATGTTTGGAGGAACACTTCTTGGAATCAAATGAATAGCATGATCATGATCACGAATAGGTGGGAGTCCTTTGGTAGTTTCAAACACCTTGGAATGATTGTCCAAGACTTTTTGGAGATATGGAGAAATAGATGATTTTGATGTTGGAACTTCTAGGGAGCATAATTGTGCAATTACGCCTCGTTTTTCTTTCTGTTGAAAAGTGTAACTAGGTCGGTCTTCATATTGACTATGTAATTATGTATTTTATGTAAAGTAGAAGACAAAGATAATAAAATGTATTTTTGTGTTACTTGCTTCATTGGCTTCATGAGAAATATTTTATTATAGGTTTATAGACTTCTTCTTGATGCCTATTAGGATTTGTCTTCTAGATATAAATATATTTAAGATTCATATTCATGAAGAGTCCAGTCAACAAAATATGCTCCAAGATCTTTGCTATATACCATGAAGAAATGGCTCCTGGAAGATGCAAGAAGATACCATTATAATCATTGAATTAACTGTCCTTCATCAGCTATGAAGTTGGCCTACTATCTTGCTGGAAGGTTGGCCCAAAGAGTGTGAGACAAATCATATATATATGATTGTCTTACAGATCATTTGTAATAAAAATTAAGTGCGCATTACTCTGAATTACTTCGGATATAAGTAGAAATTCAAGTGCGGAATTCACAAGGATTTAGGTGCGGATAATATACGCTACACAGTGCGGATAATAAATGAAAGGTAGTGCAGGTAACACATGAAGTGTGGTCAATACATGACAGAAGTCCGAATAATTTAGGAATACAGTGCAGACCATTCAAATGAAGAAATGCAGATAATAAACGATACACATTGCAGATAATAAATGAAAGGCAGTGCGGGTAATACATGAAGTGCAGTCAGTACATGAAAGAATTGCGGATAATTTTGGAAATATAGTGCGGACCATTCAAATGAAGAAATTTGGATATTACAAGATTATAGATAATACATATGACAGAAATATGGATTGTTCTGAGGTGTATAAAGAAGGAAATGTGTAGTTTTAGTGTGTATCTCAGGCAGAAGCAAGCTTGGGAAATTAACATGAATAATAAGATAAGAACAATGCGTACTTCTTTGTGTTTACCTTACGGACTTCAGGAGGATATCACAGAAAGTCAAATGCAGTTTTGTTTAATCCAACTCAGACAAGTGATCATAAGAATAAAAGCAGTCTTAAAAATGGAAGAATGTAAGGAAGGTAAGATTTACCTTCCTAACCACAGCTCAAGGAATAAACTCAGATCAATACGGATTGGTGAAGAAGAGACGAAGAATCTTTGTCAAGGTCTTGGAAGCATAAATAGGTCAAGGGTGTGAGTCTTGGTCATGGTACTCGTCATTTGAAGATCTATAAGAAGAATTCTTTGCGGGGTTTCCTCTCCATGAGGAAGAGGTTTTTCCCTGGATCTAGGACCTAACTTTGTGTCTTGTGTATTTTGATAATTGACTTGATGAAATACTAAATAATATAAAGAAGAGAAGACATACGAATCTCAAGTAAGCTCACAAGTAATTATAAATAAGATAATTTGTATTAACCTACAACCCTCCAAATTCTCAACATAGTTTTAGAGCTAAGGTGCTAGAAAGGGCACAGAGACACTCAAGGATCATATTTCATGGAAGGCATCAAAGAAAGGATTTGATTAGAAGAAATTTCATTTCCATCTCAAAGTATAGCCATCAAAAGCTTCAAGGCAAGTTACCTATCATCCTTGATCTTTCAAGGAAGCAATAGAACATCCTCATCAATCACCATTCAAAGGAAGCTTCAACCATCTTCAAAGTAATCAAGATGATAGAAGAAGAAAAACATCTAATCAAGTAAGTATATCTATGAATTTATATGAATCTATTAAAATGTCTCCTTTGCAAAGAAAGAAACAAAATGTTTGGGGTTTCAAACTTTCCATAGAAGACAAGGACAGTGAAGTCATGCCAAATTCGTGAAGGGATATATAAGAGCCCAAAGGATTTTTAAAGAATCCATAAAAGACTATCATCTCTAGTGTACCAAATCTAAAATCATCAAAAAAAGTATATAATAATTTGGTGGAGCTATTCTCTGTGAGTACTGTAGGAGAAGCAATCTTTCTGATCAATTGCAGGAACTAGGATAAGACTACAGGGGTGCTATATTATGTATGAGAAGAATGGGGAAAATTCACTTTAGGATTATGCGGGAAGATAGAAGCCACACCATTCCATGATTTATGGTCTCTATGTAAAATAGAGGAAACAATACTAAAGGGCAAAGCTGATACAGGACCAAGTGAAGAGAATCATGCCTTTGCAGCCTCATATAGGAAGAAAGGAAGATTTAGAAAATTTGGCCCTCAGAATAAAAGAAGAAATGTGGACAACGTGCGATGCTTTGGATGTAATGAGCTTGGGAATTATAAAATAAATTTTCCTAAATCTGGAAAGGAAAAGTGGAAAAAGGAAGAAGCCCATGTCACTTATGAAAGAGAAGAATCTGATGCTAAAAGTTCTAAGAAGGATGAAGAAAGAGATCTCTATTATGATTGATATAATATTTCTCTTTAAGTGATCTCTGATTGGTTGTAAAATTGTATGATATCAATGTACATTAAGAATCATCTTGATAGAATAATGGAAGGAGCTCTCAGAAAAATAGCTTATGGAAAACCTCTCTACTAAAGTAAAGCAGTCATCAGATCAAGGGTCATCATGGAGACAAAATTTTGGGATGTGATGACATATTGATGAAGCAGTTCAAAGGAATGAAGCTCTTCATTCAAGAGAAACCACTACAGGATGACTCAAGGAAAATAGGTATGAGGTATGTAGACATATATGTTGATATTCGATGCTATGAAGTCATGTCATATGGTTGCAGGTAATAGACCTCTGTATTTAGAAGTATGATCTACGAAAAAGGATCTCTTAGTGCACTGGCAGATGAAATCAACATAAAATGATCTCATAGAATATGAGGTGGTTGTACATAAATAAGAAACTGGAAAACTTGTAATATCCCAGGAATGAATAATGTGCAGAGAGGAAGAGATCATGAAATGCAACCATGTCAAGAGGTAGTTATCATCCGGAGGCCAAGAAGATGTGACTAGGAGATCTCTTGGGAAGATATGTAGACTCTGACAGAAGTATGGTAAAGAAGAAGACCCTTGGAAAAAACATATCATTAGGAGATGTGTCATTTTGTATGAAGGATGCCGATGCCTACAGGAAGATGTCATGGTGAAAGATCATCACTAAGGTAACTTTTGTTCTAAAATTTCATATGAATATGTTTATCTGGATAAATTTGTACAGGGATGCTAATCATGAGAAGGGATGTATGATCCTTGGAGATGATTCGAAGGAAAGAAACATGGCATAACGATGGACCAGATAAGGAAGACTGATGAATCAATTTCTGATAATGGACATGACTCGTGACTGAAAGTGATGGATGATCTTTGCCCTATGAAGCCAAAAGTTGAAGATTCCTTAGTATCGAAATCCATGACATTGAGGGGAGGAACTCTTCATGAGTAGCTGGATTGCTATTGCAGGTCCCTTGTTGATGAGGAGCCTGGTGGTAAGTTTCTTTCTCGGAAGAAACTTGAAATATGTCCTTCCTGTGTTAAGAGGGATTGACGTATGTGATTCTCTGTTACATGTGTCATGCACTAGACCAGGACTAACAACCATACATCTTAGTGAAGGCCATGTGAAGAGAATGGATAGACACATCATTCTGGTCTTCACCTGGAAGATAGAATGGAGGATTGCATAATCATCTAGCATTCGATACTCTTTGAGAATGAGATAGGGCATTCAAGATAAGAGTAGTCGTGGACCTATATTCTTTGAGGGCTGGCTACCCAAGATAATAATAGTCCAAAAAGGTCATACTTTGGGAACGCCTAGGTGGGGTATGTACCTTGGAGAGACAATGCCTATGGTGTCTATTAGTCATGTGTCTCGCCAGCATTATAGCCCATTGTCTTGTTAAGAGTGGGGCTGTTAGTCAGCGCCTTGCACTAGGACAATTCTGGTTGATATGATGCAATACAGATGCGATTAAAAATCTGATTCTTCTTATGATATTCTTCAGTTTGAAAGTGACCATGTACCTGTATGAATACCTCCCTAGTTAAGAGGGAGTGTTGAAAAGTGTAACTAGGTCAGTCTTCATATTGACTATGTAATTATGTATTTTATGTAAAGTAGAAGACAAAGATAATAAAATGTATTTTTGTGTTACTTGCTTCATGGGTTTCATGAACAAGATTTTATTATAGGTTTATAGACTTCTTATTGATGTCTATTAGGATTTGTCTTCTAGATATAAATGTATTTAAGAGTCATATTCATGAAGAGTCCAGTAAACAAAATATTCTCCAAGATCTTGGCTATATACCATGAATAAATGGCTCCTGGAAGATGCAAGAAGATACCATCATAATTGTTGAATTAAATTTCCTTCATCAGCTATGAAGTCGACCTACTATCTTGCTGGAAGGTCGGCTCGAAGACTGTGAGACAACTCATATATATATGTCTGTCTTACGGATCATTTGTAATAAAAATTAAGTGCGTATTACTTTGAATTACTTCAGATATTAGAAGACATTCAAGTGCGGAATTTAGAAGGATTTAGGTGCGAATAATAAATGCTACATAGTGCAGATAATAAATGAAAGGAAGTGCGGGTAACACATGAAGTGCGGTCAATACATGACAGAAGTCCAGATAATTCAGGAATAATCTCAATATCAGAATGTTCACCATAGACAATGTAAGAAATAGAGAAGGAGAGCTCCGCGGGCGATCATGGCGGCGGCCGAACCCTAGTCGAACTACGGTTTTTGTGTCTTTCGGCTATGCCTCCCGTTCATCATGGAAGATTAACTGCGCTTGGCGATGAAGGAACTTTGACACTCCGCTGTTTTTGCTACTCACCGGGTAATTATTTCACTTCAGTTTAAACCCTGTTTGATTATTTGCTCGTCCTGGGTTTCCTGGGCCCCTACGGTCCATTCTGGTGGTTATTATACCTCTTGTGGGCTTCCACTTGGTTTACTGCTCGGGGCTTGCAGCCGAGGCTGTCTGGGGTTTCGCCCTTTCTTGGTTGCTGAACCGGAGGTTTTCTATTTGGTGGGTCTTGTTTTGGTCTGGCACCCCTACTTGGTGGGGTCGTATGCAACAGCTCTCCTTGGCGGGTTACTTCTGGACCCATCTCCGGGCCAACATTATTGGCACCAGCACTGACCTCTGGCTTCGAGGTCCAGTCTGTCAGTCAATCGGCAATTATTAATTCACCCTTGTTGCTATATGTGGGCATCTGTCTTCTCCAACAGTATTCTAGAGGTTATTGAAGGGCAGCTCATGATATGGGTACTTACGAAGAAGAGGTCGACTACTCGGAGGACCCTCTGGAGGGGGTCGACATTTGGGGTTTGGAATCCGAAGATGAGGTGGATTCTATGTCGGATTTGGACCCATTATCCGGGGTGGATTTTCTTGCTCAGCCCGCATCCACCGTGGCAGGTTGCATCTCGCCCTTGGGGGACCTCGCGGATTTGACTTTTGGCTCGCCCTCGAATGAGGATATCTGGCTTTGGACATTTCCGCAGGCTGAACAGGACATTCAGGTTAGTGTCGCCATCGAAAGTTCCGCACTATTCTCGGAGGCGGCCTTTCTTGAGAAGGGAGACCCATCTTGCTACTTGGCGCATCAGCTTAATGACGGCCTTCCACCTCGTGGGTTTAACACACTTGACCCTTCTGGAATAGATGTCGCGGCACAAGACTGTGAGGAGCCCTCTGCACCTTTGGCGGCCTCGGGGGCTTTCAACAACATACCAGAGGATCTAAACAACCGTGAGCAGGATTGCAACCTACCTGCATCTGAAGACACAGCTGAGCCGGTTTTGGGGGTTTGTAGGGTCAATAAGCCGCACAAGGTCACGAGAAACAAGCTAAACTACCTCTCTAATTTTGGGAGTGAGAGTGGCATGGAGGATTGGAGTACAGTTGCAGCAAAGACCCTGGTTGGGAAGATCCGCGGCAGAAAATACTCCTCAGCTAGACTCTAGAAGTGGACAAGAGAAATCTGGGGTGAGACCCTTGATTGCCTCCCGGTGGTTGGGGCCATGACCAAGGGCTGGTTATCCCTTACCTTTGCACGCCCTGAACACTCCGATTGGGTCCTCAAGCAGCTCTGGCACTTGGAGTTACACCCCGTCCACCTCAAGAGATGGGTGCCCTTATTTGATCCTAAAAAAGAAAATGCTGGTGCTGGCCCCATTTGGATGAGGTTACCTGGTTTGCCTCTACATTTCTGGAATGACACTGCACTTCAAAATATTGGAGGCCATTTCGGACGCTACCTAGACCATGATCGATCCTACCTGTCCACTGGTAGCAGAGCAGTGGCCCGGATCCTGATTTTTCTCGACACTCGAGAAGGCCTATACGAGAATTTTATCATGAGGTTTGATGGGATGCAGTGGCAGCAACCACTGGACTATGAAGGCGTGCCCTTTCGCTGCAGAAAATGTCACGAGGTCAGTCATCTATATAAAGACTGTCCGAGGAAGGGGGCTGGCCGGTTGAATGCTAAGAAATCCTGCACCAGAGGTACACAAACTGTGGAGGACTCCAGTATATTTCTGGACAGTGAGGGTTTGCAGTCGAAGGTACCTGAGCTCTCTGGTGATGGCGGTTCGAGGACAGTGACTATGCCCACCTGGACCCCCACGCAGCCCAGATCTCGGCCACAGACCTCATCGGTGCCTCCACAGCAGGAGTTTTCCATCCCGGGTACTACTATTTCTGGCTCTTTTTCCTCTGTATTTGCAGATATATCGTCTCTCCCTTCATTGCCTTTTACTGTATCTGTTAATGAACTTGTTAATCTGTCATATGCTATTTCCTCATCTCGTTTAGCATCTGGTGTGCCCCTTAAACCATTAAATCTCCCCTCGGTATGCTGCACAATCGCTTCGGCCTCTCCTTCCTTCTCACCTATTATCCATCATACATCTGCTGAACCCTCCCCGGGCCATTCAGTTTCCTCTTCGGAGACTCACTCTTCGAAGCACAACTACTTCCTTAGATCCTCAACCAATCCTCAATCTGGTGAGGTATTCGGTATTGGGCCGGATCCAGGATACTTACCCACTAAATCTCGTGGCAGACCATCTGCCCTAGCGAAGGCCATCAAAAGGGCTAACATTGAGGTGGAAGCTGGCACACAATCTTCACTTATGCGGGTCCTTAGAGCACGACGACCCTTGCCGACTGTTACATCATGATCTATCTATCCTTCAACTGCAGGGGACTGGCCAACCCCGATAAGAGATTGGCCCTCAGAGATCTGCTCACCCATAAGCCCTTCGACATACTCTTCCTGCAAGAAACGCTCAGGGTAGGGTTAGAGGTGTCGGCTACCTTATCTTCCTTTCTCCCTGATTGGTCTTTCATAACTCTTGATGCCCGCGGTAGATCAGGAGGTTGTGCTCTTGGCATTAACAACAAAACTACCCGGATGACTAACTGCTGGGGCCGGTCGGGTGTTCTGGCGATGAATGTACTGTTTGGTAGCTCTGAGATGGAATTTACCTTGGTCAATGTCTATGGACCTTGTTCCGACAGAGAACACTTTTGGCGCTCCCTTTTGTCCTGCTCTCTTATGTCTGCCCCTCACCTCATATTAGGTGGCGACCTTAATTTCTCATTGGGTATTGCTGAATCTTGGGGTCCCCAAGATACCCCGGACCCATTGGCAGAGTTTTTCAACTCAGAACTCGGTACCTCTCACCTGATTGACATTCAGACTACCAAGTTGTTACCTACCTGGCGGAATAGAAGGACTGGTAATGCTGCTTTGGCCCGGCGCCTTGACAGATTTCTTATTAAACAGGATCTTCTCCCGGTTTTGTCTCATGCTCGTCAATGGGTGGGATCTGGAGGAAAATCCGATCACTCGCCCATTTTCCTAGAGTTTGCTTGTGGCCCTGATAGAGCACGCCCCCCATTCAAGTTCAATTCCAGATGGTTGAGAGATCCGGACTATAACCAGTTGGTCAATCAATCCTGGACGCACTTCAGACCTCCGATGAATATTGACCCTGGCAGGGCTTTCAATGAAAACCTTAAGCGCATAAAGAACCTCACCATTCTTTGGGTCCGGAACAAAAAGAAACTGGAAAGGGAGGCCCTACATAGTATTGAGGATAAAATTAGCACACTCAACAATGAGGAACTGTTGGGTTATCGTAACGAGGAGGCCAGGGCACAACTTTTTTCACTCGAAGCTGAAAAAGCCAAACTGCTGAAACAGATTGAGGAAGATTGGAGGCTTAAAAGTCGGGCTATATGGATTCAGGCTGGTGACGAGAACACAAAATTCTTTCAGCAGCATGCAAATGGCCGCAAGGCGGCTAACACCATTTGGGAACTGTCAGACCGAAATGGCATCACTGCTAAAACACATGCACAGTTATCGGAGCTAGGTACCAGACATTTCTCTAATCTGTACAGGGCCTCTCCAAATATAAATCTACCTGATATCCTGCGCATTACTCAAAACTTTAAACTTATCGTGGAACAGGAGCAGCAGGAAGATCTCAACTCCCCGGTCACCATGGGTGAACTGGAGGGTGTTTTGAAATGGTTCAAGCGAGACAAGAGCCCGGGTCCTGATGGTTGGCCCGTTGAGTTTTTCATCCATTTCTTCGATCTCATATCAGCAGACCTCCTGGCGGTGATAGAAGACAGCAGGCGGCGGGGCAGGATCTATGATGGATTTAACACCACTTTTATTGCTCTTATTCCCAAGTCGGACAAACCAAACAGTTTCAATGATTTCAGGCCCATTTCGCTGTGCAATTGTATATACAAGGTCACTTCCAAAATTATTGCTAACCGCATCAAACCTTTCCTGTCAGAGCATATTGAAAAGGAACAATTTTCTTTCCTGAAACACAGGCAAATTCATGAGGCTATTGGTACAGCCCAGGAGGCCCTACACTCTATTAAATCTCTCCGGCTGAAATCGACCATCCTCAAGATTGATCTTACTAAGGAATTTGACCAAGTTGACTGGAGTTACCTACACCTCATGCTGATCCATGCTGGTTTTCCTCATACTTTTATCAACTGGATCATGGGATGTGTTTGTCACGCTACCTTCAGCATATTGATCAATGGTACTGCTACTAATTTCTTCCATGCGGGAAGGGGACTCCGCCAGGGCTGCCCCCTTTCTCCTCTACTATTTGTCCTAGTCATGGAGGGTCTATCAGTGCTTATCAACAATGCTAAAGATAGAGGATTACTTCAAGGGCTCCGGATTGTTGATAATTTATACCTCACTCACCTCTTATTTGTTGATGATGTTCTTATTTTCCTAAATGGCACTAGGCAAGATTCTGTTCATTTTGACCTACTCCTGAAATGGTTTTGCAGGGCTACCGGTATGGCACCGAATAGCACTAAATCATCTATCATCATGACTGGGTGCTCGCGACAGGAACAAGACATCTCTCGAAATCTTTTCGATTTTGTCTGTATTGACATCAACAGCGGCCTCAAGTATTTGGGGTATCACATCAAACCAAATGATTATCACGTTCAGGATTGGAACTGGATCATAGCTAAAATTGAGCGCAGAATTAGCGTCTGGTATAACCGATGGCTATCCCGGGCTGGTAGACTAATACTCATCAAGTCTGTTCTGGAAGCCATCCCGGTCTATTGGATGACCCTGGCCTGGATTCCGATTGGCATCACCAATCGGATAAAAAACATTTGCAGGCATTTTCTTTGGCGCAACCAAGGTAAGACATCCACATTCGCCTGGATAGCATGGGATCGCATCAAATTGCCCAAACAATGGGGTGGCTGGGGGTTAAAGGATCTCCACCTTTTCTCTCGCGCCCTTGCAGCTAAGATGGGTTGGCACATTATTACAGGTCAGAGTCTATGGAAGGAGGTCATGGTCGCCGAATATATCTCGCCCCAAAGTCCTCTGGATTGGATCTGCGGCTGCATCACTCTGAATTCAGGGGCATCGATCATATGGAAGGCTATCACAAGGGCGGCCCTCATTCTCCAGAGTGGTCTTTCGTGGCAGATTGGTTCGGGAACTCAAGTACGAATAGGTACTGACTCTTGGTCAGGGAGTGGGGTTTATCACAAACTTCCGGAGTTTATTATTCAACACCTTGCCCACAGAAATGTCATCTTCCTGGCACAGATTGTTGACTGGGCACATACCTCTTGGCGAAAACAAGCCTGGCTACAGGCGGGTGACTTGGGGATCCCCCAGGAGGGCACACGTATCTGGGGAAAATATATCTGGGCTTTAAAAGCTACACACATTCGCATCACCGACCAACCAGACAACTTGATTTGGGCTGTTTCTAAGGATGGGCATTATACTCCAAAGCTTGGCTACCTTGAACTAATTAAGCACAGGGAACCCCCCATCAAGGACTGGTGGTGGAGAAACATTTGGAAATTGAAAGCCCCGCATAAACACAGGCTTCTGTTCTGGTGCTTGCTTAAAGATTGCATTCCGACCACGGATTTCCTCCATAGAAGAGCCTTCCACGGGGCCTCTAGATGTTGTTACTGCCTAAATGACAGGGAGGATGCCCTCCATTTATTCTTGCATTGCCGCATCATACTAAAAATTTGGTCCAGGATCACTATTGAATTGGGATGCAGATTTTATTGGCAGGGTGATTCATTATCAGAAGCCTGGTCTCATTGGTGGCAGCTTTCTGCTCACAATACAAAATTACGCAACCTCCCTCTTATTGTTACTTGGGAATTATGGATTGGTCGAAACAATCTGATTTTCAATGATATACCTATTGAATGTCATAGGATATCCGCAGCCTCTCTCGCCACATATATGCTTATACCCGAGGACTGTTGCAGCTGCAAGCCTTCACATGAGATCCCTGAAACTATCGATTACAGCCGGGCGTGGGCATACTTTGATGGTGCGTTCAACGCCCATGGGTGTGGGGGAGGAGCCATACTTTATTTGACTGATCAGCACTTCTACAACATCAGAATGGGGCTAGGACCTGGTACCAACAACTACGCCGAACTGCAGAGCCTCAGACTTCTTCTTACCTTTGCTCGAGACATTTTCTGTGACTCCATCCAGATATTTGGCGATTCACAACTTGTGACCAATTGGTTCAACAACATATCTCTTTGCCACTCGCACACACTGTCTGCACTGCTACATGAGGTTCACCATCTCAGAACACTCTTTGACTCCATCACTGTGACTCATATCTACAGGTCTCGGAACAAAGTGGCTGATCAACTGTCTAAAGAAGCTTCGGAGCTGACCTGGGGTACCTGGCACATCACAGAGCACACAGAGGGACAGATCTACAGATATTATCATCGGCCTTTTATCGAGGAGACTCCTCCTGATTTTGATGTTTAGTTTTCAGCTACTTGCAGGGAGATTTTGTACTACCTCCCCTTTTTATTTATTCGGCATGTATATTACTTCATACTTATATTCTGGGTCTGTAGATTTAGTAAGTTATGCACCGAACTTACTAGGTGGACTTTTATGTCTTACACTATATATGTCATGTTTTGGGACTGTGACTGCCTACAGTCTTTTATGAAAATCTGACTAATTTTGTAATTGTATATTTTCGGACAGAACAGTAGTTTTATACTACAGTCATATGTAACAGGTAGCTGATCATTAATATGAATAGTTACGAACTTTTTCACTGTGAAAAAAATTCAGGAATACAGTGTGGACCATTCAAATGAAGAAATGCGGATAATAAACGATATACAGTGTGGATAATAAATGAAAGGCAGTGCGGGTAATACATGAAGTGCGATCAATACATGACAAAAGTGCAGATAATTCAGGAAATACAGTGCAAACCATTCAAATGAAGAAATGCAGATATTACAAGATTACGGATAATACATATGACAAAAATACATATTGTTCTGAGGTGTATAAAGAAGGAAATGCATAGTTTTAGTACGTATCTCAGGCAGAAGCAAGCTCGAGAAATTAGAGTGAATAATAAGATAAGAATAGTGCATACTTCTCTGTGTTTAGGTTATGGACTTCAGGAGAATATCACAGAAATTAAAATGTGGTTTTGTTTAATCCAACTCAGCCAAGTGATCATAATAATAAAAGCAATCTTATAAATGGAAGAATGTAAGGAAGGTAAGATTTACCTTCCTAACCACAGCTCAAGGAATAAAGTCAGATCAATACAGATTGGTGAAGAAGAGAAGAAGAATCTCTGTCAAGGTCTTAGAAGCATAAATAGGTCAAGGGTCTGAGTCTTGGTCATGGTACTTGTCATTTGAAGATCTATAAGGAGAATTCTTTGCGGGTTTTCCTCTCCAAGAGGGAGAGGTCTTGCCCTGGCTCTAGGAGCCTAATTTTGTCTCTTTTGTATTTTGATAATTGACTTGATGAAGGACTAAATAATATAAAGAAGAGAAGACATAAGAATCTCAAGTAAGATCACAAGTAATTATCAAGAAGAGAATTTGTATTAACCTACAGCCCTCCAAATTCTCAACACTTTCTTCAAAAGCTTTGTCATGAAATTAGAGCTTATTATATTTCTCGGCTTCCCTGCGATACCCTGTAATTCAACTTCATTTCCTTCTGAAAAAAATTTCAATAAAATTTCTTGAAAATTCAAAGCTACCATCCCCAAATATTGTAACCATTTTACTCCTACTACAACATCAACAGCTCCCATTGGAATGGAAAGTAGTGGACTATTCAATACATATTCCCCCATGTTTAGCTTGATATTATGGCATTTTCCAGAGAAATTTATAGTTCCTCCATTTTCAACCATCACTTGACATTCTGGTGTTGGGTATAGGAAGAAATTCAATTCCTTGGCTACCTTACAATGAATAAAATTATGGGTACTACTCGAATCAATCAACATTATTACCTTTTTCTTCTTGATATGTCCTTCTATCTTGAGAGTTTGAGGAGTGGTATTTCCTGCCAATGCATTACACGATATGGTCAGAATCATTTCTTCTTTATCTAGGGTTGGTTTCTGGCATATATCCTCTTTTTATGAAGTTTCTTGTTCATTTTCTTCCTCCTCTTCACAATCTATGTAAAATAATTTCTTCTCAGCACACTTATGACCTTTAGTGTATTTGCTATCACAACTGTAGCAAATCCCTTTTTCTCTTTTTTCTTCCAATTTTTGTGGTGTCAAACCTTGTAGGTTTGTGGAGAAGTCTAGGAAGTAGCAACACTTCCATCTTTGTAGATGTGAGTGGTAGGCTTCCTTGACCTTATAATTTACATTGAATTTTCTTTCCAACTTTATGAATGCCTTCTCTAATGAATCAGGTTCCCAAAGGCGAACCTCATGTTGGATGTTATCCTTTAAAGTCCCTATGAAGACATCAATCCTATGTTCCTTTGGAATATCAGTTACCCTTATATTCAATTTTTGGAAATCCTCAATGTGCTCCACCATTGAACCCTTTTGTTTGAGATTTATCAATTGGCTAAAGAAGGTGTTGATTTTTGTATCCTCATAATGTGCTATCATTTCCTCAGTAAAAATTGACCAAGTGATTTTTTTTTTATGAGAGCAAAGCCATCGATACCATACACATGTATTTTCTTCTAAATATAAAGTTGCAATGCGTACCTTTTGTGTGTTTTGCACATTATTGAGATCAAAATATTGCTCCATTTGTAGTATCCATGTTATGGGATCCTTGCCATCAAACTTCCTCATATCGATCTTTGGAATATTGTGGGTATTCCATACAACATTCGAATTTATGAAATCACGATTAAAATTTATTTTTTTCTCATAATGAGTTTCCTCTACTCTCTTTTCTCCATTAGGAATCATTTCTTGTATCAATTTTGACAAACCTTCCTTCAAACCTTCCATGTCTTCCTTCAAATATTCCATTCTTTCTTCCATGTCTTCCATGCCATTCTTCAAACCATCCATCTTAGATTCCGTGCATTTCTTCAAAACATCCATTTTAGCTTCCATTCCTTTCTTCAAAACTTCCATTTCATTTTTTGTTTGTCTTTGCGAGAGCAAAATTTGGTGCAATTGCTCTTGTAATTTTGATATATCAAATTTCACTTCTTCCTCTTCATGAGTCATAGTAGAGTATTCTAAGGGATTAATGGGTGTTGAATTATTTTTATGGGAATTTTATAACCTAATACTGATATCTTTTCTTCAATATGCCCTTGGAATCACTTCAAACTGATTTTTCAAACAAGACTTATGCAATTTGAAAAAAAAATACACACATTTTTCTTGATTTTGAGGAGGTCATATTGAAACTGATGTATTTATGTAATTTAGGAACCCTGGGATTTTATATTTTGTCCTATAGTATCCCTCAAAATCTTCTTTCCAATGCCATAGGCCTGACCTGATGTTCATTATTCAAGACAAATTTATGACCAATCTCCCACAATGACCTAATTATGGACTGGTTCAGTAGAGCAAACTTTTATGGAGTGCCACATGTCGTAGTTTCCTCCTTCGGCTCTGTAATTGATACAAAGAAAACTATAGTCCATGTACTTGTATCCAATTCCTATAGAATTCCAATCGAATTCTCAGAGAGAGAGTTATGATGATTTTCCCAAGGTCGCCTCTTTTAGATGAAATTCGGGAGCCTGAAAAAACCCTAACTTCCACAGATCGTATCTTCGAAAATATTGCGAACCAAGATCTAAAATTTTTACACGACGTTCCTCAGGGTTTCGGCTTCACGTGGTAAAAAATTAAGCTTTTTAACCTTTTGAGAATAAAAATTATAGTGAAAATTCCATGATGACTCGTTTGAAGCAGCGAAACTTTAGAATCCAACTAGTTCACGGTTGTATATCTAGATGATATCCTCATCTTCAATCAGATTTGGGTAGGGCACTTGCAACATATTACAGTAGGTCCTTCAAACCCTGTGACAACACAAGCTATATGCCAAATTGGAGAAATTCTCCTTTGCCATGGACCAGGTCCAATATCTGGGCTACATAATTGATGAGAAAGGCGTGCGTGTGGATCCAACTAAGATCCAAGTCATTCAGGATTGGCTGCCCCCCCACGAATCGAACAGAGCTTCACAGTTTTTTGGGCCTTGCTAATTTCTATTAGAGATTCATGTTGGGGTTCTCTCATATCACTTGGCCCTTGAGTCAAGTTACCAAGGGTGGAGAAAAAACAAACTTTTTCTGGTCCAAATCAAAATAGAAGGCATTCATTGAACTGAAATGTGAATTTGATATGCACTAGTCCTCACCATATCATAAATACAACAACCATTTAATATTGAAAAAATTGCCTCTGATTATGCTATTGGTGAAGTCCTCACTCATCAAGGGCATTTAGTGGCCTATCAAAATGAGCCACTCACTGACATTGTTCAAAGGTACTCCAACTATGATAAGGAAATGTATTCTATCATGTAGGTCTGTCGACAATGGAAACATTATGTAACAACCCTGGTGAAAATTCCATATAATAAAAGGTAATAAAGGTAGAATAACAACCACGGTTATGGGACACTTATTCCAAGTTTAATGTTGGGAAAAAAATCCTAATGAAGGTGTTCATTTGGTTTATTATGGCTAAGGAAATTGGAAAAGGAAATATCAAAGGCTTCGGAATGGAAAAATGACATTAATTGGAAACTTATTTATGAAAATAATGGAATTAGGCGAAAAGGAAGGTGAAAGGTCACAAGTATCATGTGAGGAGGAAAATGAAGAAAAATAATGGGAGATTGAAGAAAATAGAGGCTTAATTAATAAAAAGGCTTATGAGGATCAGTTGGTACCTTTTGTCAGTTAAGTTTTGGAGCTCTCGCTCTATTCTCTCTCTCACACACTGTTGGACACTTAAATTTTTCTTGTAGCACTTTAAAATTGGATCAAAAAAGGCAAAGAAGGCAAGAAAGGCAAAGAGGAAGGCAAATATCAAGCATGGAAAAGTAGTATCAAGTGGCTACAACGAGATTATTTGTAGGTATCGAGTTGTATGTATGATTTCCTTGCTAGTTTTGGCATGCATGGTTATGCATGTGTGTTATTGGTTCTCTTGATGATATTAGCATGGGTTTTTCTAGGTGTGACAATGTTTTTCAACCTAGCATTTCCATTTACGGATATCCATGGTGTAATGGGGTTCTCATGTCTTGCTTGAGCTAGATTTCCAGATGGATTCGAAACTGAGTGAGGTGGTCTCTGAATGAATGAACACATGGCCTAGTGATCCATGAACTAGAATGTGGATTGAGTTAAAGCCACTAGCCTAGTAACCCCTAAACCAGAATGTGGGTTGTGGTAAAACCATATATTGTGCGGCTCGGTGGCCCTAGGAATCCTCGAGTGGTCAATGATAGGATATACGGTAAAACCTAGAAGTGTGTGCCCTTGGTCAAGCCTAGTGATCAACTGGGGATTGTGGTAAATTCTTAAGGGTGGAGTCTCGATGAGGCCTAGGACTCCTCGACTGATCAATGACGAGATATATGGTAAATCCTAAAGATTGGAGTCTTGATTAGGCCTAGGGATCCTCAACCGTTGTATGGTGGGATGTATGGTAAAGCCTAAATACTAAGAGACATGAAAATTACTTACAATGTAGGTGGAGAAATATGGTGGCATCCATGCTTGTTTAGGTCCTAGTGATCCAATGGGGATTGTAGTAAAGCCTGGTTAAATTAGTGAGGGTGAGGTGGTTTAGCCTCGTTAATCCATGGTTAATTTTGGTTGTGAGTCCCACATTCATGATTGGAATATGGCACGGGGGTGATTGGATGAAAGAAAGATTTGGTTCAACCAATCTATGGTCAGGTGGAACGTGGAAGTTCAAACCTAGTTGGTTTTTTCATTCATTAATAAGAGTTTATCTCCTTGGTATTTTATGTGCAAATGCATTGGTCCATATGTGGCATTTATGGTTGTTGTATCCTTATCATTTTTTTGTTTATATGCTGGTTATGAGTATATTTTATAACAGTTATGATGTATGGATCTCATCATGTTTTGGTTGATAAATGAATGAACAATTAATATATGACCTAATAGATGATAATTCATATAATGTGGTAAGGCATCAATGCTTCTTAGTCATTCTCGTATAAGTATGAGACCCCTATGCTCAAATATGTTATTATGACCCGTAGAGTACATATTTGTGACATGTTTGATGAAATGCCTGTCATGGATAATAGGGGTCCATTCAAGTCATTGATCAAATGTTTGCATTAGTACCTTTGTCTCAGTGTTATTTATCATTCCTAAATTTTTCATGAAGTTCTGGGCAGTGGCCTGAATCTTGGCCCTGAAAAAGTGGCACATAATCTAGGGTCACTGGCACAAAACTAGCTGAAAAATTCCACAGTCACTACCTTTCCCTTGTTCTGGGAGCGACTGGAGGCCTAAATTTGCATGCATATATTTTCAAGGGAGAAATTGGGGTGTTGGATTAGTGGAAAGCTAAGTTTCCTAAGGGGTTGATCTCTTGCAAAGGTTGGTTGGATCTTGGAGGTTCTGTAGCATGTGTGGAAGGTCAGTTTGGTTTTGTCGGTTCCACTTCCTTAACTATACATGGGAAGTTGCATCACATCATAGTAGCCTATTGTCACATTTTTACCCTGGTGGACTCGTTAGCTTGGGTAAATGTGGGAGGAGGGTATTCACAAAGTGGTATCAGAGCATGGTTCACCCCTTGGAATATATGGACGGTGTGTTGGTCATGCGTTCATGTAAGTTACATGCATGTTACTTATACTTATGGTCTATGTGCTTGTTGCATATGCATGGTGGTGGTCATGGTTGCAGTGGTGTCACCATGCGAAAGTTGATGGTGTAGTTTTTGAATGTCTCGTCATGAGTGTATGTCGGTTATGCATTGTTTATGCATGTTAGTTCTTATATATATATTGTTATGTATACATTGATATGGTTGTAGTTGTCATGCATGAGGTCATGATGTGTGGGTGATATGGTCATGAATTGATGAATAGAATATGGTTAGGATGATATATATATATGCTATTGTGATTATGTTTATACATGTATTGCGCTAATCTGGTTGATCTTGCAGATGAGAAATCCTCCCAGAATTATACTGAGGTACGTTGGTTTGTTTATGATTTGGTTTAGCTGACATAGTATACCGCACAGGAAAGAGATCGATATGAATAATAAGATTGTATACTACATTTCATGAGATTATCATGATGGATCGGATGAGAAACATGGTGTTGGGAACCCTTCTAATTTAGCAGACACATTGAAAAGTTTGAAAGGAGAAATATGAATTTTTAAAGCAGATAATGACAAAATCATGCAGGCACGAGAGAAAAAACCAGAATTCAATATGTTAATCCTTCAGAGTTTGTCAGAATTGCAGAGACATGGACCACTTCGGATCAACCATGGGCAGGAGGATCGGACTAGTGGGACATATGCAACTAGATATCATGGTGGGCATAGGTCAGACAAAGATTACATGGTTAGAGATGGAAGGATTTTGGATAATCCAGATAGGAGGGGTGATGGACACATGTATTATTCTAGTTCTGGTTCTGACAGGTACTATGATCATCATCGTTATCACCCTTACATGAGGAGTGACAAGGGATACTTCTTAGATTATTTTAAGAAAGCAAAGCCACCTACATTTGATGGAGATTTGAATAAGTCAGAGGATGCAAAGGATTGGGTACTTGGGATGAAGAAGTTCTTTGAGTTGCATGAGTACAAAAAGAATATGAAGGCCAAAATAACTATCTTTAGCCTCAAAGGGAAATAAAATACCTCGTGTGAAGATGTAAAACGGGTTAGAGACACCAGGACAAAAGACTTGAGTTGACATGAATTCAAGAGACTCTTCAGGGAGAAATACTTGTAATAAAGGTACTATGGAAGTAAAGGAAAGGAATTCTAGTAGCTTAAAATGGGATTGATGAAAAATGAGGAGTATACAACCAAGTTCCTAAAACTATTGAGGTACATACCATATCTCAAGGATGAAAAGGATAAAGTTCATAGATTTTTCAGTGGATTTGCATTAGCTTTTAGAGATCGGATTGAGTATGATGGGCCTCAGTCACTTGATGAATTTACTGGGAAATTGAAGCATTTCTATGAGCATTCAAAGTGTTATAATGAATCTCAACAAGGATGGAAAGGGAAAGATAAGGTAAAGGTAAATGGCAGCCGAAAATAAAAAGGCCTCAGAGTGAAGAAGAGAGAGAGAATGTTGCACCATACAAGAGGTTCAACGTAGATAGGCAACGACATGGGTCACAACAGAAAAATAGAGGTGATGGTACAGGGCGGTTGGAGTGTTGGAAATGTGGTAATGAAAATATTAAGATAAATTGTCCACATAATCAGAGTGGTAGGCCTCATATCTATATTGCACAAGAGGCGTAGAATGTTGGGGATCTTGGGCAGAGCATTCCTTGTATCTATGTAGCACTAGTTAATAGGGAGGAAAATCATCAAGCATTTATCAATTATATGGACGGTAAGATTTGTGACCAAGTTGGTTCTATTTTGATTGACCCTGGATCTAATTATAGTTATGTTAACCCTAATTTGGTGGATAAGTGTGGTTTGAGTAAAGAAGTGCATGCAAAATCTTGGTTAGTGCAGTTGGCTCTAGGCACAAAGAAAAAAGTTCATCATTGGGTAATAGCTTGTGCATTTGAATTGAATGTTATGGATACACCAACACATTTGAATGTATTTTCGTTGGGATCATACAATATGTTGTTGGGTATGGAATGGTTGTATCTTCATAGGACCAAAGTGGATTTTTATGAGAATACAGAGATATTGAGTAGGTACTCGGTTTTACAATAGTTTCAAGATGTGTTTCCAACAAATATTTCTGATTTTTCACCTCACAGGGAAGTAGAATTTTCTATTGAGTTGGTACCAGGGGCAACACCAACATCAAAGGCACCATACATAATGAGCACAAAGTTAGTAGTGTTAAAGTTGCATTTGAAGGAAATGCTTGACAAGGGATACATTAGGCCAAGTGTATCACGTTGGGGTGCACCGATATTGTTTGTGAAGAATAAGGATGGTACTCTCAGGTTATGCATCGGTTACAGGTAGTTGAACAAAGTGACCATCAAGAACATGTATCCATTTCCGAGGATTGATGAATTATTTTATCAGTTGAATGGAGAAACAATGTTCTCGAAGATTGATATGAGATCAGGATACCATTAGGTACACATCAAAGAAGAGGACATTTACAAGACAAATTTCCGGACCAGGTACACACATTATGAGTTTGTTGTAGTTCCATTTGGTTTTACTAATGCTCCAACTAATTTTATGTGCTTGATGAATAGTGTGTTGTGTCCTTATCTAGACAAGTATTTTATTGTTTTCATTGATGACATCTTGATATATTCTAAGAATCAGGAGGAATACACTGAGAATTTAGCAGTATTATTGAGATTGCTAAGAGAGCATGAGCTGTATGCCAAACTTAGTAAATGCAGTTTCTTTCAGAAAGTGTTACATTACTTGGGGCATGTGGTCTCCAAGGAAGGCATGAAAGTGGACCTAGAAAAGATAAGGGTTATCATGGAGTGGGAAACTCTTAGAAATTTGGATAAGGTAAGATAAGTCATGGGACTAACAAGTTACTATAGGAGGTTCATTAGGAACTTCTCACGGATTGCATATCCTATTACGCCACTACAAAGGAAAGGTACAAAAATTGAAAGGACATAGGAATGTGCAACGAGTTTTGAAAAATTTAAAAAATTGTTGACAAATTCTACAGTGTTAAAGATTGCAAATCTGGGCAAATAATTTGTGGTATGTGAAAATTATTGCGAGAGAGGACTTGGTGGAGTCCTTATGCAGGAAGGAAAAGTAGTATGCTATGAATCATGGAAACTGAATGAGCACGAGCATAATTATCTAACACATTATCTTGAGTTGGAAGCGGTCATCCATGCATTGAAGATGTGGAGGAACTATCTCCTTGGTAGGAGGTTTGTATTGATGAGTATTCACAGTGGGTTGAGATACTTGTTTGACTAGCCGAATCTGAATGCCAGGAAAGCTAGATGGTTGGCCACAATTAGTGAGTTTGACTTTGATATCAGGTACATCTAAGCTAAAGATAATAGTGTTACAGATGCTCTTAGTAGGTGGATACATGTGAATCATATAGCAGCTGTTAGTGTCAGTATTTGCATCCTACCATCACTGATCAAAATCATCTTTTCATATCATTTTAGGAGTCCCACTCAGAAATTTTTATTCATTCCACTAGGTCATGCAAAAATTTAGTCACTGATGGTAGCCCTAGTTCAAAAACATCACTCTTCCTCAAATTTGATTACTTGCTGGCATAGTTTCATACCTTGCTAATTGTACACCATTCATAAAGTTAAAGTCATGATGTCATTACATCAATCATGAGGTCAAAGTCATAATGTCATCTTGAAATTAAGTCAAGGCTCTCATTAGGTCTCTAAGGTTTTTTCAAGATTTCATTAGGTTTCTAGGGTTTTTCAAGGTCCAATAAACACATCATATTTCCATTGCATAAAGCCAACAAAGTAAGAGAGTGAACAAAATAACATCTCTTTACCATGTAAAGATGATTTGCAAAGATGTAATTTTGATTCCAAAGTTGTGATTTTCATCCTAAAATGTAATTTTTATTCCAAAAAGATGTAAATTTTATTTTTATTTTTTAATTTTAAGTCATTTAATATTTAATAAGTACAAGGTTCCCAAGCTGCCAACTCAGAGTTCCAAATGCCAACAAAGAAAATATCAAAGTGGAAGGAGTTCCTAGTCCATCAAAATTATCAATTGTCAAAGGAAAGAAATCAAAGTGAAAGAAAGAAGGAAAAGTGGGTCCCAAAGCTCAAAACATCCAATCCATCAAGAATAAATCCCATCCAAAGATAAAAAAAGATTTTCATTTTCTCTTTATGCCATCGAGCCATCACTAACACAACTCGAAAACCAAATTTGAAAGGTGAAAGTTCGATTTTCTGGGAGGTGTTGCACACCTGGAACAAGGCACTGCTCACCTGGGACAAGCGTTGCGCATAGAGCAAAGGCACTATGAACCTTGAATATAGGCATTGCACACACACCAAAGGCGCTGCGCACCTGTCCAATTTAATCTGCAAGCTCCAAAAATTTGTGAAAGTACTCGAAAACTTCAGCAAAGAATTTCTCCACCTCCTACCAACTAATTATGGCCTCATCACATCCTCCTTGCATTTATTAAATGAAAATTTTATGGTGTTAAGTTTCTTGTGTGAAATTTTGAGTTTTCAAAGCTTGCAAGCCCTAGTTCCATTCCTAATTTTCAATTACACTTCCGAAGACTTCCACTACCCTTCCCACATTACAATTAACCTTTCCCAACCACTATTTCAAGACATTCCTTTCCCCAAAGCCCTTTATCCCCTAAACCCTAAGACCTATGTATGTCAATTTCCTAGGCTCCCAAATCCCCATACATGTAATAAAATTCCTATTCCCAAATCCCATAACATTTCTACTCCATGTCACCTCCCTTAATTTAATAACCCCTTCCCCCATCTCCCTAATTTTTTCCATCTCATTCCCCACTCCCTCAACCTACATTTCGCTCCCAATTCATCTCCTTAGGGTTTCTAGCGAAGACACTATGGAAGAAGAAAAAAAATAATTGAGTGAGGAAGAAGAAAGGGAAGAGAGGAGGCCACACAAAGGAGGGGGGATCCTCAGACTTGAACCTACAAACACCAAAGAACTCATGGCCTCTCCCATTGCTGTGACATGTTTCAAGTATGTAGGATGTTTTGAATTTTGTGAAAAAATATAAAGGGTCCAACATCACCCTATTTTGAGCAGGCTTTTCATCTCTAATCTTCATGACAACCAAGTAACCCTTGTTGGTGTCACTTTCATAGTATCCACAACCATTATAGCAGATGCCACTGGAATTCCAAATGTTGGTGAAAAGTGGTACAAGGAAAAATACCTGGAGAATCATTACTATGAGCCATACATCAAGCCAAGGTACAAAAATGAAGGAAATTGGGTCTTTCCTTTCTCTTACCTCCTGAATAGGTATGCCCCCATGATGAAAATCATCATGAAGTACTTTTCTTGTGAAGGAATGTTCTCTAGACTCTACACCTACCATGTCCGGTTATTAATGCACTTCACAAGGGTCAAAATGCTCAACATACCTTATTTTATCTTTAGGAACATTGACAAAATGGCATACATTGTTCAAAAGAGAGATTATGACCATCAGATGAAAAGTATTTTTCACCATTCTCTCATTAAGATCATTGTCCTCCATCACTTCGATCAATTGAACATCTCATTGGACACTTTCCTAGCTAATGACATCTTTACTGCTCCACCAGTTCAACATGCTCAAGCTGTGCCTCTGCCATCTCATCCTTCCCCATCCATTCCTCCATCTTAGCCCAAAGTATCTACTTCTTCATCAGCTAAAACTACTTCACCCATTTCACCACCATCATCACCATTTCACGTTCAGATTGGGTCATCTAGCAGAGCTAAGATCATTGAATTTCAAAAGACCAAAGTGGTTGAGATAGAGACATTGGAAAAAATATATCAGAGAGGTCATAGGCAAGTGTTTTCTCCATAGATTGTGGAAGGCCTTGCCTTCTTCATCGGCAAAGTAGGTAGAAAAAGGAAAGAAAAATATGACAGAGGCAGATATTCAGGAAGAGATTAGGCATGAGGATGGAAATATTTATGAAACAAAAATGGAGTTTGACCTTGTTGACTTGAATCGGCAAGATGATTTTGAGATCACTAGCACAGTCATCAAGGAAAAATAAGCCAATATTAGAGAGCTACAAACTAATCTTGATAGATCTAAATTTGTCATTACCTTTCTTGAGGAGGAGAACAAGTAGCTAAAGACCAAACACTTCATTAATGAAGTGAAACTCATCAAAGCTCAAAAAGAGGCAGAAAAAGCTAAAGTCTTGCTTGAAGAGACACTAGAAAAATATGGTGTGCTAGATGAACCAGAAGAACAAGTGCCAAGAAGAAGGCCAAAGACTAGAGGTTTGAAAAGAGCCCTAGAACTAGAAAGGAAGAAAGAAAGAGAACTAGCAGATGAGGTCACTCTTAATGAGAAATTTGCAGTTGTAATCAATGAGAACCAGGAGAAATGGCTTGACAGGGCTAAACAACATCTTGAGAAGCTCCTAGAGAAAGCAAACAAGGACAATGATATTCCAAGAAGGATGGAAAAGCACTATGCCAAGAGAAACAAAATTGCAAGGTCAAAACTTAAAGAAGCCAATGCAAAAATTGAAACCCTAACCATGCAAGAAGAAAAAAGAAGGCTTGATATCCTTGCTGAAGCCTCAATCCATGCCTAACCCTCATCATCAGCCACCATTCAAAAAATTTTGACACACTTTTGCAAATTTTTGAAGTTTTTGTGCATTCCTGGAGAGTCATGTGACAGTTGAACTGTTAGGAGCGCAATGCCCTAGGCGCTGCGCTTCTGTTTGAGGCATATTTTGGTTAAAAGGAGACCACCATTGGATTCAGAGTAGGGAGAACATGCATGTCAACCAATTTTCTAGTCTTGTTTGGTCAAATTGGCAGGTGAAAAAGTCAAAAAACACTAAAAAAATCACAGTTTTGCCTCCTTTTTCACCTTGGCGCTGCGCTCTTGAGAAGTCTTGAGAGAATCACTTTTTTAGAGTCAAATCAAGTCAACTCTGCAAACCAAGCACATATATGGAAATTAGAGTAGATAATATTTCTAATGAGCTATCCCGAGCTCAGTTTGGACACCTGCAACCCATCCAAAACGCAGCTGCAAGATGGAGGGCGCTCCTGACACTGGCACTGTGCGCCTGACCAATATCTGATTTTTCTCATTTTTCTCTCCAATTTTGATTTTCACCTTGTGAAATCATGTTTTTACTTATGTAATTGATGTATTTAAATGTAATTATGTCGTTTTTACACTTACCTAGGGTAAATACATTAGGTGAAAATTTTTGATGACATGTAATGAATCAGTTTGCAAAAATTGAGGGATGAGTCAGTTTGACCTCCCTACACTCTAGGTATCAGTTCAACCTTTTGTGGATCAGCTCCTCAACTCAGGTATTCGACCCTAGAGGTTGGGAGAAGTTGTTTCTTGAATATATATTTCACTTCTTAACTCATTTTACAAGTTGGATATTGTTGGATGTTGATGCATTGATCAGAGACTCTAGTGTAATCTGTTTGGCAGGAAATTAATGAAAAGGTTGCAATTATTTCTTTGGGATACCCGTGGTATGTAAATTTAGCATTGTTCTTCTTATGTCTCATTATGAATGAATGCTTTTTTTCATGATTCATTTCATTTCTATGATATGTTGGTTTTTAAAGTTGATAAACAAAATACATCTCTCACGCTATGTTTTGGGAAAACCTTCATAGTTTGTCCATCTTCTTTAGTTTAGAAAGAATTCATGCTTAGCCTTGCTATTTCTATCTCCTCACCTATTTGATCAATCCCACTCAAGAAACCCTAAAGTGTTAGGTTTTATACCTACCTTGCCCCATTGAAACTCTGCAACCCTAATCTTATTTGCCCTGACCTAGCTTATTTGACCTAATTCACCCATCCAGCAACCCAAATTCAAACAAACAAACCCCTGTACTCATACCTAGCCTAAAACCCTTATTCATCCAACCCTCTTAGCTATGACTTTGTGGAGAAAGCCCTCTCCAGTTTGGTAGGGCTAGCTAACAAGCTAAAATATTGGTATGTGGTTACCTCTGTTGGGATTTCTTCTTCAGCCTTATAGATCTGGCGGAGTGATAACATACTAGCGCCGTTGCCGGGGAACGAAAGATTTATTTTCCCTGGGTGTACGAAAATAAACATTGGAATTTTATCCTTTGGATGATAGGGTTAAGTTTCAGAAAGGTTGATCCAATAATTGCAAAGCCAATATTGTAGAGCTGGCTTCGAGAAGATATACCAGAGAAAATCCCGATCGTAGTCTAGCTGATCCAAAGAAGATTTTCCGAAGGCATAGATATCAAACTAAAAAAAATTAGTCAGGACCAGTTCCATTGGTAAGATCTGATTCACTGCCTGCTAAACTACTTTCTCTTGAAGATATACCATATGATCTGAAATTTGAATTGTCATTGTTTAAATATAATCTGAAACCTCTCTATCTGACATAGTATTTGATCCTTTAAGATTATTTGAGGTCAAGTAATTGTCTAAATTAGACATTAGTCATATGAAATATTGGTTCTTTGAAGAGATTAAACCCAAATTTGACCTTGATATCAAATATTGGATCCAATTCTACCATCAAGAGAAAATACATGTCTCGACTCAACCTCAAACTCAATCAATTGTAGTTTTTCATCTGCACCTTCGACCTCATCATTTATACCTACTACTTTAGTACCTACAACTACTGTTCCACTACCTATTCAACCAATCCCTCCTGTTGTCAATCCAACACTTCACCCAACAGGAATCATGGCTAGATTTTCCCCACTTATCCTATCTACACAATTGAATGATTTACCTCAGGGTTATGGCCAAAGAATCCCCTTTTTTAATGAAAACTCTATCATATCTGCAAGACAACACATTGTTAAGGTCACTGACTTCATATATTTGGAGGAAGTTGATGCTGACAATGCAAAAAAGAGGATTATAGCCCAGAGCTTCTATGGAGATGTCAAAGTTTGGTTTAGGTCCTTGATTGCTAATTCCATTGCCACTCCAGACCAACTCATTGATTTATTTACAGCTCGGTGGGAGGTAAATAAAAATCATTTACACTTGCTTGCTGAGTATGAGAACATTAAAATAAATCTCAATGAATCAGTCCAAGGTTTCAATACTCGCTTCAATAGAATTTAAAATGTAATTCCCATTGAGATCAATCGGCTTAGCTCTCATACGTTATCTAGATTCATTCAGATTCATTTGATCCCGACATGGTATGGCTTACCAAATGAGGGAAATAAATCTAGCTACACTAAGGATATAAAATAACGCAATAAGATTGAAGCAACCACGATGAAGAGAGTTAGAGCTATAAATGAGAGAAGAGTTATTATTAAAGATGAACCATCCACCTCATCTTCCGATGCTAAGATGGATACACCGATAAAGGTGAATATTGAAAGGATGGTTGACAAGATTTCCATCACCGAGAGACAACCCAAGGTCAGAAATCCTAACTAATGCAAGGTCAACAACAACCTCGCTTAAGTATCAAGCAGAGAATAGTCTCCCGAGCAACCACCGTAGCAACACAAATCAGGACACCCTTGCAGCAGAACTATGCTCAAGGAGAAGAAGAAGATGAAGACACAATTTTTGAGGAAAATATCCTTTTCAAAGCTGACGATCTGCTTATGTTTTTGACTGAATATGAGGATTATTTTGAAAAGAAATATCAACCTAAAGATGAATATTTTATCCTTGCCAACGATCATGAATTAGAGACCGAATCAAATGATTACCAGTGGGGTTACTTGAATGCACTTAGTTCACAAAATAGGCATATGTCATTGAGAAGCATATATGTGCCGGTTAATCCCATTCAGAAGAGAGCATCTCAGCAGAAAGACACTCAAACAAGGAAGAATCCTCCGAGCAGTTGGAGTAAGAGAAAAGAGCTTGCAGTCACAAATCAGAATAAGGTAAATCAACCATCCACAAGTTTAGAAAATAAGGAAAAGGATAGTTAGAGGAAAGAAGTTCCATCAAAGGACCATGCTGGACAACGATACATCGTCATTAAAGAGGTAGAAAAAACCACTCCCTTCAGTCTAGAAACATAAATTTCAAAGTTAAAAGAATATATTCCTTTAACCGAGCTTGTTAAGAATAACCAGTATAAGTCCCATGTTGCCAAGATTCTTAAAGTAGATCCTTTGTCCGACATGGTGAATGTCGAAGATGATCAGTCCGAACTCATATTTGGTCCTTCTATTGATGGCCAATTAGAATATAGCGAGGTTCCTCCTTTTTACTCAAGTCTAAGAATCTACCAGTGCATTTTACACAAATCCATGTTAGACTCCAGAGCCTCCCACAATCTAATGCTAATAGCCATTATGGAAAAGTTGGGCCTTGACATCAACCATCCTTATCATGACTTATAATCCTTCGATTCAGGTAGAGTTTGTTGTATTGGCCTTATTATACATCGCATTTTTACATGTTAGTGATGACTATATCCATAGCTGAGTTTTCTAGAAACTGAATTCCATATGTCAATCTGTCATCTAGAAAAACCCTCATAAAACTTTTTTCGCCCTCTTACTTATCAGTCCGCCCTTGTCAAAGTCAAAACTCATTATCACTATCTTTTCTAGCTTCGGCCCTCCTATTCTGCCCATCAGCTCCAAAAGGAAAAATCCAAATCTGTTTCAAAAGTCTCCCCTATGTTAGGAAGTGGCGCTTTAAGGCATTTCACCCTTGGCAACCTTCAAAAGGCCAAAAAACCTTCATCTGCTACAGACCAATCATGACCAACCTCCTACTCTGCAAATCAAGTTGATCACAGCTCTAAGTCGCGCCACTTATATCCCTAGGTCTCAGCACTGCATAAACCACAGTCTCAAGCTGATTATTAGGTGTTTCACAGTGTTTTTATGGATTCTGCAAAGACAGGAAATATAACTTCATCTCAGGAGAAAATTCTTGAATCTACAGTTAGAAGAACAGCTGCTTCTAAATGTAACATGAGCCTGAGATATGTCTGCAAAACAGAGAGTCACTCATCAAGATCTTGCAGCTTCTTTCCAGCATGAAAATCACAGTAAGAGAAAGACACCACTGTCACAGCAAACTGGTAAATTGTCATGGCCCAGAACCTCCTTCCTTTACAAGCAGAGGGTTAGGGCGCCTCCTTCATCTACAAGCAGAGGGCGCTGGCCAGTATTGACTTTAAGGATTGCAAAAGTCTAGGTTTGCTTTTTACTGAACAGTGAAACAATGACTCCAGGATTTCTGAGTGTGAGTGATGATCATAACAGGGATAGAGTCTGAAGTATGCAAGTTCAAAGGAAAATAGAGTTTGGTCTTGTAAAGGAGGTCATGACAAGTTTTCAAATCATGTGAATTGTTAAACTTTAGAAAGGCATATCATGAGTGAAAACAATTCTAATCATAGGCAGCTTGCTTTCCAACAAGACCAAATTGAAGAGATGCTGACAGATCATGTCATCACACAGGCAGAAGAAAGGTTGTTTGTTTTTCAAAGGGTACTGAACTCCATAGTCACAGGAATTATCTTTCAAATAATTTGTCATAAGTTGACCAAAGTAAATGATGACATTTCAGTTCCCCTCAGGGCAGTACAGTGAGACAGTAACACCTTGACTAGGGTTTTTCTGAAGCACAGTAGTGATTGCAAGCAGAGGTGCCAGTATTGATGTTTTTCAAGTTGTTTGCTTACCATCACATCCAAGGAAAATCTTTGTCAAATAGGTTTATCAAACAATCTTCAGATACTTTGCCAAGTGAAGGGCCTCCTTCGTTCATGAGCAGATGGCCAAGGCATTGAATGTTGTTAAAGACTGATTGGTCTAAGATGCAGTGGAAAGAGACAAAGGAAGAAAGCAAAAGTCTTTACACAGGTAAAAGATGGGGTTTATGTTTCAAAATGTATTAGTTTTCCTACTCATAGGGAGATGTCTTTCAAAATATACATCATGATGGACAGGAAACAATATGAATATGTATGCCATTGATACAAAAAAGGGGCAGTTTCCTTAAGGGAAAGGGTCAAACAACACCCCACTGTCACATACCCAGAAGTCTAAAGGAGCGCCTTTCAAGTAAACAGAGAAATATGGTATGAAGGGATGCAACCAAAATATGGCACTTATAGTCAAAAGGGAACTTATGGATCACCTGGAAGCAGAGACTGACACCATGTATAAGAAAAAGCTTTTGTCAAAGCCTGCTCATCAAATAACCATCGACAGATTAAGACAGAGGTTCTGGAAATAAGTTTTATTAGCTCTGGGCAGCACTCAAAACCCATGAAGCGCTTCACTATTACAATCCAAGTGAAAAATAATTGTAAAGGGAATTCCTTCTTTTTCTGTAGACAGAGGATGATTGAAATTAAAGTCAATACAATTGTATTTTTACATCTACAGTCAAAAGACACCTACAGGAGTCTGTCAAACCTAGCTTAAAGGGAGGAGGCATTTTTTCAAAGCATGGAACAGTCAGGACATTTTATCAAAAGTCATCATCTGGGTTTTTGAAGACTTTGGAAAGCATGAAAAGAAATCAGCTGCAATGTGGGCACCTGCAAAAGAGAAAAGGTTGAAGAAGCTGTTAAAGACCGAGGCTGTCAAAAACAAGTTAACAATGCAAAACCTACCCTTTCAGAAACAAAGCAGTTTTCAAGTATTTTCCTGACAGTGTTAAAGGGGGTTATACCAGGAATAGCACCAGCATCATTAAAAACAGTGGCAGAGATGGTATGAAAGTTATCAAGCTATTATTCAAGGTTCGAAGTTCGGTGTTGAAATGTCACCAAAAAGGACAAAATCAACAGGAACCACCCCTCAGACCTATATGCCTAAATGGACAGAGTTCTGGCCTTTTAAGAAAAAATTGTGTTTGTTTTCTTTGAAAAAGAGTTGAAAATTTATTGACATCTTTTAAATAGCATAAAAATTCTGTGGCCGAAATCATTTCAAAAAGGGAGTACCCCTCAAATAAAGTCTACGTGTTTTCAAATCTCAAGAGATACACCAAGGCAGCATTACAAAGTTTTACAAAAAACAACGGAGCTGAATGTCAAGTTTACATTTCAAAGGGTTTAAAGACCGTTGGGGTTTGACACATTTAAAGAAGTGGGGTCGAAGGTAAGAACTTTCATTTTCAATACACCAAGCGAGAAATTTAGTTTGCCTCCGAAATCCTCAGACATCAAAACAGTTTTCAAGCAATTTCAAAGAGTTTCTGTTAGTTTTGGCCGCGCGACGTGCCTGCCAATTCGCGCGACGCGCCTGGGAGCGATTTTACACAGGCAGCCAGTGTACGCGCGACGCGCCTGTACAATCGCGCGACGCGCCTGTACACGGCGCCCGCCCGACCCGACAGGCCACCCGAGCAGTTGTTGCGCGCCGTTCTTTCCCTGAAGAGTGTCGCGCATACTTGAAGGACCTCCGGTGCTACTCCAGCTCTCCTCCAAGGATTTTCCATCAAATTCAAGAGGTATTTTGAAATTGCATTCGAAATTTTTGAAATTGCCAAAGTGATAAAGGTCAGTTTTTGCATAGGCATGTCTATTGAAGCAGCATGTTATGGTTGAGGTTCATTGAAAAAAAAGCCTTGATTGTTTGGGATTTCCCACTGACCTATGCCAGCACTTTGAATGCATTTCAAAAACCTGCCACCTTATCCTATAGACAGAAAACTCTGACTGTGTTTGTTGGCTTTTCATAGACATTTGAGAAACTGGTTTTCACAAAGTATAGAGAAATTTCCTAAGGAAGACCAGTGTTCTGATTAATAGAAGTCTGTTGGTTGAGGGATCATAACTGCCACTTCAAAGGAAACCTCTAAAGAGGCAAGAAGAAGATTTTGTTATAGAGAGACAGGGCTTATGTCTAAAGAAAAACATTTCACACTGTCCTCAAAACATTGCCACATTATTAACAATGAAGTGTAATCAGAAAAAGGGGTTTTTGACAAAGAACTGCTTATAAGTTGAAAGACCACAGGGGAAGGTTGCTCCTACTCCTCATACAAAGACAGTCTTTACTGTGCAGTTGCTTGATTGACTTTGGGTCTTCATGCTTGTTTGATAAACGGATGTCAGGTTGAAACAAAGGATTTTTTCTACAAAGGCTAGGGTTACATTTATAAGGGGCCCTTGATTGTTTTGAAAGAAGAAAACTCACATAGCCTCTGCCTAAAAACTTTGTAGTCTTTTAAACTCTGTCATCTTTGCTCAGGACTGTGACAGTGAATTGTTTAATTGCACTGAGGGTTGATTTCACATATGCAAGTTTGTTGAATGTTGGCACACTTATACAAGGCAGGGTTTTAAATGATTGCAAAATCTACCACGGGCAAGGATTAAGAGGTATTGAGTGACCTCTTAAAACTCACAAGAACAGGGTGATCAAAGCACTTCTCACAGAAAACTCCTCCTAAGCAGTCTGCCCTTCATTTCACTGTATTATTTCTTACTGAGAAGTTGTTGACTGAGGTGTTTTCAAGGTGGAAGGCCACTTTCTGAAGAGCAGGTTTTTAATGATTGAATTTTACCTTGGAGACAGAGATACAGGTGTGGTGATTGGCCTCTAACAAATTCACAAGAAAAAGTGATTTCTTAACACTGTGCACAGGAAATTTACACAGCAGACTGTCTCCTCTTTACTATATGATATCCTATTAAGAAACCTGCCTGGCTGAGGTACATTCAAAGGTAGAAGGCTAGTTTTAAGAGAGCAGAGGTTGTGTATTATAAGAAGCTTGTTGCAAACCATCCAAATCACATTGTTTATCTGTCAAAGCAGTAAAGTGACACAGTTTGACTCCAACAGGGCATTTTACACACAGTGAGGCAGTTTGTCTCTTCCAAAGCATATTCAGGTCAAAATGCCTCCAAGGCAAGACAGCAGGAGCGGTCCACATAAAATATATGAGCCCATCTCTACAGAAGAGATTAATGCTCATCCATCTGTACTTTTCAACTTCCATGAAGTAGGCTGCCTTGATTTCTGCCAGAAGATAGAAGAAGTCAAGAGTTTTTCGCCATTAACACACTTGTGCGCCCTGAGATTCAAAGAAAAACACTTCCAAGTGGCGGGTCTTGATTTCAAAATTTCTCCAAGGTATGTGTCCAAGGCCACCAAGATCCCGTATCATGGCGAAAAGTGGTTTAAACAGGCTCATCTTGACTTAGAAGATTACAAACCTTTCATCAAGCCTGAGCATAGAGATGCCCTCACTGCTATTTTCCCTTTTTCATATCTCCTTGACAGCTATGCTCCTCTTATGAAAGTCATAATGAAATATTTCACTTGTGAAGGGAGGTTTGATCGAGTTTATGCCTACCATGTCCGATTATTGATGCATTTTACTAGAAACAGGCAACTAAACCTCCCTTACTTTTTGTTCAAGAGCATAGAGAAGATGGCATCTACTGTCCAGAAGAAGGCCCCACCTCTGCAAATCCCTTCCCTTTTTCATCATTCTTTGATCAAGATTATCTTCCTACACCAGCTAGAGAAGAAAGAGGTTCCATGGGATTTATTCATCAGCCATCCAGATTTTTCTACTGTTCCTCCTGCCCATGTTTCTCCCACTCAGCCTGTCCATCGCCCGGTACCTTTGTCCAATAGGCCTACTCCTAGAAGGCTCAGGATGTCTACAGGACAGTCAAGTCAACAAGAGGAAAGAGATGAGCAGCAGCAGTTAGATGATGAGGAACAACAGCAAATAGGAGGTGAAGGACAACAGGTCCAAGATGAGCAGCAGCAGGTACAAATTGAGGAGCAGCAGCAGACAGAAGATGAGGAACAGTAGCAGGTGCAAGATGAAGAACAAAAGGTTGGGCAGGAAATTGAGACACCTCTTGAGCCACAAATTGAACAAGGCATTGATTAAGAACAACAAGCTAATGTTGGCAAACAAGGGCAGCCAAGTGAAAAACAAGAGGAAAACATCCAGCAGCCTCAAAAAGAGCAGCAAGTTCAGGAAGATGTCAAAGGTAAATCAGTTGTGCCTCCTCCTCTCAAAATAACAAAGCTCAGCACAGCAAGGAAAAGAGGGGCTAAAGCTGCCACCCTAACAGTGACAAAGATTGTTCCTAGCAAGAGGAAATCGCCCAAAAGGACACCTTCTAGCATGCCAAGGAGGAAAAGCGCCAGATTGGCTTTCAAAGGTAAAAGCAAAGTTGGAGAAAGTACAAAGCATGGAGGTGAATTAGCTATCATCCCTATCCAAAGCGATGGCAGTGATAATGAGGCCCGCCTTCTTGAAAATCTCCTAATCCATAAGGAAGGGAAAATTGAGGCATTAGAGGAGGATCTTCAAAGGGCAAGGAATTTCAACCACTTCTTGGAGATTGAAAACAAACAGATGAATGTGCACACAGCTGTTCATGAGGCACGGGCGATCAAATATAAAAATGAGGCAGCTAGGGCGCAAGCGAGAATAGAAGAGCTCATTGGGGAGTTTGATGAGGAGGAAGAGGAAGACCAGCCTAGGTGGAAGAGGCCTAGGACCATCGGGCTTAAAAGAGCCTTGGAAAAGCAGAGAGCAGAAGAGCAAGCTCATCTCCAAGCCTTTCCTCTCACTGCACTCCTTGAGCAGGAAATTGAAGAAAACAACGAGGCATGGCTTGAAAGAGCTAACAAACATTTGGAAATGAAGCTTGAGAGGGCGAACAGAGATTTAGAGCTGCAAAGGAAGAGGACACATCACTTCCAAAAGCTAAATCAGTTTGCCCGGCGCAAACTAAAGGCAGCCCAAGAGAAATTGAAGAAGGCAAAGGGGAAGCGCCTAGCACGGAAAGAAGGGAAAAGCATATCAGCCCTTGATATTTTGGCCTCAGCTTCGGAGCATGTTGCTATGGACCCCTGAGGGTCATATGTGCCAAGTTTGGGCCCATTTCGACAACTTTTTGTTTTTGGCATTTTTTGGGTTTTTGGTCGAAAACTCATAAATTCGCCATTTCAGTTTGAAGATTTGTCAAAGGAGAAGGATGATACCAATGGATGCCATAATTCTATGAGCAGGTCCCCATCGATTTTCAGAGCATTTGGAGATCATTCGCCCCCTCAAATTGGCGAAAAATGCTCTCGTTTTGCACATTCTGCCCGCCATATCAGCAGTCTGCTATTTCCCGGTTTTTTGCACACAGGTACAGTTTTGGGGAACTTCCAGGCATCAGATTGAGATGATTTCAGTTTCACCAGAAAGTAGACATAGAGAGCTTTCCAAAGAACTATCATGAGCCTCGTTTCGACATCAGGAAGGCTGCCAATTGCCTCCAGCAAGTTAGGGGACCTTTTTCAGATATAAATATGAAGTATTTTTGTAATTTTTGAACCTCAAAAATCTGCTTTTCCCAAATGTGCGTTAAGCTATTTTTACACTTGGGAAATGATGTAAAGTCAATATAATTTCCGTTTTTAGCATTTTTTTAGATATTTTATGGGATATTTTGTGCCTTGGGCTTTGCAAAGCCTCAAGGACAATTTTAGATATTTTGATTAGGCCAATGGGATAGCTAGTTGCACCATGAGGTTTTCCTCACTTGAGCCTATTTATTCCACAAGGCTTCATTGTAAAACAAGGCTGAACTTGAGAGAAGAATCAATATATTGGTCATATGAGCTTTGAAGAACATACTTGTGTTATGATTTTTGACTGCCTCTTGGATGCTTTTGATGAATGATGAAGGATTGTTGATGGATTCCATGACATGGTAGAATGGTATAGTGTTTCTTGCTTTGTTGTTGTCTTCTAGTTTCCATTCATGATACATGCTTCTTGCTGCTATAGATCAGTAGAGATTAATTTTGAGATATGCCCATGGAGGCACCTCAAAATTCCTGAATCTTCATAGCTTTATGTTTTCTTCTTCCTTAGTTATACTAAAGAATTCTTAACTGCTCTTTAGTAACTTAAGGTATTGTTGCTAGTTTTATTCATAAGTTCTATGCATGTTGAGTAGGATGTATGGTGTGCCCTGCCTACCTATGATTGTCCATAGTTCTGTCCATGAAACTATCTCTTTGACTGATTAGTTTATCATCTTGTTGAACCAAGGAGGCCTAGTCCCGATCTAGCCCTTTGCCTAAAACTATGAAAGCTTGTTTGTCAGAGTGCCCAATAACTTAAAGACTATGTTTAGGCGTTCCGGCATAGTATTTTGAGTTGTTAGTCCGTCTTATGTGTTTTCCCCAAAGCCTGATAGCCATTTCCCAAAGTTAGAGGGTCTTATACTTCTATGCATGGCTGGAATGTTTGATTTCTATGTATTAATTAGCTCATAGTTACATTTAGCATGATTAATGGCTTGCTATAACATGTTTATGTCTGCTATCAACTAGTTATACTTGAAATCCCTCGTCTTTCACAAACTTGATGTCCATTTACTCCATTTTTCCCAAATATCCCTTCTACCGTGAATCAAATCGGCCCTACAGCAGCCTTACATCATCATCTGATAGCTTCCTTGACCTTTTTGACCCCATAGCCCAGTTTATCTACATCTTGTTATCCAGTTTATATCTTTGATCAGTTTTATCCCTCACAAACTTAAAAACAAAAAACCAAAAACATACTTCATAACTAGCCTAATATCAAAACACCACAAGCAAACACACCGATATCTTTTACATATAATAGAGAGAGCCCTCTCTGAGTCCAGGAAGGCTAGGTCCTTGGGCTCCAAAGCTTGGTTTGATGTTACATCGTCATTTGGCTCACCAATCGGCCAAATCACGGGAACCCTACTTGAGGCCCTTATTAAAGATTTGGTAGTCTCCCTAGAGCATATTTTGACAAAGAATTTTCTAATGGATGTGGTGGTAGCTGACATATCGCCACAGTTTGGCATGTTGCTGTCAAGATCTTGGGGGGGGAATTACGAGGTACATTACAATTAGATTTTTCATATGCAACTATCCTTGTTTTCGGGAAATTGAGAAAATTGTATCGTGAAACCAGGATGAAATATATGATCAAAAGCAAAGAAAAACCCATTAATCATCCGATAAATTTTGTACATACAGATTTAGAGCCATTCATTTTGTTTAATGATAGTGACTTAAATGATGTAGATAACCAGTTAGTATATGTAGAAGATGTTCCAGATATTCATAATTGCATTAGAGAAGTTGTAGCAAAGGAAAAAGAGAATCTATCGAGCCCATCAGAATAGTCATCAGATGAAGCAATGAAAAATTCAGAATAACCATTGGATAAAGTGGAAGAAAGTCTGTAAAAGCATGAAGAAACAGTTCAGAAAATTGAGCCAAAATAGAAATCAGAGTTTTAACACTTGGAGGATGAAAATGGTCTATGGTCCATGGACTTTGATGGTGCCCCAGGGAAATACGGGGCATACATTGGAATTTGGGTCCATAGTCCTTTTCATCAGCAGAATAAGGTCCCTACAAATGTTAGATTGTGATCTTATAGGTTAGCTTTTGATTGCAATAACAATGAAGCAGAGTATGAAGCACTAATTACTGGCCTAAAGATCTTGAAGAAATTGGGAGCAAGAAGGATTGCTGTGTATGGTGATTCAAAACTTGTGATCAAGAAAGTTAAAGGTGAATATCAAGCTAACAATCCTTGAATGAGACAATATAGGAATGTTGTATTAGATATTTTGAAAATTTTCAAGAGTGTATACTTATAGTGGTGCCAAGGAGTCAAAATCTCATGGCAGATTCATTGGCTAAAGTTGCAAGCAATTTTAAGATCCCCATCTTTTCAAACATGAAGTTTGAGATTCATGTAAAACACCGACGCACTGTGCTTAATAAATTGCAGTATTGGCAGGTTTTCTGGGATGATAAGCAGGTAAATAAATTTCTCCAAGGTGAAGAAGAACTTGGGAATTGTTCCGTAGATGAAATTTGTGATAAATATGACCAGGATATAGAAGCAACTCAGATGGATATACTACAGCTGAAAGACAACAATATTCCAAAAGGTCTCATACCTTTGGAAGAATTGTTTGACCAAGATGATGTAGCAAGGAAGCCTACATTGGTGCCTATGGAAAAGGGTGTTGAAGATGTAAACATTGGGACAACAGACAAACCAAAGATAATTAAACTATCCAAGTCCTTATCTCCCGATGTAAAGGCTGAATATGCTAAATTACTTTATGAATTTTCTAATGTTTTTGCATGGGAATATGCAGATTTAAAGGTGCATGAAAAGAACATCATTCAACACACTATTCTAATCGAGTCCGATCAAAAGCCCTTTCGGAAAAAGTTGAGAAGGATAAATCCCAGATTGCTGCCATCAATTGAAAAAGAGTTAAATAGAATTTTCAAGTCCGGTATTATTGTCCCAATCAGATTCTCTAATTAGATTTCAAATTTGGTCCCAGTAAGAAAAAATATTGGAGAAATTCGGCTCTGCATATATGTCAAGAACTTGAACAAAGTGTCCCTCAAGGAAAACTATCCACTTCCGAAGATGGACCATATACTTCAAAGAGTTGTCGGTTCTTCCCGAATTTCACTATTGGATGGCTATTTGGGATACAACCAAATTTTGGTGCACGAGGATGATCAGGACAAGACAACATTTACTACACCTTGGGGCACGTTCAAATATGCAAAAATTTCATTTGGTTTGAAAAATGCAGGGGCCACATTTAAGCGGGCTATGGACATAACATTCACCAATGAAAAAGATGTTTTCTTAGTTGTTTATTTAGATGACTTGACAATTTTTTCACATTTTGAAGATGAACATTTGCACCATTTAAGAATTGTTTTCGAGAGTTGCAGGAATTTCAAAATATCTCTCAACCCAAAGAAAAACATTTTTGCCTTGGAGGAGGGAAAAATTCTTGGTCACATCATCTCCAAGGATGGGATCCAGATTGATCCTTCTCATGTTCAAGCAATTCAACAAATTTATTTCCCTCGCAGTAAAAAGGAAATACAAGCATTCAATGGTAAGATGAATTTCTTACGTAGATTCATTCCTAATTTTCCAGAGCATCTTAGAGAGTTGAAAAATATGTTGAAGAAAGATAATGATGTGAAGTGGTCTGAAGATGCCCGTAAGTCGTTCAACTCAGTAAAGATTGCATTGAATACTAGCCCTATTTTGATAAGTCCTGATTATACTGTTGATTTCATAATATTATCATTTAATTTTGATCACACCATGGCAACAGTCTTGATGCAGAAAAAGGGATAAAACAGAGCTACCAATTGCATTTTTTAGTCGCAATATCAGAGATGCAGGCCTTCGCTACAACATCATAGAGAAACAGGCTATGGCTTTGGTAAAAGCGCTGAAAGATTTCAGAGTTTACATTTTACATTCACATACTCTTGCCTATGTACCTAATGTAGCTGTAAAAGAAGTTCTAATGCAAACAAACCCAAAAGGTAGGAGAGGGAGATGGATAGCAACATTACTATAATATGACCTTGAGATCACGCCCACCAAGCTGATCAAAGGCCAGGGCTTAGCCAAACTCAAGGTGGAGTCAAACCTTCATGCTCTTGACATCAACTTGATTTCATCCTTGTCCAAAAATGAAGAAGAAGTGAATCTCATTCAGGTATCCGATATCTTTTTGTCATCTCCATGATATTATGATATTTTTTATGTTTTGCAACACCTAAACCCTCCTGTAGGCATGACTAAGATTCAAGGCAGATCTTTGAAACTCAAAGCTTCAAAGTATTTCATATTGGACAATGCACTTTACTGGAAGGACCCCAAAAGTGTGTTGCTGAACTATTTGGTCGAAGAAGAATATAAGGAAGTGATGAATGACTTCCACAAAGGAGATTGTGGGGGCCACCTATATTGGAAGACCATAACCAATAAAATATTGAGAGCAGGATATTATTGGATAAATTTTTTTGCAGATGTATACAAAGCAGTAATGAGTTGCCACGAATATCAAGTTTTTCAGGGTAAGAGAAACCTTCTCCCATTACCTCTTCAACCTATTTCAGTAATGCACCATTTCAGCAATGGGGCCTAGATTTCATATGTGATATTCACCCAACATCATCTTCACATAACAAGTGGATATTGACATCCACAGATTACTTTACAAATTGGATCGAAGCGGTCCCAACTAGGCAAGCAGCAAATTATGTCATCATCTAGTTTTTAGAAACTAATATTTTGTCCCGTTTTGGTTGTCCTACTAATATTATCACAGATAACACGACCGCATTTAAGTCTAAGAAGATGACTGAGTTTTGTGACAAATATAACATTAAGTTGGGACACTACAACCTACTACCCGCAAGGTAATGGATTGCCAGAGTCCTCTAATAAATCCTTGATCAATATCATTAAGAAAATGTTAGAGGTGAATAAAAATAATTCGCATAATAAGCTGATCAATGCATTGTGGGCAGACCGGGTGAGTAATAATAATTCTGTTGGTATGTATCCTTTTCAAGTTGTGTATGGTGTCGATACTGTATTTCCTTCATCATTAGCAGTCTCGATAATGAAATTGCTGCAAGAAGCAGGGATTGAGGAAATGACATACAACGCCAAATTAATCAAACGATACACCTTCGGCAGACGAGAGATGAAGTATTTCAGAATACTTCAAAACTCCATGACAGGATAAATAAGATCTATGACTGAAAAACTAAGGAAGACAAATTCAAGGATGGAGATGTGGTACTCCATTGGGATGCCAGAAATGAGGAAAAGGGTAAGCATGGAAAATTTGAAAATTTATGGAAAGGCCCATATTAGATTTCAGCTTGTCGGGGACATAATGCTAATTTTCTTGAAGAGATGAATGGATAAGAGCATTTAGGAGGACTAGTCAACAGTAGGCTTTTTAAACACTATCATTTCTGAAGTACATCTCTCAATATTTTCCATTTCATTGTAAATATCATTTACATTTTCTAAAAGTGTGAAGTATAGAATCACTGAAGCTCGGAGCCCGAAGTGAAGGCCATGGAGCTTCACTGATTTTCTACCATTTTCAAAAAGTTCAGTTTTCAATCATGTTATTAGTTTGAGTTTTTGACCGTATTGGCCCAATGGATAAGGCACTGATCTGCAAAATCCAGTGTTCTGTGGTTCTTCACACCTCTTTTATAGCTATGATCCCCAATAAGGCTAATGTTAGTGTCAGTATTTGCATCCTGACATCAGTGATCAAAATCCTCTTTTCATATCATTTTAGGAGTCCCACTCAAAAATTTCATTCATTCCACTAGGTCATGCAAAAAATTTATCACTGATGGTAGCCCTAGTCCAAAAACATCACTCTTCCTCAAATTTGATTACTTGCTGTTACACATTAATTTGTCACCATCCTTGTACTTTCCGTTCCTTGATCCTGGAGGACCCATACAATGACCCTTGTGTACTTTCCAAGCATGGAATACATACCCTTGAACCACACTTTGTCTTCCAATTCATCTCCCTTTACAATTTTTTTGGAAAATCCCTATAAAAACCTAGTTTTCAAGGTCAGCGCTTTGCCTCAGTGTCTGACCCGCGTTGATAGCAGATATTTGCACTAAGACCCGCGCCGATCGACACTGTGTCTTAATGTCGGACCCGCATCGATCCTCTTTTGGAAATTTTTTAAAAATAGAAGCAAATTTTCCACGACTAGAAGCTCTACGAGGCGGTGAGCTGGAAGTTTGTTTTGAGGATATGGCCGAGGAATTCTTCTTTGGACGTCTTGTTCCCATGAAATAGGAACTAATCCAAAGGATAAGATATTTTCCCATTATTTGAGGGCCCATATCCTCCTCATCCATTGTTATATAAGGAGACATCTTTCACCTTTGCTACCTAAGTTAGAAATTTAGAGTTAGCTAGAGAGGAGAAGCAATTATAGCTTCGGGAGAATAGAGAAAAGTGTGATTTTTTGTGTGTGTTAAGAACATAGTGAGATCTTGGACCTTTTTGTGTGGGGGTGTTGCAAACGTGCTTGGATACAGCCTTGCCGAAGGAGAGCCTCAACATCAAGGCTTGCTTGTAAACTCCCCTTGTCTTTATCATAATAAAATGCATCTAATGTTTATCTTCCACTCTTGTTTACATTTATAATGAGATTTCTAGCATTCCTTGATTAGTTAGATAGGTTGTAATTGTTTTATGTTTTTCGTGATTTTATGCTTGTCGTGGTGTCTTGACTGTCTATACAGGTAATCAGATGTTGGTAGCAGTGTGTATCGAGCTTGAGGAGAATGACGGATCAAGAAGCTTCGACGGAAGACGAAAAAATAGCAACATAACAAGGTAGGTCATATTCCTTGCTCTGAATTTCATTTACAATATAGGAAGGTAGATGTTAGTATGTTCCTGTAGTTGCTAGACCCACCATAGGGCTAGAGGGATCACCTCTGTCTGCAGAGCAGATTTACCTGCACAACAAATTGGCGACTCCACTGGGGATTTTCCTTTGAGTTTGTCACTCCTTGAGGTCTTAGTCATTCGATGAGTTTATTCAAACAACCATTTCCCTGTTTGTTCCTATGTTTTTCATCAATTACAATCTTTTAGTTTTTTCTTGAAGTGGTCAGTCTGGTCTTGGTTAGGGGAAATTCTTTGTTTTTATTTTTTATTTTTTAGAAATTGGCACTTTTATTTGTCTGACAGTCGCACCGATCAAGCCAATTGGCACTAGTTTTCAGTTATACAATCGCGCCAATCAGGCTGTTGGCGCTAGTTTCAGCCCAAAAGTCGCACCAATTCTAGTGTGTGTGAAAAAATAAGGTTTTTCCCCTAAGTCTTTCACCAGTGTGTCTTTCCCTTCCGGTATTTTTCTCTGTAAGATTTACATTTTCTCCCATTCACTCAAGTTCATTTGATTGGCTCGTTGGCTTGGTTTTTGGTTTTTTTTTTGGACGTGCATCCTTACATCCTAGGTTTTTCTAGGATTGTGCATCGATTGCCTGGTTTCATGTTTCACGAGACATCGCCCGACTGATTGAGTCAGTATCCTTGCTTGGTGAGAAATCTCTAGTTGATTTCCTTTTACTTTTTGGTTGATTGAGTGATCAAGTCTCAAGTGTCTATCTGAGTTCATTTGGTCCGCTTGTTCGCTTGAGAGCATAGATTACATTGCTCATTGTTTAGCTGAAAAGCCTTCTTTCTCTGATTGCTTGATGTAAAAGGGAATGAATGCCTTGTTTTGGTCCCACACTTTGGAAGTTCTCTTTGTGCTTGAACTCATATGTCTTGTAGCCTTTTGAGAAATTTCGTTACAAAGTGTTCAAAACATGATTCTATTCTTACGGTTTGTTGCATCCCTTTTGCATTAAGGAAATTTGCGTTCATTTAGTTTTCGTCTCAAAGTTTTATTTTCGCTAAAATGCATTAGATAAAGTTGCATTGAAAAGTCACGTTTGAAATTTATCATTGAACTTAGATTACATTGTTTAATGATTGAAAACTAAAATTCGCATTGAGTGCATTCTTATTCATTCAAAAGAAAAAGGAAATTGTGCATAGATTACAATTGCATAGTTTTCAAAAAGAGAATTTTGCATAGATTACATTGCATAATTCACATCTTTGAATGTTTTAGATTAATTTTGGATAGTGAAAGTCATCTAGTTAGGAAAAAGGTTCGTTTTCAGTATTACTGTTTGTTGGATCATTGTTTGTGACTCTTTCCTTAACTAGATAGCATTCCTCGAATTGAGAAATTTCTTTTCTCATATAGCTACATATAGAGTTCTCAGATGACATCGGTAGGGCTTTGAAACCGAGACATAATTCAAGATCAACCGTTAAAATTTATTCAATAAACCTAAGGAAGCATTGAAACTTAATGCTCACACTTAGAGGTCTAGGCTAGTGACATGTTCTAACATCATTAAACCTAGCAGTTGTCATTCTCCATATGGCATTAGACGACGCTAGTACGAACTTGTGCTCCCCGTACCGTTGTGTATATAAAGGAAGACCCCTATAGGTTGCAATCCTTTATCCATAGGAATCCGAATCTGCCGCCCTGTAACCGTGATACACCGAACAAAACATTCGGGGAGATTGGGTGCCATACATCAAGTCCTTGGTCATTTCTCTTTCATTTGATCACCAAGGTGTATATTGCAGTTCACAATTACCTGGTAACCCTTTATGCCTAGAATACCCTTAGTAGTCATTTTGATATTTACTGACTCTTTAAATTTGAAAAGATCATCGATCACTTGTCATTTCGAGCTCGTTCAAACTGAAAGTGACTCTTAAAACATAAAAAGGCCGAGTTTTGTTTCAGTGTCATAAAATTGACTACCCATGAAATATGCCTGGTTAAAGTTACATTCCTTAGTGATTCTTTAGGGTTGATTCCAATGGAAACGTTTCCAGACACCAACCAAGGATCCCCTCATATGGGAATCCTGGTCCTTTTCCTTCGTTCGGGAATGTTGGTGCCCCGTATATGGCAATTTTGTCCCTCCCGGGATTAACCATTGGTCTGTTAGTTTGGTTATTTTTGACCCCTGTGGTTTCGAATATACCGACTGGCTCTCAACCGAGTTCTTCTCCGCCTGAACCATGTCGACCCCATGTTGATCCTAAGGTTGACCCCTCACCTTCTTCGCCTATTTCTTCACCTCGTTCTTCCTATTCACCTGGTGAAAGTTTGGATTTTAGTAACTGGGTGGCTAAGAAGAAGAAGACGTCGAAGAAGAAGAAGGAAAATAATATAGGGGTCACATCAACAACTATTGCTACCCATGCAACTAATATCGAGAAACGTCCCACTCCGTCTCGCAAAGTCAAATTCCCTTGCAAGCTATGTGAGGGTGACCACCTTCTTTGTGATTGCCCTGGTATTCCAAAGGTGCTAGAAGTGTGGTCCGTTGGCCCGATTCGCCCTTCATCATCAGCTTTTGGGAATCATGCTGATGATGAGCCTTCAACTAGAGATAATGAGGCTCATAAGAAATAGGGTAAGATCAAATTTCCCTGTAGGTTGTGTGAAGGGAACCATCCCATTCACCACTGTCCTTATATGGATGAAGATTATAAGGTATTGGATACCCTTTCAGCTTCTGAGTCCTGTCTTCTCGTCGATTACCGAAATTTTTCTTCGAATCCTCTGATAGTTGATCAAGTCATTGATAAGGATTCATCTCCATTCAATTCCACTCTCTCTGAAAATCAGTCTCCCGAGTCCATCCCTGGCCAATCATTGGTTGAGAAAAAGGTCGATCTGGTTCCATCTATAGTTCATCAGGTATTTTCCGTCGAGAGTGGGTCTCATCCCAGTTAGGTTTTTTTTGTTTCCTCTAATTCCTTGAGATCGGAGGGCGATCCTCCCATTTCCATGATCCAGGAGGGTGATCCTCTGACTCCTGTTGCCACAGTTCTAGAAAGTGATCCTCCTGCTCTCATTCCTAGAGCACAGGAGGATGGTCTTTCTTCTCTCGTAACACGAGGGGATAATCCTCCTATTCCTATGGCACCCCTCCATGTATTTTGGTCACTTCCTTTTATTGGAGTTGATTTATAGGATATCGTCTTCCTTCTTGTGTGCCCTTTGAGATCAATGTACAAGCCTGCAATATGGTCGTACCGGGCATGATTATAAATGAAGGCGCCTCGGTTAGCATTCTATCCTCAACTACTTGGCAAGCTTTAGGTTCTCCGTAGCTTGTGTCTGTTACTCAGAATCTGTTGGCTTTTAACAGAGGAACAAGTCAACCATTAGGGATCCTTTCAAAGTTGTCTATTAATTTGGGAGGGAAAACCGTCTATATATATGTGATGGTTTTCCAAGGACCCTTGGATTTTAATTTACTCCTGGTGTGCAACTATGCTTATGCCATGGGCGCGCTTGTCTTTTCCCTCTTTCGTGTGATCTGTTTTCCACATGAAGGTCAGATCGTGACCATTGATCAACTTTCATTCTTTGGTCCTGATGTGACATTTGGTATACCTCCATCCCTTCCTGGTCCTTACCTACTGATGGTATCTTCCCCGCCACAGGTTAATTATGTGGCTACCTGTCCCATGCCCGCATTTAGTGACAGTGTGGTTGTGCATCATGTACTGGGGGCATTGGATCCTAATTTCCGAGATGTTGTTCTCCCATCATATGAGAACCTCTTGGAAGACATGAATATTTGTATGTCTTGACCAGGTCCATCGGAGCACAGTTCATTTTCTTGTGTCAAGCTCCTTAAAAAATGAAATAATATCATCGGAGCACGGTTTGTTTGATTGTGTCAAGCTCCTTAAAAAATGAAACAAGCTCGTCAGAGCACAGTTCATTTTCTTCTGTCAAGCTCCTTAAAAAATGAAACAATCTTAACGGAGCATAGTTCATTTTCTTGTGTCAAGCTCCTTAAAAAATGAAACAAGGTTTTTGGAGCAGAGTTCGTTTTCTTGTGTCAAGCTCCTTAACATGAAACAAGGTGTCATGAGGATAGTTATTTTAATTTTTCAACCTCGTTAAAAAATGAAATGGGTTCCCTTTTCAATTCGAGTCTTTGATTAGATCTCGTAAAATCCAAGTCGAGTCTTTCACCTGATCTCATAATTGAGCCTTCATTCCATCCACCTGCCAATAACTAGCAGTCTACTTCGGTGAATGCCATGAAGCTGGGGGGGCATGTAAACTTACTTCAAGCATATTTTGTTTTCGTTTCGAGCTTGTGTAAAAATAAAACCGGTTTCAAGCATAGTTTAATGATTTCAAGCTTATGTAAAAATGAAATCAACCAACTTCAAGTAGAGTTTCCTGATTTCAAGCTTGTGTAAAAATGAAACCATTCTTATTTTACCTCTCGTGATTTCCATTTTATCAGCCTTTTTTTGCGAGATGAGCCTTGGTTTTCTCATTCCGTCGTCATCATCTGCTTGGCCGATCATACGCCTTCACTTGATTGTTTTACCAATTCCTGAGGAACTACTGCAATGAGTGGTCTTGTTAGCCAGACTCTTGACATTTATTTATTCTGAACAGTTCCACCATCACCAGAACCAGTTGCTACCCTTAATACCACTCGTTCCTCCAGGAGGAGTCAAATTTCAACTCTTTTCTGACTCTCAAAAATTGAAAATATTGCCGAGACTCTTGTCATTTTGAACTTGTTAAAGGCTGCGAAACGTCATCTGCCCAGTATATGTTTACTCCTTTTTCAGGCTGGGACAGATTATTTGTGAAAAAGGAATACCTTATCTAATCGTGACTAAGAGGTTCTCGCAGATATGGTTTTCTACCTTTTTGGATCTGTGCGACTACCTACAAAAAGGGACTTGTTGGAGTTTTCTTTTTCGCTTCTTTTAAAACTCTCTAAACATGAAAAGATGCCGAGTTCTTCCTTTGTCAGACTCATTAAAACTTACATGATATCGGAAATCGTCACCATGACGTAACCGAGTTCCTCCTTCCTAGGCTCGTAAAATGTACTAGGATGGATTTGTCCGAAGGAAAAACTTATATGAAAAGCATATGCTATCCTCTTCAAGATTGTGTAAAAATAAAGAGGTAATCACCAGAAATGGTGGGGGAAAAATGGAAGTTATTCTTTAGTATGTCACTCTTGAACATGACACTTATCTGAAGTTCGTGCCGAGTTTGGATATCTTCACTCTGTCACTTTGCCTCCATGGGTTTGGGAATTCTGTTTGCCTCTCATTCGATTACCAATCTTGTCAACATGACCTCTGATCCTATTTGAGTCAAATGCTGCCAAATTCCAGAGTCGTGTCGCTGATATGTTCAAGGGAAAATCATTTTGTAGTTTGTACATTCCCTGATCCTTTGTTTCAGTCTTGATTAACACTCATATTACATTGTCTCTTTCATGTCGATGATGTGGGATTCATTATGAACCTCCTTCAACGGATCGCTTCCCGTCGACTTCAGCTCATTATCTGGGAAGTCGATCTAGAGACTCCTTTTTGATACCTTAGAGCTTGCATGCCCTAATGGAAAGTTCTTCGCATTCGACGACATGTTCACATTATTGGCCTTTGATTGAGTGATTTCACGGGTGTTCGACTCTAGCTCACTATTCACATTCCATGGATTGTACTAGTAGCACCTTGAGAACCATTTTCATTATTGGTGGTCTCTCTCATGCCTGTTAACAATTTACATCATTGACTGGTAATCAGGCGATTTTCCTGCATGCTCGACTACAACTCGTTTACTTTCACGCTTGAAATTGTACTTGATTGAGTCCTGTTAGAGCGCAAGACCCTGGATTTTATTCTCTAGAGTCCAGGTTGCGAGGTGATATGATTTTTCCATGATTGGATATGTGTTTCTTTCAGATGGATGGATGCAACCATACCATGAGTATATATGTGATCCTTCTTAGATGGATGTCTGCGACCATACCATGGTCTCTTTTACGGATGGCTGCGTCCATACCTTGATTCATGTATTTTCATCAGACATTTTAGTTATGTATATGTATTTATGCTTGATTTGCAGGTCTCCCGACAGTAGCGTCCGGTTCCCTACACGTATTCGTAAAGCATTTCACCTGTCACTCATGTTCGGACTTCATATTTAGGGGGCATCTGTTACACATTAATTTTTCACCTTCCTTTTACTCCCTGTTCCTTGATCCTGGAGGACCCATATAGTGACCCTTGTGGACTTTCCAAGCATGGAATACATACCCCTGAACCACACTTTGTCTGCCAATTCATCTCCCTTTACAACTTTTCTGGAAGATCCCTATAAAAACCTAGTTTTGAAGGTCGGCGCTTTGCCTCAGTGTTAGACTCGCGCCGATAGCAAAGATTTGCACTGAGACCCGCACTGATTGGCAGTCTATCTTAATGTCAGACCCGCGCCGATCCTCATTTGGATTTTTTTTAAAAATAGAAACGAATTTTCCACGACTAGAAGCTTCGCGAGGCGGTGAGCTGGAAGTTTGTTTTGAGGATATGGACGAGGAATTGCCCTTTTGGCTTCTTGTTCCCATGAAATAGGAATAATGCAAAGAATAAGCTGTTTTACCATTATTTGAGGGAAAAAATCCTCCTCCTCCATTGTTATATAAGGAGACCTCTTTCACCTCTACTGCCAAAGTTAGAAAGTTAGAGTTAGCTAAAGAGTAGAAGCAATTATAGCTTCGGGAGAATAGAGCAGAGTGTGATTGTTTTTGTGTGTTAAGAACATAGTGGGATCTTGGACCTTTGTGTGTGAGGGTGTTGCAAACGTGCTTGGATACCGACCTGCCGAAGGAGAGCCTCAACATCAAGGCTTGGTTGTAAACTCCCCTTGTCTTTATCATAATAAAATGCAACTGATGTTTATCTTCCACTCTTGTTTACATTTATAATGATATTTATAGCATTCCTTGATTAGTTAGATATGTTGTCATTGTTTTATGTTTGTCTTGATTTTATGCTTGTCGTGGTGTCTTGACTATCTATATAGGTAATCAGATGTTGGTAGCAGCATGTATCGAACTTGAGGAGAACAACAGATCAAGAAGCTTTGACGGAAGACGACAACATAGCATCAAAACCAGGTAGGTCATCTTCCTTGCTCTGAATTTCATTTACAATCTAGTAAGGTTGATGTTAGTATGTTCCTGCAGTTGCTAGACCCACCCTAGGGATAGAGGGATCACCTCTGTCCGCAGAGCGGATTTAACTGCACAACACTTGCTGGCATAGTTTCATACCTTAATGACTGTAAACCATTCCTAAAGTTAAATTCATGATGTCATTACATCAGTCATGAGGTCAAAGTCATCATCTCATCAATATCATTCATGTCATCTTGAAATTCAGTCAAGGCTCCTATTAGGTCTTTAGGGTTTTTCAAGATTTCATTAGGTTTCTAGGGTTTTTCAAGGTCCAATAAGCACATCATTTCCATTACATAAAGCCATCAAAGTAAGAGAGTGAAAAAAATAACATCTCTTTACCATGTAAAGATGATTTTCAAAGATGTAATTCTGATTCCAAAGTTGTGATTTTCATCCTAAAATGTAGTTTTTATTCCAAAAAGATGTACCTTTTATTTTTATTTTGTAATTTTATGTCATTTAATATGTAATAAGTACAAGGTTCCCAAGCTTCCAACTCAGAGTTCCACATGCCTACAAAGCAAATATCAAAGTGCAAAGAGTTCCTAGTCCATCAAAATGATCAATTGTGAAAGGAAAGAAATCAAAGTGAAAGCAAGAAGGAAAAGTGGGTCCCAAAGCTCAAAAAATCCAATCCATCGAGCATAAATCCCATCCAAAGATAAAAAAGACATTAATTTTCTCTTTATGCCATCGAGCTATCACTCACACAGCTCAAAAACAAAATTTGAAAGGTGAAAGGTCGAGTTTTTGGGAGGCGATGCGCACCTGGAACAAGGCGCTGCTCACCTGGGACAATCGCTGTGCATAGAGAAAAGGCGCTGCATACCTGGTAGATAGGCGTTGCACACCTGTCCAATTTCGTCTGAAAGCTCCAAAAATTTGTGCAAGTACTCCAAACCTTTAGCAAAGAATTTCTCCACCTCCTAGTGAGTAAGTAGGGCCTCATCACACCCTCCTTGCATTTCTTAAATGCAAATTTCATGGTGTTAAGTTTGTTGTGTGAAATTTGGAGTTTTCAAAGCTTGCAAACCCTAGTTCCATTAGTAATTTTCAATTACACTTCCTAAGACTTCAACTACCCTACCCACATTACAATTAACCTTTCCAACCCCTATTGCACTACATCCATTTCCCCAAAGCACTTTATCCCCCAAAACCTAAGACCTAGGTATGTCAATTTCCTAGGCTCCCAAATCCCCATACCTATAACAAAATTCCTATTCCCAAATCCCACAACATTTCTACTCCCTGTCACCTCACTCAATTTAATAATCCCTCCCCCCATCTCCCTAATTTTTTCCATCTCATTTCCCTCTCCCTAAACCTACATTTCACTCCCAATTCATGTCCCTAGGGTTTCTATATAGATGAAGAAGAAATGGAAGAGATGAGGCCACACAAATGAGGGAGGATCCTTAGACTTGAACCTACAAACACCAAATAACTCACGGCCTCTCCCATGGCTGTGACATGTTTCAAGTATGTAGGATGTTTGGACTTTTGTGAAAAAATATAAAGGGTCAAACATCACCCTGTTTTGAGCAGGCTTTTCATCTCTAATCTTCATGATAACCAAGTAACCCTTGCTGGTGTCACTTTCATAGTATCCACATCCATCATCGCAGATGCCACTGGAATTCCAAATGTTGCTGAAAAATGGTACAAGGAAAAAGGCCTGTAGAATCATTACTATGAGCCATACATGAAGCCAAGGTACAAGAATGAAGGAAAGAGGGTCTTTCCTTTCTCTTACCTTTTGAATAGGTATGCCCCCATGATGAAAATCACCATGAATTACTTTTCTTATGAAGGAAAATTCTCTAGACTCTACACCTACCATGTCCGGTTATTAATGCACTTCACAAGGGTCAAAATTCTAGAAATACCTTATTTTCTCTTCAGGAACATTGACAAAATGACATACATTGTTCGAAAGAGAGATTATGACCATCAGATGAAAAGTATTTTTCACCAGTCTCTCTGTTATAGGTCAATTTGGGCATCATCCCCCAAGACCTGGTCAAACTAGACATCATCCCCAGGACCAATGAAATAGGGTCTATCATCCCCTTATATTTCAATTTCTATATGCCGTAAGAGAAGAACATTTCATTCATGGCTTCTATTGTGAGATTTACAAGGTTTGAAGTATATGTTATATCACCTACTTACTCACCAACGCTCCTCAGCAAGGGACTAACTATTGATATTGAACAAGAAAAATTCAGCACCCATGGCCAGTGCATGAAGCACCTACACTAGGGTGGGGCCCACAATGCTATTTTTGGTGCATGTCTATTTTGGTTATCCCTTAATTAAGATGGACAATAAAATGTAATACATTCTCAATAATAACTCGTAATTGTTAACTGAGAGTGATAAAATCAATTAGCTAGTGGATTTTGAGTTAGAGGTAATTGGTGAGGCATGCAGAGTAATTCTAGCTGTAACAGAGTTTGAAGTGCAGTGGTGCATTAGTTAATTCAGGTTGTAATTAGGTTAACTCAGTTAAGTGAGTTTAACTCAGTTGTGCTAGTTATAACTGAAGATACACTAGTGAGAGATCAAGTGAATTAAATATTGATTAATTCACAATCAATGATCTCACATGCAAATAAGGATATACTATTATTAGCTGCATTCATGTTAGTTCCAGTGGAGACCCAATTGAGATCTAGGTGAAAGGGAAGTTGACTATCAGTTGTAGGATTATTGGGTTGCACCCATGCAATCAAGCACCCATTGGAGTGCCCATGATAATTGCACAGTTAAGGAAGGCCAAAATTAATATCTTTTAGGGATTTCATTCATCAGGGATTGCGCAAGTAAGGCAAGCTGTCTGGAGGCAGTAAATTGGCTAAGTATTGGTCAGTTTTTGTATGAAAATGTGAGACAATTAGATGAGTACTAGAGGGCTCTTGTGAGAATATTTTTGTATGTAATTGTTTAATGATCCATGATGAATATACAATAGAAGATATTGGGGTTTTGAGCAGCAAGCTTTCCCCGGGAAATTATCTATGTTGTGTTTGATTTGATTCTTCTTTACTTCAGATGATTGGCGATTGTGTTTTTAATTCCACAAAATACTTGTAGAAGAGATTCAGTATTTAACTATAGTAAATTTTTAGATCGGGTGAATCCAAGATATACATGCATGTTGTATAATTTCTACATGGTATTAGAGCACAATAAATTGCAGAAGCGAAGTAGGAGCTGAGTTTGTGACTGGAAAAAATTCAAATTTGTAGAAAGACTTTCTTGGTGCTACAAATGATTCAAAATCAAAATGCATTTCAATGGCTTGAGGTTGGAGTATGCAATCGAGGGAAGCTCAAACTATATTTCTTGGAAGGATAGGATGGAGGCAATACTCGAAGACAATGGCTTGAAGGAATTCATTGAAAATGATGTTCCTAAACCGGCTGTGATATATGGTGCAAATTTTGATGCATGGCAAAAGAAAGGGCAAAGGTGAGGAAGATCCTGTTGGAGGGAGTACGAGACCACATTTTCTCAAGCCTCCATGGGAAAGCCACACCATATGAAATGTGGAAGGCTTTGAAAAATCTATTCCAAAGCATCAATGACCATAGGAAATTGGTGATCCAAGATACAGGGAGATCAAGATGGAGAAGGGTGACTCCTTACCAAAATATTTAACAAAGTTTTTCCAATTTCAGGATGAACTGGGAAGCGTTCGTATAACTGTCGCTGATGATGATTTGGTGAGCTTGGATCTCCTAGGAATTCCCAAGAGTTGGCATAGTTATCAAGACTCTGTCAATGGAATGGAAAAATTTCCAGATTGGGAACGACTATGGTGGGATTTGGTGCAAGAGGAGTTCAGACTGAACACCAGAGATGGATATTCATCGAAAAATGAAGATGAAGAGGATTGTGATTTGGATGCTAAGGCGAAGGGGAAGAAATTATATTCCAAGTCCGAGTCCAAGAATGAAAAGAAGCAATACATGTCCAAGGTGAAGTGTTTTCATTGTCACGAGCATGGGCATTTTGCTACTAACTGTCCACAAAAGAAGAAGAACAAGAAGGCTGGAGGATCTGTAGCTGGTGAGGCCCTTGCCTCCCAATTTGAGCTTGAATTCTCTTTGATCGCATGCATGGTGTCAAGTGAATTGGGATCTGTGTGGTATTTGGATAGTGGCACTTCCTTTCACATGATGGGAGACAAGGAACTTTTCAGTGACTTGGAGGAGAAGGATCTCCAGATGCATATTGAAATGGGTGATGACGGGAGGTACAGTGCTACCAAGATTGGTACTATTACCTTCCAGAGGCAGTCAGGTAAATCCTTTCAATTAAAATATGTAATGCGTGTACCAGGTTTGAAGAAAAATTTAGTCTCAGTCACAATGTTGGAGGACATAGGCTATGATATTATTTTTAGCAAAGGAAAAGATTTCCTGCGACATAAAACAACAGGACAAGCCAAGAGGATATGGATTCAAGTTAAGAATCTCTACAAGCTGGAGGTAGATGGTTGCATAGTGATGATGGGCAGGGTGGATCAAGTGGTGAGCCGGGATGAGGGAAAATTATGGCACATGAGATTGGGCCATCTTCACCATGGGGCCTTGAAAGTCATGCAACATATTTCTATTGGTCTTCTCAAGGGTACACTTGTGTATTCAGACACATGAAAAGGATGTACTATGGGAAAATATGTAAAGGCCACCGTTCATGAGGAGGAGAACCGAGCTTCGGGGATCCTTGAGAGAGTTCACACAGACGTGTGTGGTCCTTTCTCTGTTGCTTCAACAACAAAACATAAGTACTATGTAATATTTGTTGATGAATTTTATCATAAGTGCTTGATCTTCTTCATGCAGAAGAAATATCTGACATTCTCTAAGTTTCTTGAGTTTAAGGCACTGGTGGATAGAGTCGGGGAAGCAAGTGAAGGCTCTTAGGAGCAATAATGGTGGATAATACATCTCTAATGAATTCAAGAACTTCTACAACAAAGAAGGAATTCGAAGAGAACTGATATCTCCTCATAGCCCACAATAGAATGGGGTCGTGGAAAGAATGAACAGAATGATCGTGGGTGCAGCAAGAGTGATTTTGCATGATTAGGGCCTACCGATGCATCTGTGGACAGAAGCATGCAACACTCTGATATTTGTGCAAAACCGTTGTCCTCATAGGATACTTGGCACTAGTACACCTAAAGAGGCTTTCACTGGTAAAAAAGCTGATGTTTCAAACTTTAATATTTTTGGCTCATATGTTTATGTGCATGTGACCAAGGATGCCAGGAAGAAGCTGGAACCGACAATTGAGATTGGGATTTTTGTGGGGTACACTGAAACACCCCATAATTATCGTGTGTATTTGCCAAACAATATAATGATTGTTGTGCGACGGGATATAAAATTTGATGAGGAGAAAGCCATGCGGTTGTCCCTTGAGAGGGATTTGGACTTGCATGCAGAGGAGGAATTGTTGGTTCCCAAGGATGACCCTCAAGATGTTGATCAACCACATGTGGAGGATCATGGAGTGGAGGAAAACACTCATGCAGAGCCATCCATCATAAATGGCAGAAGGTGCACCACAGAAGTTTATAGATTGAGACTTGATGCTGCAGAGAATGTAGGAGTGCCTACTTCACAATGCAGACAAAGACAATATCCCGATTGATTTACTGGATACATGGCTCTTATGAGCAAGTGTATTGTGACTGAACCATCTTCCTTTCAGGAAGCAGTGCAACAACTGACTTGGGTTGATGCAATGGTGGAGGAGTATGAATCCATTGTCAAGAACAATGCATGGGAGATAGTCTAAAGACCAGTCGACAAATTAGTGGTTGGATTGAGATGGATCTAAAAGGTAAAGCAAGCTGCTGAAAAGGGTGTGGAGAAATACAAGGCCATATTTGTGGCCTGGGGATTCTCACAGATCAAGGGGATAGATTATGATGAGACTTTTTCACCTATTGCAAGGTACTCTTCCATAAGATCCATCCTTGCACTCTTAGCACAGATGGGCTAGTGCATTCATGAGATGGATGTGAAAACTGTGTTTCTCATTGGAATCATTGAGGAAGAGGTGTACATAGACCAGCCTGAAGGTTTCGATATCTTCAACAGTGATTTGCATGTCTGCCGACTCAAAAGAGCATTGTATGGGCTGAAGCAAGCACCCTGTGCTTGGAACACTCGGATAGACAACTATTTCACCGGACTGGGCTTCACCAAAAGTGAAGAAGATGCAAACCTATACCAGATTGTGGTTGAGGGTAAGCTATTTATTATTTTTCTTTATGTTGATGATCTAATTTTGATTGGTGATGAGAAACTGATACACTCATGCAAGGGAGTTCGAAATGAAGGACATGGGACTCATTCATTATTTCCTTGGATGGGAAATATGGCAGGGGGATGGTGAAATTTTTGTGTCTCAAGGAAATTATGCAAAGGAGATATTGGGTAAGTTTCACATGGAGAGCTGCAAACCCATGGATACTCCTCTTCCAGGAAGTTTGGGGAAAGAGTATGCTACTTCTGGAGAGGTAGTGGATGCTAATGTTTACAGGCAGTTAGTTGGTTCACTGATGTATCTAGTGAACACCGGACCAGACATTTGCTACGCAGTTAACCAGCTGAATCAAGCTATGGTTAAGCCTACCAAGATCTTTTGGAAGGCAGGGAAGCATGTCTTGACATACCTAAGGGGGACATTAGAGTATGGTATATGGTATAGACGGATAGAGGGAGTGAAGCTTCAAGGCTTCACGGATGTAGATTGGGCGGGCAGTCCATCAGACAGAAAGAGCACATTGGGAGGGATCTTTAGCATAGGATCGACAATAGTTTCCTGGTACAGCAAGAAACAACAATCTGTGGCACTCAATTTAGTTGAAGCGGAATACATGGCAGCAAGTCAAGCTGCATGTGAGGCTATCTGGATGAGAAAGATCTTGGTTGGTTTGTTTGGTTCTCAGATGGATCCGACAGTGATTCATTGGGATAATTAGAGTTGCATTAAACTCTACATTAATCCTTTGTTTCATGATAGGTCTAAGCATATAGATATCCAGTACCATCATCTCAGATATTGTGTGCAGAGGAGAATAATGTTGCTTTAGTACATTCCCACGAAAAATCAAGATGTAGATATTCTGACGAAAGTGCTCACCAGGAGAAAATTAGAATACCATAGAGACAGAATCGGGGTGAAGGATAATCCCTATCTTGTTGAGAGGGAGTGTTGAGATTCAACAAGAAAATTTTAGCACCCACACCTAGTGCATTAAGCACCTACACTAGGGTGGGGCCCACAGTGCTAATTTTGGTGCATGTCTATTTTGGTTATCCCTTAATTAAGACGGACAATAAACTGTAATATATTCTTAATGATAACTTGTAATTTTTAACTGAGAGTGATAAACTCAGTTAGCTAGTGGATTTCGACTTAGAGGTAGTTGGTGAGGCATGCAGAGTAATTCTAGTTGTAACAGAGTTCGAAGTGCAATGGTGCATTAGTTAATGCAGGTTGTAATTAGTTTAACTCAGTTAAGTGAGTTAAAATCAGTTGTGCTAGTTGTAACTGAAGATGCACTACTAAGAGATCAAGTGAATTAAATATTAATTAATTCACAATCAATTATCTCACATGAAACTAAGGATTTACTATTATTCGCTGCATGCATGTCAGATCCAGTGGAGACCCAATTGAGATCTAGAAAGCTAAGTTGAATATCAGTTGTAGGATTATTGGATTGCATACATGCAATCAAACAACCATTGGAGTGCCCATGATACTTGCGTAGTCAAGGAAGGCCAAAATTCAAATATTTTAGGGATTGCATTCATCAGGGATTGCGCAAGCAAGGCATGCTGTCTGGAGGTAGTGAATTGTCTAAGTATTGGTGAGTTTTTGTATGACAGTGTGAGACAATTAGATGAGTATTGGAGGGATCTTGTGAGAATATTTTTGTATGTAATTGTTTCATGATCCATGCTGAATATACAATAGAAGATAATGGGGTTTTGAGCATCAGGATTTCCCCGGGAATTATCTGTTTTGTGTTTGATTTGATTCTTCTTTACTTCAAATGATTGGTGATTGTGTTTTTAATTCCGCAAAATATTTGTAGAAGCGATTCAGTATTTAACTTTAGTACATTGTTATATCGGGTGAATCCAAGATATACATGCATGTTGTATAATTTATACACTAACTACGTTTCAGTGCCAGATCCTACATTCAAGGGTGCACTTCCCGACATTCAAGGGTGCGTTGGTCATTTGGGAGCGGAATTCTCATTGTTCTGGGAATCTCCACATGGCTAGTGCCTTATAGAAGAGTCCATATGTGTCAAAATTTGAATTCAAGTGTCCATATAACACCTCTGAACTTGGAAACATGTATTGCATATTATTAGAAAGTCATTCATTGAGAAACTACCATCAGTTAATTGCTTGCCCGTACTTCTTTGTTCGCCAGGAGGTATTCTGTAGTTCACAATTACTTGGTAAAAATTTTGCCTAGAAATACCCTTTTATTTTTTTTTGTCATAAAATAAACCAGTCATCGTGGAAGAAGAATATCCTTTTCCCCGTCATTCGTGTAGAATATCACTTAAACGACCTTTACCACCGGAAGCCATTTATTGTTAGAAAAGGCAACATCTTTCTACCAAAAATAGTACTATCAGTACCTCTGGTGGGACATCATCCTCACATATACATGAGTCATCTTGAGTTGTTTCTACAAATCCTGGTTCATCTATTGTTGTCAAGATGGAGTCCTCACTGCTACCTATGGTCACGATCCATCCAATCAGTGAGACCATACCTCTCGAACCCAACGTTTTTCAACTGGAAGTTGATCCGGATTCTATTGTTCTTTTACCAGAACATCTAGATCCCAAAGTTGAACAGCCGAAAGTTGTTCCTGTATCGGTTTCTCCACAATCTATTGTAGCCATTGAGTCTGTCATATCGCGCAGTCAACCACCTGAAATATACTTCGGGCCTGACAGTGAAATCCTTCCACCTAGTTTGATTTCGGTTGAAGAAATACCACAAGACGAAACCCCTTCGACTCCAATTCATTTTGGATCGGAGGATTATCTTTACGAGACCTTTCCTCAATCACCTCACACTACTTTATTTGATCCTGTGTCTATTCGAGTTCTCGTAGATCCTGTAGGGTATACATTAGGTCGTATGACCATGGGTAAGACAACATCTTCGGTTGTACCATATATTCCAATTGCGACAACACCTTCTCTTGCTACCCCGTCGATGTTCACCACATCACCAAAGTGACATCTATATGGTGGCCCTTCCATCCCACCTGGTTACCAATATTTATCTGGAACCTTCTCTGGTGCATCCTCAAACCTATGGAATTCACCAATGTCATCATTTAGTACATCTCTAATGAGTACTGAACGACTTGATCCTTTATACACATCTTCAATGCAATATCAAGTTGCTCCATCTAGCTATATTCCATCCAGTACCATGTCAACTGGACTCCCAACATTTGGAGAATAATATATTCCATCCTATTATACTCCTCATACTGGGGGAAAACCTATAGTCATCCATTTTGACTGTACTCTGTCGTTATATGGTCATCCTAATGTTGGAATGACTATTTATCAGTGGCAACCCACTCTACCCCATCCAACCACAAACGATTGTGCAATCATATCAATCGGTTCAACCTGTTTCACCCACATATACTCCACTTTTTAATACATACTTAACCCTGTTATAGGCCCAAAGTGTTGTACCTCAACTATCTCAGGCGGGTCTTTCAACCCAATACCCTCAAGTAATGGGCCTTTAGACTCCAAGTCCTTTGGCTGGTTTACAAGAACCACCTGTATCTGGAATCATTTATTCACAAGATGGATTACCTTATTATGGGATGTCGTAACCACAACCAGGTGTTACCTATTCACAACTGAATCCAAGCTATTCAAGTTTGGGTTATAATCTTGGTGGAAAATCCCCTTGGAAACCACAAGAGCAAATGCAACAACCCTGATTTCAACAAGTAGCGTACCCAGGTTTTGGTTAACAGAATCCTCAAGCATTTTATTATCAAAACAACCCCTATCTGGGTTACCAACAACAAATTCCTTATGCTAGTGCTCAAAGGCATGTTTCCCAAGCAATTCCATCATACCTTGGCTATGCTCAACCTGACTTAAATCGACAGTTTGCCTTTGTTGCAACTTTAGAATTACCTGATTTAAACCGACTTAAAAATGATCCAATCAACTATGTTCCTTGGTGGCCGATGATACCACATAAATTACCCTCAGATATTCCTAAGTTAAATGGAAGCCCTGGGGAAGACCCATCGATGCATGTTATGACTTATCATTTGTCATGTTGATCCAACTCTTTAAATGATGACTCCATTCGACTACATCTTTTCCAGCGTATGCTCACTAGTCCGGTTGTGAAATGGCACATTGAGTTACCAAGAGCTTCATTTGATAATTTCACTACTTTAGCTACTACCTTTTTGACCCACTTCCAGTTACCCATAAAATATGAAACTAGAATAGAACTCTTGACCAATTTCAAACAAAATAATGCTACTCACAATTCTGATCATATTCATGAGTGGCGTCGTCGTCGTAGAATGGTCAAGACATTTGTTCCTGATCAGCTCCTTGCTGAGTGGTTCATTAAGTCCTTGTTACCATCTATAACTGAGGATGTGGCTAAGGGTGGCATCTTCATTGAAGATCAGGTCATTTCTCATGCCTAGTAATTAGATTTTATTTATACTCAGTCTGGCATGCTCTATGAGAAAATTCCAATGCACCGCGATCTAATTTTACTATTCCTCCTCCATCTAATGACTCTCATGCTGGTGACGGTATGATCGGTACTGCAAGCACACATCACTCTACTACATATGATCTTTCACCTTCTTCTGAAATTCATGCCTCGTCATCTAACAAAGGAAAAAGTAACAAGCAACCCAGTAGTAAGAAAAAGGGGAAACCAAAGAAAAAGAAAACTTCAACCCCAAAGGAACGATCATCTGATCAACAAACCAGAAATCAAAAACTTCGTTACCCTTACATAATATGTAATGAGGAGAACTTTGTTCGAGACTATCCTCACCGCGCCGAAGTCTCAAAATTGATTAAGACCTTGCGTGCATTTTTTGTGTTGACATATCCATTTTCGAATCCAGACACAAATTTGGTTGCTATGGATCCAGATTCTAGTTCCCAAGTGCTTATGCTTTCTGTCACGAAGCCAAAAAATGATGTTTTGGTGTCAACTCGTAATAAATATTATGGTAGTCAAGCTACTGATCAACCTACTACCTTGACCACCAATCCAGCTACGTGATCTATTCCGCCAACTGCTATTCCTGAATTAACAATAAAGCCACCGACGAGAGTTGTCCATAAATCGAAATTCAATCCTCAAGCCTGAGCTGCTCAAAATTATAATATAGTTGAAGATTTGGCTCAATCCCCTTCAGCTATGTCGACGCTTGAGGTACTTCAAAATTTTCCCTCCCAGAAGCAGGCTTTGTTGTCGGTAATTGGTGGAATTGATCCGACAGATTCCAATCTAGTAGTATTTAATCATACGGGCTATGTGCCGCAATTACCAAAAAAATTGGCATTATCCATCCAAGTAAATATTCTCAATCACCTCGTTCATCGTACTATTATTGATGAGAGAGCATCTACTTTCATTATGCCTCTAAACTACTGGAAGTCACTTGGCTCATCACGTCTATATCAATTGCCTACGACGTTGAAAGATTTCGACGGACATACATATAAGCCTTGCGGTATCATCAATAACCTGCATGTTGAACTAGGGGGAAAAACAATAAATGTTGAATTTGAGGTCGTTGATGGACCCCTTTATTAAAACATTTTATTCGGAAGGCCATGGGTATATGCTATGAATGTGATCGTCTCTACATATTTTAGAATGATCTCATTTCCACATAAATGTATTAACATGGTCATCAATCAAGTCTCCTTCTTTGCCTCCAGTTCCCAGGTAACTGGAAGTGTTACGTTAGTTCACGCACCCCAACTAGCACTTAAAAAAATTGGTGTAGGATTATTAAGAGATTCTTCCCTAATGGGAACCTTTGCATTACCGCCACTTGTGACAACGACAGAAATTGCAAGCATAGAGACTTGCTACATGATATCTTCCACTCCATCTGGCTTAAGGAATATTACGGGTGATTTTGAAGTTGTTACTTTGGATGAATTTCTACCGCCCACCCCAATTGAGCTAGCATATCAATCAATCTACATGACTTGGGCGGTGAATCAGAAATCATCGTCCCTGATCGTTTGGGTCGATCGTTCATTAGATTTTGGTACTCCATCTGATCCTTTTACATCCACATTCTTGACTGATGAGAACATTGTGGAATCCAGATGCCAGAAGGAGAACCATGGGAAGATCATCATCATTGTTTCCATCTTCAGGATTACGAAGAATATATTCTTATTGAACTATATCACCCATTGATCAAAAATTTATTTTCGAATTATTTTCCCATTAATGCAATCGAATCCGAGTGAAACTTATCAAATATTGAGGAAACCATTTCTATCGATATTTCGACGAAAACCGACGTTGTAGAAAAAATTCATGTCGACGTGTCTTGTTCTCCATTAGAACTTGAAACTTATCACTCTTTCTTTCATGAATTCCGTGATATATTTGCTTGGTATTACGAGGAAATTCCAGGAATAGATACTTGTATCGTTGAACACACCATTAAAATGTACGCTGATGTCAAACCTGTACGTCAACGCCTTCGTCCTGTTCATCCGAAGAAGGCTGCTGCCATTAAAGCAGAAGTTGAAATTTTTTTGCGTGTTGGTTTCATTTCCCCTGTTTTGCTTACTGATTGGGTTTCAAACATTGTTCCTATCATGAAGAAATAGAGGAAAATTAGAGTGTGCGTCGATTATCGGGATGTCAATCTTGCTTGTCCAAAAGACAACTATCCTACTCCCTTTATAGATCAGATTATAGAGAATTGCGCCAGATGTGAAATCTTTTCGTTCATGGATGGATTTTATGGCTACAATCAAATCAATATCCACCAAGAGGACCAATATAAGACATAATTCATCTGTCCCTAGGGCATATTCGCTTATCGGAAACTCCCATTTGGTTTAAAGAACACTGGGTTAACATTTCAGAGAGCAATGGATTATGCTTTCAAAAACATTAAGCACATTGTTCAACCTTATCTAGATGATTTACTTGTGCATTCATGAAATCAGACTGATCACCCGATGCATTTGAGAGCTATCTTTCTACGCTGCCGACGCTACAAAATACGCCTCAATCCACATAAATGTGTGTTTTGTGTTGGTTCTGGTCATTTTCTAGGATTCATCGTCTCAAAAGAAGGAATTCGAACTGACCCACTAAAGTTCCAGGCTATTCTTGATTTTATTTCGCCATTAAATTTGCTTCAGTTACAGAAACTTCAAGGAAAGGCTAACTTCCTAAGGAGGTTCATACCCAACTACGTTGAAATGGGTAAAGGATTTACTCAGCTCTTGAAAAAGGGGATTCCCTTCCACTGGGATAAGGTTGTGCAAGCTTCTTTTGATGTCGTCAATGATACACTTGTCCGAGCATCATTAATGTATCCCCCAATTATCAGAGTGATTATTTCTTATATATCGCCGCAGATGATACGACCATTGCTATGGTATTGGTCCAAGAAGAAGATGGGATAGAACATCCGATATATTATTTGAGTCGTAATATCAATGATACAGAAGTGAAGTATTCATACGTAAAAAACTTGCCTTGGTAGCTGTTCAATCTGTCCAAATATTTTGCCATTATATCCTGTTCCGGAAGACCATTGTTATCTCAGATTGCAACCCCATGACTTAGATTATGTCACGTCAATTGCTAGGGGGGAAATATTAAAAATGGATTGTCATTTTACAGGAATTTGATTTGGAATTCATCAAATCCAAGTCAAAGAAGTCTTTAATTTTTGGTTGAGCTTCTCTGTGACCTTCCCTCTGATAGTACTGCTACTACATCAGAACCATTAATTCCCGATGATTCTTTGTTTCTGATTGGATCATCTAATCCTTGGTATGGGGATTTTATCATTTATCTCCAAACCCAGAATTTTAGGCTTGATACCTCTCGCTCTGAATAACGACGTATTCGATACCAAGCCAAATATTATCTGACCGTCAGCGATACACTTTATCGTCGTGGTGTCGATACGATTTTAAGGAGGTGCCTCACTCATGAGAAGGACAAAAAGGTTTTAAATGATTTCCATGCTGGGGATTTTTGTGGACACTTGTCTGGATATGCTACCGCACAGAAGATACTGTGCGTCGGTTACTTTTGGCCCACCATATTTCGCGACTGCATCCTTGCGGTCAGAAGTTGTCATGCATGCTATATTTTTGATCGTAAATTCTGCAAATCGCCAACGCTGATGCATCCTGTTATTGTTGTGGGACCATTTTCAAAATGGGGAATTGACTTCATGAGCTGCAACCCTCGTTCATCTAGGGGGCATGGTTATATTATTGTAGCAGTAGAATACTTTACCAAGTGGGCTAAAGTGATGCCTACATTCAACAAAACAGACGAAGCATTTGCATTATTCTTTTTCAATCATGTCATCTCATGATTTGGTGTTCCATAGGCTATAGTCACAGATCATGGTAAGAATTTTCACAATCACATGATGAATGATTTGACTGCCAAATTAGGGCTGTCGCATGATAGTTCTACTCCTTATTATCCACAGTCAAATGGACAAGTTGAGGCCGTTAACAAGATTCTTAAACGAATGCTTCAATGAATGATAGGAGTTCATAAATGAAATTGTCATTTGATCCTATACTCGGCTTTGTGGGCATATTGAACCTCGGTGAGAAACAAAACCGGATTTACCTCCTTTCGATTGGTGTATGGTCTGGAAGCTATATTGCCTAACTAATGTGAAATACCATCGTTAAAACTCGCCGTTGACTTGTTACCTGAAACCTCTTCTAAAGAAGTGCGTCTTTTTTAACCTCATCCATCTTGATGAAACGTGCCATGAAGCCGCATTGGCCAACGAAGCGCATAAGAGACATATAAAGGCGCAATACGACAAACATGAACAACCTCGCATGTTCTCAGAGGGTGACCTGGTTTTACTTTATGATCAGGAAGCTGATGTAATAGGTACAGGGAAATTTGATTCGTTATGGCATGGCCCCTATATTGTCAAAAGAGTTGTTCCTAAGGGTGCCTATGAGTTGGTAGATTGTGATGGAATTCCATTGGCGCAACCCCAAAATGGGTTGTATCTAAAACTTTACTATGCTTAAACATGAGCGTAGTAAAATTTTGTATTATATTGTATATATGATTTTGATTTGCATTTACTATCTTAGTTTGTTTTTCTAGATTTTTCTTGAAGTTAGTAATCCGCTTTACATTTAATCTCATATGTCTGAATCTTTGGAACCATTCGTTGGGTATGCTAATGGTGCTAGTCGTAATACGTAGAATCTAGTGAGTTTTCAAGGGATTTGTATTGGTCGATCTACAAACAATATCGCTGAGTTAGAGGGTTGATCAAACTTCTCTCTGATGCCATTTAATTTGGTATTAACCACATCATTATTAGGTTAGACTCACAACTTGTGGTACTGCAACTTACTAGTGCTTATACTATCAGAAATCCAACGCTACATCGTATGTTCCTAAGAGTTTGACTTTTGGAAAGACATTTTGATTTCATTCAATATCAACACATTTCTAGAAATTTGAACACATTAACTGATTCCTTAGCGAGTATGTTATAGACAAACATTTGCAACACACGTAAAGAAATATTTTCAATTCACATCACATAATTGAGTAGGATTGTGCAAAAAACATAGGAAAACATTGAAAGCAAATAGGTATATAGTCATAGGTTTTTACAAAATTTATGCCCAAGACACATTGGTCATCTGACCTCAAAATGTATGCAAAATGTCAAAGAAAATTAGTGACACCCATGATAACATGCTACTGATGTAGCTATCCTATGTAATAACCACATCCAACGGTTAGGAATTCTAATAGTATGGTGATGTATTCTCATGGGTAACTATTCGATCTGAAAATCCATAATCCTGAGATTCTATCTATCTATGTGCTACTGTAGCTTAGCAAGAGTCTAGGTCATATCCAAATCTCGAAGGAATTCTCTCCTGACAACCCTCTCTGCTAGCTGCTCTTCTCTCTACTCTGGCTGACCCACTGGTCGAACTCGACCTACATCTGCATACATCAAAACTTTAGTTTAGTATTGGTAAACATTAAAATACAAAAACATGTATAAACCTTAGAAAAATAAAAAAACATAGTCAAAAAATTCTTACCAATTGCACCCCATTAAGCGCCACCTGGTAGAATCAAGTCTGGATCTCCTCGAAAGTCTACGCCCACATATGCATAATCATCGATGGCAATCATATGTCGTCTAAACCAGGTGAAGAATATAGTAGAGAACACGATTGTCAATTGACCAATATGTCTAGCCATCAGTTCTACCCATATCTGCATCATTATATCTCTAGGGCCATATATACCTAGTGTAACATGCTAGGGCTCCATCAATGGAATTTTCTCTAAGGAAAAATAAATCAGGATCAAACCATAGTTGAAATTCTTCTTCCTTCCTCCCTTTTCCTTGGTCAACTGTTCTTTCATCTAAAAGAGGAAAAATTTAGCCCAGTTAAAAGCTGTTGGTTCCAAACACTCTAGTGCATACTGCATGTATGATCTGTTTGCCACATGTAGTGTAGCTGAACCGACAAGATTTGTGATTGTGAATAGGATGGTCCTTAAAGGCAAATCACATACATCGCAGATGTTTACTTTCCCATCCTTACTAGGTTCAGTCCCAAGATGACGCAACAACAACAACTGAAAGTCACCCCTGAGGAGAGATGGTCAATCGTCATCGTGGCTCTGCCTGCATTCCCTTTCTAAACCCCGCTCTTTGAATCCACGTGGTCCAATTATATCTTCCTCGGATATTTATTTATCAAATTCATGGAATTTGATAAATAAACTTAATTCGCAACCTTTGCAATTTTATTCAAATCTCTCGGTTTAATATTATATCGCCAACGTTATAATAAATGTTTATATCTTCGAAACTTTATATTAATTACAACGCTCTATTTTGAATAATTAACTGTGTAATAAACCTTGGCTCTAGGCCCCAATCAATGCACTCGCCGTACCTTGTTTAACCCTCACGCATCTCCGTCAGATGACCACCGTTCGATGACTCTGCGCCAGATCGACGACACTCGACGATATCACTCGAACTCCCGGTATGAACGTTAACGTGCGATGAGAATACGGAAAGGCAATTTTGTACTCCCGTCCGGTGCCACGTGTCGATGGATCTATGGAATCGCTTCAATTCAGAAAATACCACCTTCTCCGCAAAAGTGGTGTGATATGGGCAATCCGCCTTTGGGGAATCCACTCGTGGTTTTGCTACAGTGATCAACCAAAGGTTGAGTCGGGGTTGGGATGCTCTTCATATGCCTTAACTCCGGTCTATGGCTCGGGTTCGTTTCAATAGAATTTGTTATGGTCATACAGTGGGGAATTCCATAATAAGGACACAGACAAAGGAATATGGTGGAATTTAACTTGCAGGGTTTATCCAACCAATTCACGGGAATACTCGATAGATAATGTGGAATTATACAATCACCATTCTCAACGATTTCACACCGAACCAGTGCACAATCGTTTCTTAATCAAACAATTTCTTCACTAATAAGAATTCGAGACAGTTCGATGGCTAATGAGCATTGAAATCATTTAACTGGAAAAAATTGTTAACACACAGAGTTTTATTGCAGAATCTCTACTCTTCTCCCTCTCTGCCCTTTCAATACATTCGAGGGATTACATTTATATACACAAACATGTGACTCTTCGTTTCCTCTGAGAGGACCATTCTAGAATTCAAAGGACTAATTACAATTCATTCAAATAATTGAAATATGACAGATGGTTAACTATTCGACTTCCACTAACTCTAACTGATCTAAATAATATAGTCAGCTGAGGTATTGACACCTAGCTGTTACAATTCAATTGTTTTTCAAACCCTCCTAGCCACAACATGTGGAAAAAACTCATACAATGCTGGCAAGTGTCTAATGCCCCTGCATCAGACTCCTGAGGGAAATTTTCTTCGTGGGCTCCTGTCCATGATCTCTTCCACTGATCTGCCTATCTTCTGCAGCATTCCTTCAGTCATCCAAGTGGCATCTTCCTCTGGCTTTTCCTTCCATTTTATCAAGTACTGAAAGTACTCTTGTCCTATGGTCCTTCTGAATGGTCTTTTATCCAATATCTTCTCTGGTTGCAATGGTTGCGCTGGAGGTAGTTGTTCCCTCCACTCAATTTGTTCTTTGTCTGCTGCTCTTTCTTCTGCACCATCATCTTCATACTTGTACAAATCTGCAACATTAAAAATGGGAGATATTCCAACATCAGGAGGTAATTCAATCTCATAAGCATTTGCAGAAAACTTCCTAACTATCTTGCATGGCCCAATCTTTTTGAACTTCAATTTGTTGTACTGCTTCTTTGGGAATCTCTCCTTTCTCAAGTGTGCCAAAACTAGATCTCCTACTTCAAAATGAACTTCTTTTCTGCTCAATTCTGCTCTGATTTTGTATCTGATGCTGCTGCCCTGTAGTTGCTGTTTCACTTGTTCATGTATGGCCTGGATCTCTGAAGCAAATTCCTCACCATCTGCACTCCTCAGCTCTGCCTTTCCCAGATTTCTTAACTCTGATATTCCCCTGGGGTGCATTCCATAAACAATATGGAATGGGCTCTGCCCTGTGCTCCTGTTTGGTGAGTCATTATATGCATATTCTTCCTGGGGAAAAATATGATCCCACTACTTGGGATGCTCTCCTGCAAGACTTCTCAACAAATTTCCCAGACTCTTATTCACTACCTCAGTTTGTCCATCAGTCTGGGGATGATAAGCTGAGCTGAAACTTAGTTTGGTACCAAGTTTCTTCCACAATGTCCTCCAAAAATGACCCACAAATCTAGTATCTCTGTATGAAACAATACTCTTTGGCAACCCATGCAATCTAACAACTTCTTTGAAAAACAAGTTAGCAACATGGGTGGCATCACTAGTTTAATAACATGGAATAAAATGTGCCATTTTGGAGAATCTGTCCACCACAACAAAGACTGCATCATTCCCTCTCTGAGTCTTGGGCAATCCTAGAACAAAATCCATACTCACCATGTCCCAAGGCCTATTTGGAATAGGCAAGGGAGTGTACAATCCTGCATTCTGGCTCCTTCCTTTAGCATATTGACAGATCTTGCAATTCTTCACAAACTTGTCTACTTCTGCTCTCATCTTGGGCCAGTAATAGAAGTGACTCAGCTGCTCATAAGTCTTATCAGTACCAAAGTGTCCAACAAGTCCACCACTATGCTTTTCTCTGATCAAATTTTCTCTCATGGAACATCTTGGTACACACAGTTGGCTTCTTCTGAATAACAAGTCCTCCTGCAGGAAATAATCCAACCACTGGCTTCTATCTGTTAAAATAGGGTTACTACATGCCTCAAATGCTTCTTTAAAATCTAGATATGTTTTATACAATTCTTTCAGAAAATCAAATCCTACAACTTCAAAATTTGTTTCTTGAACAAGCAAGTGCCTCCTACTCAAAGCATCAACTACTTTATTGGCTTGACCACTTATATGTTTCAAAACAAAATTAAAACTTTGGAGATAATCAACCCATTTAGCATGCTTATGTTTCAACTTGGGCTGCTGTACAATATACTACAAAGCATGATTGTCAGAATATAATACAAATTCCCTGGACATCAAATAATGTCTCCACTTCTTCAGTGCCTGAACAATTGCATAGAATTCCTTCTCATAAGAGGAGTACTTTCTTCTAGTGTCATTCAACTTTTCACTGAAATATGCCACAGGAATATCATCCTGACTCAACACAGCTCCAATGGCCTCTCCACTAGCATCACACTTTACTTGAAATGGTTTAGTAAAATCAGGTAGAATCAAAACGGGCTTCTCTGCTATCTTTTGCTTCAACAATTTAAAATTTATTTCTGCTTCAGCTGTCCATTTAAATGGCTGTTTGATCTTATTTATTGTCTCAATTATGGGTGCATTAATCTTACTGAAGTTTCTTATAAAATTTCTGTAAAAACTGGCAAGTCCATGGAAACTTCTTACCTCAAAGACATTCCTAGGTGAAGGCCACTCCACAATTGCCTTAACCTTTTCTGGGTCCATCTTCAATCCTTCTGCAGAAACAACAAACCCCAAATACACCAACTCTTCCTTCATGAATGAGCACTTCTTCAAATTTATCAGCAATTTCTCTTGGTGCAGCTTCTTCAAGACATGATTAAGATGCCTTAAATGTTCTTCTTTAGTTCTGCTGAAAACTAATATATCATCCAGATATACTATCACAAATTTACCAATGAACTCTTTCAACACTTTATTCATCAGTCTCATAAAAGTGCTAGGTGCATTTGAAAACCCAAAAGGCATTACCATCCATTCATACAGTCCTTCATTTGTTTTAAAGGCAGTTTTCCACTCATCACCCTCTCTTATTCTAATCTAATGGTATCCACTTTTTAAATCTATCTTTGAGAAATATTTAGCACCACTCAAACAGTCCATTAAGTCCTCAATTCTGGGCAAAGGGAATCTGTACCTGATTGTGATCTTATTGATTGCTCTGGAATCAGTACACATCCTCCAGCCTCCATCTTTCTTTGGGCTCAATACTGCTGGTACTGCACATGGACTCAAACTTTCTCTGATCAGTCCCTTGTCCACCAATTCCTGTACTTGTCTCCTGATTTCCTCATTTTCTTTGGGAGTCATTCTGTAGGCTGCCTTATTTGGCAGATTTGAACCAGGGATAAAATCTATCTGATGGCTGATCCTTCTCACAGGTGGCAACTCATTAGGTAAATCATCCACAGCAATGTCAGTAATCATCTAGCATCTCTTGGATTTCTACTAGTAAATTAGAAATCTTTGTAGAAGTAAGAACTACTTTAGGTTTACAAACTAAAGCAAAAATTACCTCTTCTTCTTCTATCTGCTGCAGATATTCCTTCCCACTCAGCAACAAGGTCTTTGGATCAATCACTCTGCTGGATGGCTCTCCTTCTTCCATGGGTATCAATGTATGATGTACCCCATCCTTGAAGAACTTGTAAGTGTTCTTCTTGCCATCATGCACTGCTGCTCTGTCAAACTGCCAAGGTCTACCCAGTAGTATATGACACACATCCATGGGCATTACATCACACAGGACCTTATCTTTGTATTTTCCCATTTGCAGCTCTATCTCACACTATTCTTTTACAACCAGCTGGTGCCCTTTATGCAACCAGGACACCCTGTAGGGAGTTGGATGCTCCCTTGTCTTCAACTTCAACTTCTCTATCACCTCAGTGGAAACCAGATTGTCTGTGTTGCCACTATCAATGACTAGCTGGCAGCATTTCCCTTGGACTTTGCATATGCTCCTAAACAAAGTCTTCCTTTGTGCAGGCTCAGTGACCTCTTTGGCTTGCTTCAACAGGACCTTATTTACCACCAAGGATTCTCCCCTCTCTGGAAGAATTTCTTCTTCAATTTCTGCCTCTTCTCCAGTCTGGGCAACAATAGAATTTCTTGGACCAGCACCCACATTCTCTGGACATTCATAGTGCTTGTGTCCCACTTGCTGACATCTATAACACCTCAATTCTCTACCTCTGCCTCTGTCTCTGCCTCCTCTTCCTTTTCCTCTGTAAGAACCCCTTCTGCCCCTTACATGATCCTCTGCAGATGCATTCTGAGGTGAGATACTATTAGCTCAATCCCTGGGTGTAGTAGGCTTTCCTCTACCACCCTGACTTCCCTTCCCTCGGAAAGTACCTCTCTTCTTGTCATATTGTTTCCTCAGGAGTTTCTCCTCTGCTTTCAAGGCCATTTGATAGGCCTCTTCCACTGCCTTAGGAGACAGGAGACCAATCTCATCTTGGATCTCTAGCTTGAGACCATTCACATATCTGGCAGTCTTCTCTGATGTGTCTTGAAATTTCCCAGCCCTTATGCTCACTCTGTAGAATTCCTCTATGTATTCCTTTACCGTCAGCAACCTCTGTCTCAGGTTCTGCATTTGCTTATACACTGTCAGCTGGTAATCACTAGGCAAGAATTTACCCTTTAATTTAGCCATCATTCTGGTCCAACTCTTGATAGGTTGCTTGCCAACTCTCCTCCTCTCTGCCTGCACTCCATCCCACCAAAGTGCAGCATGTCCTTTCAGCTTTGTCACTGCAAACTTGACCTTTTTATCTTCGCTTATTTCTTCATAATCGAAGCACTTGTTCAATTCATTAATCTAGTCCACTAGTTCTTCTGGATTCAGTCCCCCTACATAACTCGACACTTCAATTCTGGGCTTAACTGTAGACCCCATAATAGTTCTAAGGAGTCTCATGTCAGGAGGAATTTCAACATTTTCTTCAGCTTCTTCTGTTTCAGGTTCACTGATGTCTTCCGGATCTCTGAGATGTCTTCGCTCCATGGAATCCATTCTGGCTTCGACCCTCTGCAACATCCCCAACACCTCAACATTGGCAACAGGTCTTCTTCTGCCAGCACCTCTACCAACTCGGATTTCCATGTCAGCTTTCTGCAAAAACAACTTAAAACAACAGCTCCGATACCACAAATGATGCAACAAAAACAACTGAAAGTCACCCCTAAGAAGAGATGGTCAATCGTCGTCATGGCTCTGCCTGCATTCCCTTTCTAAACCCCGCTCTTTGACTCCACGTGGTCGAATTATATCTTCCTCGGAGATTTATTTATCAAATTCGTGGAATTTGATGAATAAACTTAATTCGCAACCTTTGCAATTTTATTCAAATCTCTCGGTTTAATATTATACCGCCAACCTTATAATCAATGTTTATATCTTCGAAACTTTATATTAATTCCAACGCTCTATTTTGAATAATTAACTGTGTAATAAACCTTGGCTCTAGGCCTCGCGTATGCGTTCAATCGCCCAATCAATGCACTCGCCGTACCTTGTTTAACCCTCACGCATCTTTGTCAGATGACCACCGTCCGATGAATCTGCGCCAGATCGATGGCACTCAACGATATCACTCGAACTCCTGGTATGAAAGTTAACGTGCAATGAGAATACGAAAAGGCGGTTTTGTACTCCCGTCCGGTGCCACGTGTTGATGGCTCTATGGAATCGCTTCAATTCAGAAAATATCGCCTTCTCCACAAAAGTGGTGCGAAATGGGCAATCTGCCTTTGGGGAATCCACTCATGGTTTTGCTACAATGATCAACCAAAGGTTGAGTCGGGGTTGGGATGCTCTTCATATGCCTTAACTCCGGTCTATGGCTCAGGTTCGTTTCAATAGAATTCGTTATGGTCATACAGTGGGGAATTCCATAATAAGGACACAGACAGAGGACTATGGTGGAATTTAACTCGCAGGGTTTATCCAACCAATTCACGGGAATACTAGATAGATAATGCGGAATTATACAATCACCATTCTCAACGATTTCACACCGAACCAGTGCACAATCGTTTCTCAATCAAACAATTTCTTCACTAATAAGAATTCGAGACAGTTCGATGGCCAATGAGCATTGAAATCATTTAACTGGAAACAATTGTTAACACATAGAGTTTTATTGCAGAATCTCTGCTCTTCTCCCTCTCCGCCTTTTCAATACATCCGAGGGATTACATTTATATACACAAACATGTGACTCTTCGTTTCCTCTGAGAGGACCATTCTAGAATTCAAAGGTCTAATTACAATTCATTCAAATAATTGAAATATGATAGATGGCTAACTATTCGACTTCCAATAACTCTAACTGATATAAATAATATAGTCAGCCGAGGTATTGACACCTAGCTGTTACAATTCAATTGTTTTTCAAACCCTCCTAGCCACAACATGTGGACAAAACTCCTACATTGCTGGCAAGTGTCTAATGCCCCTGCATCACAAGATGTCAGTGCTGCAGTATGTAATCTCTCACTGTCTCTCCTCTAAGAGTAGACCCTGAAAGAGAAATGGGCGGACCTCTCCTCGATAATCCTGTGAGAAAATAAATGTACTCCACTAATATTGGGACCACTTTGTCCCCAATGTGAAAATACTGTATCGATGGATCCCGTGAACGAAGAAGGAACTCCAATAGTTCCATTTGTTGCCTCATACCGGACAATATGAAGTAATTTAGCAACCCGCAGTCTCTGAGGGCTCTTACTGTACCCGGATTGTTTAGGGAAATCATGTTCTGTTCTTCATGTTCTCTTTCCCTCCATGTAATCATCATTTTGATTCGATGAATACCTAAAACAAAATCATAAGACTCATAAGGATCCATTTAAGGCAAAAAACTAGGTAAAATTTGGGGACACAGTAAGAAGCAAAAATAGAAATTGTGCCCAATGCACCCTAGGTCAAGGAATAGTGCATTTCATATGCACCTGGCCTTCAATTCTAGTGCACTGCAACGCACCTTTTGACATTCAAAGGTGAGTTTCCCTCTGAGCGAAATATATTTACCATAAGGGGATCAAAACCCTAAACATTTACAATGAAATGAAACATAAATACTACTGAAGGAAAGAGAAGGTTCATAGCTCCAACTTGGATCGAATGGTGAGGAAAATCGTCCACAGAATCTATCACAATCAACTACTAAAGTTCGAGGGAAAAAATTGGTTCAGAGCTCCAAATTTCAAATGGTAAAAATGAATGGTAAAAACTCTTTTAATTAGTAATTTGATAATTTCAAATCATATTTAATGCTGTGACTACGGTTTTTTTTCATTTTTTTCTATGAAACAGGTATTTTTAATTCATTTGATGTTGTTCTGAATAGGTTTTACAACTGATATAATATATTAGTCATACACACTTATTCAAGAATTATTTGACCATAAAGCATACTTTTATCCTTATTTTTCAAGCTTTGATAAAAATGAAAAAGGACTTGAAGCACACTTTTATCTCTTTTTCGAGCTTCGATACGTCCAACTCTTTTCAGACTTTGATAATGTGAAAATATTGCCGAACACTTGTCTTTTTGAGCTCGTAAAAGTAAATGAAATGACATCTACTCAGTATAAGTTTAACCCTTTTCGTGACTGAGATAGATTATTTACGAAAAAGGAAAACCTTAGTCGAACATGGATAAGAGGTTTTCTCAGGTATCATTTTACACTTTTTTGGACCTGATTGAAAAACTTAAAAAAAGGACTTATGGAGTTTTCTTTTGTCCTCTTTTTCAAACTCTCTAAATGTGAAAAAGGATCGGGCTGTCACTGTCGTTAGGCTCGTTAAAACATAAAATAGCGACGGGCTTGTCGATCATGGCAAGAATCAAGTTTCATTTATTGCTAGACTCGTTAAATTACTTAATACTGATGCATTCACCCAAATGGTTGAATTACAAATCAAGCATATGTTATCCTCCTCAAGCTTATTAAAAAATAAAGAGGTACTAGTTGACAAATGACCAGGGAAAATTTGGGAAAGTGAACAAAACACTTTATGGTAGCAGGTCGCTCTTGAACATGACACTTTCACGCCATCATCGTGAATTTTAGTTTGGGTAATCTTCTTGACGGTTACATCATTGACAAGTTTCTCGCTTCCATACCTTTGACCGAAGTATTTTGTTTGGAATTCGACATCAAATCATCTATTCACGCCTTAAAAATTGTACTGCAGTACCTTGAGAGCCATTAACATCAATGGTGGTTTTCTCGCGTTTGTTAACAACTCACATCATTGGCTGGTAATCAAATGATGTCTTCCCATGTTAGACTTTAAATCAAATATTCACATGGTTAGACTTGTACCTGAATGATCGAGTGAACGAGATAAGAAGACCCTGAATCTAGTTTAATCCATTCGGGATGCGATTTTAGGATTATTATACACATCATATGTATGATGAATTTACATAAATATCGTCATCTGAACATGGGCCTATATCTGTAGGCATGTATGTATTGGGAAACATTCCAATGTAGATGACTTTCTGAGCTATGTACATGTTATTAGATAGTTTATGTGCCGAGCATGGGAAATGCCTCCCTCAGCAATTCATGATCAAGATGAAAATATCACGATGTAATGTATTGTAAGATTGATGTAGGTCATCGTCCACTTCAGTTCCGGCTCATCACATTATAAAGCATCTTGTCCAAATAATATTATTATTTTGACTTCATGCTTTAGGGGGAAACTGCTATAGGTCAATTTGGGTATCATCCCCCGAGACATGGTCAAACTGAACATCATCCCCAGGACCAATGAAATAGGGTCTATGATCTCCTTATATTTCAGTTGCTATATGCCTATAATATTCCCAAATAGGGACTATTAGCAAGACACGTCTAAAAAACAATTTTTTCAGGAATGTATGCTATAGGCTTGCAAACCAGCCCTTGGATCCCTTAGATCTGATAATATAAGTCCTAAATCCAAGAGGATATCAGAAAAAAATCTTCCTAGGTGGCTTAAACAGACCTCCCACACCTAGTATGGCTGAAATACACTCCAGAACGGGCTTGAAATGATGTGCAAAGAGTACTGCAATAAAAATAACACATATTATCTGAAAAATAGTGGAAGACCAAATAAGAGGCTGAATAATTACATGTACATTAGAAAAATAGATTCAAAATGTGGCCAATACAATGTAAAAGAGAAGTATGAAGACTTTTTATGAAGAAAGCCCTCAGAAAGAGGTGCTGCAACAATGTATTACATTGCAAAAGGCTTGAAAACATTATTTTAAGGAGCTGTAGCAGTTGTATATTACATGTCAGATCTAGAATAGATCTGTGTACAAAAGATTAGATCTATATCAGATTTGTACACTAGATTGTCTCTATTTTACATACCCCTTGGGGTTTCCAGCAAAGCATGAAGCATATGGAGTAGATCTGAGAAATTATGCAGCAGATCTGCAGATTCATTCAGAATTTATGAAGCATCTATAGGAGTATTTAGATCATATCTGAATATGACATGGAATAGATTAGAAATCCATGGATCACCACTGTGAGAGGTAGATTCCCATCACTAGAGATCACTCCTCAAAGTTTTCCAAAACTCCCCTGCAACTTTCCTCTTGCAGATAACGCAGTCCTGGAAGATAAAATACGCTGTAGCCTTGATGAACAATTTGGCCTGATGCCAAGGTATGGATAGGAAGCTCCAATGATCCAATACACTCTTACCAAGGGGATAGAAGACTCTCCCACTGAAAAGAGGCACTAGATTGGCCTAGATCTGAATAGAGCTAGCCTCCACTTGCTGCACCTTACAAAGACAACCAAAACCTCAACATGATCTGTGTTGTAGTTGGAAGAAGAAGCTTGGCCTTAAGCCTGATAATGGATAAGAAATGCAAGGCTCCTCCAAGAGCTACTCAATGGAAGAGGTGGGATTCCTGATCAGGAACACCCTAGTGCTAAGCAACACTATTCTCAGCTAAACAGCCAAAGAATGAGAAATGTCTAAGCAGACAAATTATTTAGAAATAATATCTTCAACCACCTTCTTTTGCTGTCCTCCTCTCCCTTTTATAAGATGAAAGTCTTGCATAACCCTAAACCACCTCAATGATTTAGCTCCTTTCACATGTGTAACCTCCTTCTACAACTGCGCTGTGCATCTAGGAGGTTCACTGCATCTAGACAACGCTATTGATTTGGTCATGTTTGACCCAATCAAACAGCTCAATCCATTCCACACATGAGGGTGTTTTATCAGAATAACTCAGATTTAACCTTGTTCTCATTGGACATTGATTTATTCACTATTTTTAGGAGTTTTATTGTCCTCCTTTACACACTTATTCTTGCAATAAGAAAATGAGACACAATTTTATATTCCCATTAGCTTGGGCTAATTGGGAATATTACAATGCCCTAAGAGAAAAACATTTCATTCATGGCTTCTATTGTGAGTATCCTCAATTCAAGTGTGCACTGCAATGCACTTCTCGACATTCAAGGGTGCGTTGGTCATATTGGAGGGAAATTATAATTGTTCCAGGAATATCCACATGGCCAGGTCCTTCTAGAAGAGTCCATGTGTGTTAAACTTCGAATCCAAGTGTCCATATAACACCTCTGAACTTGGAAACATGTCTTGCCTACTATTAGAAAGTCATTCATTAAGGAACTACCATCAGTTTCCCTATAAATTGAGCACTCATCCTAGTGCTAGGGTAGGAAGAATTTTGGTAAAGTTATGATGTTGGATTATCATTTGAGAGAGTTAAAGTACAAATATGTTGCTGGTATGGTGTTGGATGTGATGAGGCTGGATTAGGTTGAGAACAAATCGATCCATTGGTTGTAATCTTCCCCTGCTACTCTTTAATAAAGATTGCTGTCCATTTTCCCATACATATGTCTCTATTTCTTGTGCAATGTATTCGTGAATGATGTATGTGTTTTATATCAAATAAATTTTATTTGAGTAAGATAAGTAGATATATGTATATTTCATGTTTTTTTCTGTTCTCTATTTGTGTTTGCAGGAATTGATCTCACGATTTGAGTTGGATTGAGAGCGACGACAACAACGATAGAAGGAGAAGGAGAAGCGATTGAATCACAAGTAGGCTCCTTTACCATATTGTATATCTACTTGTTTTAGAGAAAGTGGTAGTTATTCTTTCTTCTGTTGTTCTAAGTGATTAGCACCACACTTAGGGAATTTGATTTATCCGTAGATCACAATTCCGCATAACAAGTTGGCGACTCCACTGGGGAGTATCCTATCATTCTTGGTGTTTTTTGCCTTTGTCTATCATCATCAGTAACATCTAATTTATATTATTAGAAATTTGAATGAACGAATTACATTAGAAGTGTGTTATGTTGCTTGGTTTTTCAATCTTTGCTGCACCCAACGCACTGTTGCTTAAGACACAGTGCACTGCATTGCACTGTCTCCCACTTAGGGGTGCTTTGCAACGCACTGTCTCTCCTTAGAGACTGCATTGCGCCCTCAACCAACAAAATTCCATCTAGAATTTTCATTTATATCATCCTTAGCCACTTGTTTGTTGTATTCTCAGATGTTTGATACCTCATACCAATAAACTTTCCTGATTCTTCCTCCTTTGAAAAGTAAATTTGCTCAATGTCTCTTTAGTGTTTTTATTTATCATTGGAAAATCAAATTCAAAGTATTTCATTTTTGAATTAGATCAATTTTTTTTCGAAAAGGAAATTGTTGTTCTATTCCTCGTTTCCTATAGGAAAATTTTAGTTCCATTCTAATTTTCCTAGATCACAATTCCACATAACACTCTCATCAAGATCATTGTCCTCCATCACCTCGATCAATTGAAAATATCATGGGACACTTTCATATCTAATGACATCTTTACTGCTCCACCAATTCAACATGTTCAAGCTGTGTCTCCACCATCTCATCCTTCCACATTCATTCCTCCATCTCAGCCCATAATATCTACTTCTTCATCAGCTCAAACTACTTCACCCATTTCACCACCATCATCACCATTTCACACTCAGATTGGGTCATCCAGGAGAGCTAAGATCAATGAGATTCAAAAGAACAAAGTGAATGAGATAGAGACATTGGAAAAAACATATCAGAGAGGTCATAGGACAATGTTTTCTCCACAAATTGTGGAAGGGGCCTTGCCTTCTTCATCGACAAAGCAGGTAGACAAAGGAAAGAAAAAAATGACAAAGGAAGATATTCAGGAAGAGATTAGGAATGAGGAGGGAAATCTTCATGAAATAGAAATGGAGTTTGACCTTGTTTACTTGAATCAACAAGATGATTATGAGATCACTAGAATAATAATCAAGGAAAAAGAAGCCAAGATTAGAGAGCTACAAACTAATCTTGATAGATCTATATTTGTCATTACCTTTCTTGAGCAGGAGAACTAGCAACTAAAGACCAAACACTTCATTGAAACTACAAGGAAAATACCCTTTAGCAGAGGTTATAAAGGAGGTTTTTAGTGTTATAAAATTGGCCAAAATTGTCAAAAAAAAATTTGCTACAACATCTGTTTATGGTTACGGAGGTTTTGGCAGAGCTTTTAGTGGAAATTCAACACAACTAAAAAAACTGGGCGACCAGAGGTTATTATGGATGTTTGTTTCATTGGTGCGCTACTAAGCTTTCAATGCACTGGTGCGTGTCATCTAGAAGGTGGCTCAAGGTGGTCGAAGGTGCATGCACGAGGCCGTCAAGATATAAAACCGTACCAGGCGCAGTGTTGGTGATGCAACACACGAGGTCGTTCTAATTGGTCTTGGGATTTGTCTAGTGCCCATAGGTCATCTCAACGCACCGGTACGTAGACTTATATAAACTCACCGATGCGCCATATCATACAAACACACCGATATTTATAATTGGTATTGGTATTTGTGCGGTGCCTATAGGTCGTAAAAATGCACCAGTGCGTAGTCTCACATAAACGCACTGGTGTGCAATATCACACAAACACAGCGAGATTTTTAATTGGTTTTGGTATTTATGTGGTGCCCATAGGAAGTAGAAACGCATCGGTGCACTACAACATACAAATGCATCGGTGTACAGTAACTGACACACACTGGTGTTCATTTTGTATCTTTTAGAAACATCGACTTGTGACAGTGTAATTCTTGTGATTTTTTAAAATTCATTATTCATCAAAAGTCGACACATCTTATAATAGTATTCATATTAATTAAATTTTTATTAATGCGTTTGAATGTGATGTTTGGATTAACTTGTTATATCATATCATAATTATTGTGATTTTTTAAAATTTATTATTCATCAAAAGTCGACACATGTATATCTTATAACAATATTCATATGAATTAAATTTTTATTAGTGCATTTGAATGTGATGTTTGGATTAATTTGTTATATCATATCATCAAATTTCACATCTCTTCATTATAATATTTAATCATCCATAAATTTAATTAGTGGTGTTACATTTCACAACGACAATGGAGAATGCAATAGAATGAATTAAAACATATATACATATATATAAGACAATATTTGTCATACAAAATGGGAAAATTATTGGTATCCCTTTGTCTTTCAATTGGGACACTATGTACATTACATTAAACAAAATGTATGATTTCATAGACAAATATTTCGAAAAATACAACGCCTTGCTTTGATATCCAAATATAGTGATCATCATTCTTCGCTTGAATTGCTGTCACTGCTAGAGCTACTTCCATGACTTGGGTTATTTTCAAGAATGTTTTGTTCACGGTGTTGATTGTTTTCTTCTTCTTCACCTTCCATCTACAAACATAAAAATAAACTGTAATTAGCGTATATACATTGGTGAGAATAATGAAAATTGCAATATTAAATAATATACATCAATGTAAATCGAAAAGAAATGACGTACCATAGCAACAATTGACTCATAAACTATACACATTCTTTCAAAACCATGTACCATGCCATATTTCAAGATTTCATCTATTGGCGCAGTTCCATACTTTGTTTCCTGCAAGTTTTATACCCCATAAAAAATCATATATTTAATATAAAATATTTTTTTGTTCTATTAATTATAGACGGAGCTAAGTAAAACAAGATCGATAGATGCTTACAAATTCCACAATTAATTTCTGATATGCCAACATATACTCACAACCCATATTAACCCAATTTCAATCAATTCGTCTGATGGTTCTTCTTTGTATGTTAGCACCTGTTTGAAGACATTCAATGATGATTTTTGTAAAACAACTTAAAAAATACAAAAATTAAATCTAGTTAAGCTGTTATAAGGAAGTAACAATTACTCACAAACTTAGATATCAACCCTTTTCTTTATTGTCGTCTTGTTTTATGTGCTGAATGGGTTCCATTTTATTTTCCTTTCTGCAAGAAAATACTTGAAAATTAATATTTAATGCTAAATTGTTTATTTATTGTACTTAATGATAAAAAAATTCAATGATTACATATTACATTTGAAGCATGTTGTTGTTGAGATGGCTCCTCATGCGATGCAATTTTGTCCATTTCTTTGACCATCTCCTTATAGACCTTTTTGGACATTCCTATGGGCATATTTATGATATCAGCTCGTTCATCTTTTGAGATTTTCATAATCTTCCTGAAAATGTAACATGCCAATAAACTATTTAATTTTTATATTGATATATGAAAATTAAATATAACAAAAGTGATATTTATAAATAATTCTAGACAAACATTTAAAGGAATATTACTTTTTCATTCCTTCTTTTTTGTTGGTGCACGTTTTTTCTATTAAAAGTCTGACATGTCTCATTGACCAATTCTCTGGAAAACCTTCCTGTGGTTTAGATAAAATTTGGTTCTTGGAATCATTGGATTGATTTTTGTATTGTAAGTGGAAAGAATGTCTATACATTCATTCCAATAGATCATTCAAACTTTTGTAAAATTTTTCCCCCCTTTCGTTAACCTCCAACACCACTCCAGATGAGCTAAGGAGCAATTCATTTTCATTTGCATGTTCTATTTTTTTTCTTTTCTTAGAACAACATTCATTTTATGAGTTGTTGGTCCCTATAGAACATTAAACAAATGTGAATTAATAGATTGTTTGACACATATTATCTAATAATTTTAAGTATATTATTAATGAAAATTAAAAAAAGAAACTCATATTGGATCGATAATGTTTTTTCATTCACCTGATTCATCCTTTTGCAATTTTTCCATCAAGATTTTATGCTCTTTTGGTCCTAGATTAGAAATAATCTTATCGAGCTTTGTCATTTTGTGGCTCTGCATTATACACAGTAAACAATACATATTAGTTAAACTTATATATAGTTCAAAAATAATATTTTTTGTAAAGAATTTACAAAGAACTTGCCTTTTTTACTTTTCTGGATGTGTTATCAGTATTTTTGTTACTTGATCTCTTGTGAGGCATTTCTTTATCAATCTGAAACCTGTACCATATCATTCATTAATATATTTATAAATAAATTGTCAACTTTTCAGGTAAAAAAAAAAAAATCTCAAGAAACCGGTGCGCCATTCACGGTGTACGCACCGATGTCGGTGCGTGGGGGTCTTATAAATGCACCGCAAAAATAGTATAATAGACCGTACGATGCTCTATTTCAACAAGGAGCACCGATGCGTTACATGTTAACCACCACACCGTTTTACATAGTGAAAATAATAAAAATCGTCCAGTGTTATTTTTTGTAGCATAAACGCCCCGCGCAAACAAGGGACCACCATACGGTGCTCTCTGTCAACTGGGAGACCCAGTGCAGTGCGTTATATGTTACATGGTGCACTGATGATCACAATAATTTTTTTTTTGTGAAACAACATGTTCGTGGTGCGCAATAATGAAATAGCGCACTGGGGCCCTATTTTACATATGGCGCACTAATTAAAAAAAAATTGTTTTTAAATTTTTTATCACAGAGTACTTTCACGATGTGCTGGGGTAATACATCACACCGATGCGCTAGGTTACGCTGGGCGCACCGACAAAAAAAATTATGTTTTAAAAAAAATCACGCAAGGGCCTACATGGATTGGGATCTGACTATGCAAGTCTTCCCATGGGTTGGATGTCTTACGCCTATATATAGCAATACAAACCCTATAAATCTAAAATGAAAAGCCCTAATTATGAAATCACAGAAACAGGGAGAAGAAAGGGAAGAAACAAAAAGAATGTAGGGTTTAGGCTAAAAATATATTTTTTATTTTTATTTTGTTTCTGAAAATGAAAAAGAAATCGAAATTTTTTTCTTATTGTGTAAAAAAAACTGTAGAAAAAGTAAAAAAACAATAAACATTGAAATATTTTTCTTACTACGTAAAAAAAATTGCAGAAAAAGTAAAAAAAAACAATAAACTTTAATCACGACATTGTTTGAAATTCTATGCTACAGGGTTTGAATCACCAGAGGTTTGGAATTCTGATTGTCTGAATACTTGTGTTTGAACGTATTTCGCTGCTCCACAGTGCTCTTGTGCTCTCTCCAGGTATGTTTCCTGCAAATCTCTGGCTGAATTTTTTTGCAAAAATAGTGAAATAATGAAAAGTGTTTAGTATTTATATAATTGTTTTATGAAATCAGATTTTCAAAAATATTTTCCACCCATTTTTCAATTTACAGACCCTTTTTTTTCACTTAAAGAAAATATAGTTGCACTTTTTAATTTGCGGTTATTCGTCATCAGTGCATCACTTAATAGCACCGCACCGGTGCGTTCGTTTATAAAATGGCACCAGTGCGTAGTAACAAAAACGCACTGGTGCAGTGATCTGTACATTAGCACCGATAACAAGAAGTCTGTTTTTAAGGCACCAAAATTACTTTTAGGTGTGTGCACCAAAATTTATTGTTGATTTTGCTCAAATTCAGGGATAAAATATCATAATTATATCGAATGGACATTTCTTCAAAATCCAGCTCGTTCCATAATATTTCCCAAAGTCCATCGCGGAGTTCTCCCTATGCATCTCGAGACGCAATATTTACTTCAGATTTTATTTATATTTTCATTATCTAATTGAATTTATGTTTTTTATCCATGTCAATCATGCACAAATTAATTAAATTTATAATGTATACAAATTTGCAGGTTCATGTAGATTCAAAATCAAGTTCAGATGCACAAAATATTCAAACAGCTCCAAAACGTCGGAAGCTCTTATCAGGAGCAGCATACCGCAAGGCGCATTTGGTAGATGAAAATGGACAGCTGCTTCACCCTGCCAATTGTAACAATATTGCATCTTCTAGCCACAATCCTGAGACAATGATGGTAATAATTATAATTGTTTGGTATATTTATTAATGTAATTATTTCAACGTCAAACCAATTAATCATGAAATATTGTCAACGTGGTTACTAATTGATATCATATATTTTGTACTAATCATGTTCCAATTTTTTTTTTTAATTATTAGGATTCTAATGATGATGAGCGACCTACCTACCATCTTCCGTTGCACCCCACAACAATGTCAAATCGAGAGAATACCGAATTAAGAGAAAAAATTGGAGAGGAACGATACCAAGAATGGTTGAATCAACCACCGATTCAATTCTTGCTACTTTCAGATTCACCAATTAGGAATGACTAAAACAATATTAGTTCTTCACAAGATGGCAATGGAGGAAATCAAATAAAGGTTGGTATGTATGATTACTTAAGGTATACGACTGCCATGGAGTCAATGTTGTTAGATGCATTCCAAAACGATGATCATCTAGGGGATGATGCTCATATCGCTGACACCTTTTTCGAAAGCCTTAAATTTTCTTCCACAACCCCTCTCTTTGGACTTGGAGGTCAATCAAAGTCTAGCTAGTTGGGGACAACGATGTTACTATACAACTTGAAAGAAAATTTTGGCTTGTCGAATGCATGTTTCTCGGAAATTGTGAGGTAAGTTACCATAAAGTCCTCCCTTATATAAATTTGAGAAATATAATCAGTACACAATAAACATTACATATGGTAAATTTTATGAACGTTAATAATTATATCAGCATTAATGTACATTTATTAATGTATTTTTCCATGATCACCAACTACAGGTTATTCAAAGATAAGGTTCTTCCGAGTGATAATGTCTTGCCTGGTAGATACATTGTTGAAATTGTTGAAAATGTTGGGTGTTGAGTACATATCATATCATGCATGTCCAAATGATTGTATTCTATATAGAGGAGAATATGCAGACAAAGAGATATGTCCGAAATGTGGGCATGACAGGTAGGATAAATAAAAAAAGAACGGTAAATCACGTACTGGTCCTCCTTTTAATATATTGAGGCACATGCCTATAATCCTAAGGATTCAAAGGCTCTTTTTTTGCAAAGAATTAGCAATGTTGCAGGGATGGCATGCCTCACACAAAATTGAGTTGCGAGTTATGCGAATCCCAACTGATTCAATAGCCATGAAGCATATAGAGGATACATGGCTCGAAAAATTCAAGGATGAAGTAAGAAGTCTACGACTCAGCATAGCCATGGATGGAATCAACCCATATTCCCTCTAGAACACAAACTATTTTTTTTGGCCTGTAGTAGTGTTCAATAACAATAACCCCCCATGGTTTTCCTTGAAGAATGAACATCTTATGTTGGCTCTCATAGTCCCTGGTAGAATACAAGTGAAGAATATGGATGTCTACTTACAACTATTGGTAGATGAATTGAAGGAATTATGGGATGGGATAAATGTATATGATGTATCAAGACCCATCGCAGCAGAGAGGAGTTTTACGTTGTATGGAATATGTGCTTACACAACACATGATTTTCCATGCTTAGGAGTTTTCTCTGGTAAATTGCATGTTAATTAATTTATTGATTTGTTTATATACGTAACAATATTATTTCACATATTAGTTATTTAATTCGTTGTAATTGTTCTGATCTTCATGATATTCTTTAACGTGCCATGCATATTACTTGTATACAATAATCTCGTAAGTCTTGTAACAATAAGGTATTTTGGATGTAAATGTTGTGGACCTTCTTTGAAAGCTAGATGGTCCAAGGACCTACGAAATCCAGTGTATGATTGCTCCAGGGTATTCCTCCCAGAAGAACACCCTTACAGAAGAGCAGCATCTTCTTTCAATGGTAAACGAGAGAGAACCTAAAGGCCTCCAATAACGACACCAACTAAATGGCTTAGAGCATTTGAGAGAGAGAAGGAGAAGGAGTTCATAGAAATATTTGATTCAAATGGGGAGCCTATGTTTGATGATCCAGAATTATTCGACACCTATGTTGAGAAATTTCCCATTGGGATGAAAAGGAAATCTTATTAGATCCCATGCATATATTTAAAAACGTTTCATCTTCTTTATGGAGGCACATATGATCGAAAGAAAGTGACACATTGGCTGTTAGGAAAGATCTTATTACTTCAAAAACTAAAAAGAAAGATTGGCCAAGATGATTAGAAAGTACGGGATCAAAGGCAGGTGCTGGTCCCTCTAATTCATGGTATTTCAAAGAAGGTGATGTCCCATGGATTTAAAAAGAAGATGATATTTCTTTAGCAAAGGAAGTTATAATGGGTGTGAGGGTGCCAAATTCATACAGGTCTTCACTACGACGCTGGTTCACCATGGATGACCATTTGTCAGGGTTGAAATCACATGACCATTTGAATATTATAAGAGTACGTATAATGTCAAAAGCATGATTTTATTATTTGTTATATTAATAAATTTTATCCCATGTGGGGATCATAAAACAAAAATAATATTGTTTATTATTGCACGTTTTTATAAATTTGCAGTGTCATTATCCTTTGTTTGTGCGTGGGTGTGTGAAACATGAATTCCCTCAAGCCCTAGGACGTGCCATATCTAAATTATCTGCATTTGTACGTTTGATCACGTCAAAGGAGATTCATATGGCTAGCATTCCACGGTGGCATTAAGTGATAGTTGAGATTGTTTGTATGTTTGAGAAGGAACTGCCGACAAGTTTCATGGACTTGTAGGTTCATCTTCTAATCCACCTAGTAGAGGAGGTTGAATTAGTTGGGGTGGTTTCTTGTTGTTGGATGTTCTTATTAGAGAGGTACATGAAGAAATTGAAAGGTTTTGTTTGACAAAGGGCAAAACCCGAGGGGTCTATGGCAGAGGGGTACATATCGTATGAGTCTTTCTATTATGCCAGTGAGTACATCAAGCAGATCGATAACAGACCAGGTGCAGTGATTTGGGATGATGAAAGGGATGAAGACAAAATATAAGGGGAGTTGCTCCAAACGAGTGGAAAGAAGAGCTTGATAAAGAGTAAGCGACTTATAATTTTTCAAATTTACACAAAGTAAATATTCATTTTGAACTTCGATATGTAGAAATTTATAAATACTTTGATGTATTACCAGAATATGTTGATCTAAAAATGAAATCCACTGTTAAATACATAATCCTTCTACTTAATTCTTTGCGGAAATTAAATCGCCAATTGCAAACACATGAAGAAAAAATCAATCGCACATAACAAGATGTTTTACCGGGAAAGATTAAAGGTAAAACCCCAACTATCATATATTATGTATATCAATGGATCATGAAATAATCTCATACAAAGCTCTGCTCATAGAGCTCTCAGTACAATCTACAATTGTTTCACACTATCATACAAAAATTGGTCCACACATGCACCAATTTACTGCCTCGTGACAGCCTGCCTCCACTACTCAATCGCCACTGAAGAAGATCCCTGAATGAATCCAATCTTGCCTTCCTTGACTGCGCAATCCTCATTGGCATCTCAAATGTGTATGTATATGCATTGAATGCATCACTATAGTCACAATTGGTCGTCAACCAGACCCTTTTACCTATCTCTCCACTAGGTCTCCACTGGATCTGACATGCAAGTAGTTAACAGTTGTATTTCTTCAGTTGCATGTGAGACACTGCTTATGAATTAATTAAATAATTAATTCATTGATCTCTCACTAGTGTATCATGAGTTACAACTAGCACAACTGAGTTTAACTCACTTAACTGAGTTAAACTAAATAACAACTCCCATAACTACTCTTCCAACTCTGTTACAACTCTGCCACAATCAATTACAACGAAGTCCATCATGCATGTCCCACCAACCAACCTTGGAATGCATAATTCCTTCAGCTAACTGGTTTGCCACATTAGTTAAATGAAATCAAGTGCTTCAAGAGAATAAGTTATTATTTATTGTCTGATTATCATTAAGGGCTAATAATAATCGACATGCATTCTATTTTTAGATATGCGATCTATAAATAGACTTCGCCCATATCTCTAAAAATAGAAGCTCATCTAAAGATAGAATTTTCTCAACCATCTAGAATTAGTCTCCTACTAATTTTAGAATATGCTCACCATTCTAAAAATAGACATACACCTAAAAATAGCATACGGGCCCAAACTAGTGAAGGTGCTTAATTTTCCACAATCCTGCCTCTATGTTATTCGAATTTGCTCCTGGTGAGCACCTTCGTCAGAATATCTGCATCCTGATATTTTGTAGGAATGTATTGAACCAACATGATCTTCTGCTACACACAATCTATGATATGATGATACCGGATATCTATATGCTTAGATCTATCATGAAACACATGATTAATCGAGAGTTTAATGCAACTATTATTATCACAATGAATCACTGTAGGATCTAAATGAGAACCAAACAAACCAACCAGGATCTTCCTCATCCAGATAGCCTCACATGCAGCTTGAATTGCTGCCATGTATTCCGCTTTCGTTGAACTGAGTGCCATGGATCTCTGTTTCCTTTTGTACCAAGAAATAGATATAGATCCGATACTGAAAACCCTTCCTGATGTGCTCTTTATATCCATTGGGTTGCCTACCCAATCTGCATCTGTGAAGCCATGCAACTTCACCTCATCCGTCTGTCTACACCATGACCCATACTCAGATGTGCCCCTGATATATCTCAGGACATGCTTGCCTGCCTTACAAAAGAGCTTGGTAGGCTTAACCATCGCTTAACTAAGCTAGTTTACCGCATAGCATATGTCCGGTCTTGTATTAACTAAATACATGAGCGAACCCACCAACTGTCGATAGACAATAGAATCCACTACCTCTGCCGATGTAGCATCCTCTTTCCTCCAATTTCCTGGAAGAGGAGTATCCATGGGTTTGTATTCCTCCATGTGAAACTTACCAAGTATCTCCTGAACATACTTGCCTTGAAATACAGACAGTTCACCTTCTCGCTGCCATATTTCCAATCCAAGGAAATAGTGAAGGAGGCCCATATCCTTCATCTCAAAATCCTTTGCAAGGTCCTCCTTGCATGAGTGTATCAACTGCTCATCACCAGTCAGTATTAAATCATCAACATAAAGAGCAATGATTAAAAGCTTACCCTCCACCACAATCTGGTATAGGTTTACATCCACCTCAATATTGGTGAAGCCAAGTCTAGTGAAATAGCTATTGATCCGAGTGTACCAAGCACAGGGTGCTTGCTTCAGCCCATACAACGCTCTTTTGAGTCTGCACACATGCGAATTGCTGCTGAAGATCTCAAATCCTTTAGGCTTCTCAATGTACACTTCTTCCTCAATGATCCCATTAAGGAACATAGTCTTCACATTCATCTGATGAATGTGCCAACTCATCTATGTTGAGAGAGCAAGGATGGTCCTTATGGAAGAATACTGTGCGACAGGTGCAAAGGTTTCTTCATAATCAATCCCTGCAATATGTGAGAAGCCCTGAGCCACAAATCTTGCCTTATACTTCTCAACACTCCCATCAGAAGCATTATTTACCTTGTAGATCCATCTTAAACCTACCACTGGTTTTTCAACTGACCTTGGAAAAATTTCCCAAGCACTATTTCTGACAATGGAGTCATACTCCTCCACCATTGCATCTACCCGTGTGGGCTCCTGCACTGCTTCCTGAAAGGAAGATTTCTCTGTCACAATACATTTGCTCATGAGAGCCATTTATCCAATGAAACGGTCAGGAGACTGTCTCTGTCTGTGTTGTGAAGTAGGAACTCCTACATTCTGTGCCGCATCAAGCTTCAACCTCTCAGCTTCTGTGTTACACCTTCTGCCTGTTCTGATGTTTAGCTCTACGTGAGTGGACTCCTCCACTCCATGAAATTCCTCATGTGGCTGATCCACATCTAGAGGCTCATCTTTGGGAACAAAAAATTCCTCCTTTGCATGCAAGTCTAGCTCCCTCTCAAGCGACAACTTCATGGCTTTCTCCTCATTGAATTTAATATCCCGTCGCATCACAGTCATTCGACTGTTTGGAAAATACACACGATAATTATGGGTGTTTCTGTGTACCCCACAAATATCTCAACCTTAGCAGTCGGTTCCAGCTTCTTCCTGGCATTCTTGGTCACATGAACATAAACAGATGAGCCAAAAATCTTTAAACGAGAAACATGTGACTTCTTACCAGTAAAAGCTTCTTCAGGTGTACTCATGCCAATTACTCTATGAGGACAACAGTTTTGCACATAAACCGTAGTGTTGCATGCTTCCTCCCACAAGTGCATTGGTAGGCCTTGATCATGAAACATAGCTCATCAAAAACCCACGATTGTTCTGTTCTTCCCCTCCGTGACCCCATTCTGCTGTGGGTTATGAGGCACTATGAGTTCTCTCCAAATTCCTTCTTGTTGAATCTTTGATTAAACTGAGAGGGGGGGGTGAATCAGTTTAATACATGCATTAGCCTTTTAAATTTTCACCAGAGTTATTTACAGCTTTAATATGTGAACAATCTTATTTGCAGCCAATATTAATTTATTGTGACACCATACTTAAGTTGAAAGCATCAAGAAATTAAGCAGATTGAAATAATCACATCAACACATAAGAAGCACACATAGAGACAGCAGATGTAAGTGGAAACCCATAAAGGGAGAAAACCACATCTTATTATTGTTGTGATGCAAAGGCAAACTCCAACTCCCTCTCACCATTGTTTTCTGTAGGCACCAACCTACAGGAGGCTCTATCCTCAATTCTGCAAGCTACAACTTGCAAGGAAGCACCAACTCCCTTCAATTTTCTGCAGGCACCAACCTACAGGAGGCTCCAACCTCAGTCAGCTACAACTGACAGCTATCAAGCTTCAACTTGATAGGGAAGCTCCAACTTCCTCAATTTAACAAACTGAATGTTTGCTGATTTACCTTTGATATCAGCTCTGTTCTGTAGCTCCTCTTTCTGCTCTTCTTTTCTTGATCTTCTCTGCTTCACTCTTCTGTATTCTGCCTTCTCTTTCTTTACTCTCACCTCTGCTCTAAAAAAAAACTCACTCTACATATCAAGATGATATTATTTATAGATTTCCTCACATGACTGTTTGTATTCTGCTTGGAATTCGAAATGGAAAGTCATGTCTCTTTGCCTTCTGCCTTCTCACTCCTTTTATCAGCTTACTCAGAAATTATAACTGTAGGTGTCAATTTTAACATTACAGTGGGAGTTTGTTTTCTCTCGGAGACTTGCCAATGCATCAAAAACAATAAAAACGATTAAAACATTTACATTTGAATTACAATGTGAACTCCAGCTCACTCATTTTGTCTCTTGGCTTGCTGCGCATTTGTCTTTTCTCTAACTGTCTCTTTGTCCCTTTCTCTTCTCTATATGCCTTTCTGTTTATGGCTGCTGTGTAACTCCTGAATTTATGAACTTCATTTTTATTTTATTTTTATACCAGCGCTTTATATATAAATGAATCTGCTGACTGTAATTCAATCCTTTACACGCAGCAAGTGTCTTGTTGATGTGGCGAGTTCCGTAGGCCAGAACATACATATATTACAATTGCATTAAATTAATAATCGCCCTCCTGTTAAGCTGAGACCCGTGGGTCTACAGACCACGCGGCATGTTTTAATACAACCGCAACCACTTTATATATATATATATATATATATATTTATATATAACAGCGCCTTCACAAATTTCCGTTTGCGATTAGAACTGGAACTCAAAACACTTGTTAATCATAGTTAATAAGCCCATCGGGTCCGGGCTTCAATCGCAACGTTTTACAAAGTCGTGCGATCAATCGGAGAGTTCCGATTACGATTGAGATTCCGGATGCGATTTGCATATATCAACTCCCGCTTATAACACGATCGGGTCCGCCATTTCAATCGCAGCGTTTTACAAAGTCGTGCGATCAATTGTAGAGTTCCGATTGCGATTGAGGTTTCGGATGCGATTAGCAATTAACTGTGGTGCATAACTCGATCGGGTCCGGCATTTCAATCGCAATCGCAAATTTCTGTTCCGATGTTCCGCTGCCCTTGCGATCTCCGATTGCGATTGGATGAGGGTCCCACTTTATATTACTTCCTTTCCATTGATCATAACACGCTCCACTTTAATATATATCAATGTATATGCCTTGGACCATTGGAACATATGTAATGCGCTCTATGTATACTCCTGCGTGGGTAGCGATTCCCGGAATGAGATTTGTTTTATGTCTCCTTCTGCCTGGGGTTATGCGATTCCCGGAATTTTCTGTGTTATTTGCATTACATTGCTGCTGGAGTTAAGCGATTCCCGGAATAAGTTTTGTATATGTTTATATATATTCTTTGCCGCTGGAGTGAAGCGATTCCCGGAATTTTATAACGGCTCTGCTTCTGTCTCTGACTCTGTCTCTGCTGATCCTGTCGCTCTGCCTCTGCCTCTATTGCTGAGATAACGGTTCTGCCTCTATTATATTCGTTTCCTCTGCCTTCATTTGCTTCTTTGCTGCCTCTTTGCTTCAGCGCTGCCTCCTTTGCCATCAATGAAAACATTTCCAACACTTCTTTGCTATAGAAGTCTTTGAATTCATTCGAGATATATACACCACCATTATCGCTCTGCAGAGCCTTCACTTGCTTCCCCAAATCTTTCTCCACCAATGCTTTAAACTTACAGAAATTTGAAAATGTTTGATCCTTCTTCTGCATGAAGAAGATCCAGCATCTAAGAGAATAGTCATAAAAAAAAATAACATAATTCCCATGTTTTGCTGTTGAAGCAATCCAGAATGGCCCACACACATCTGTGTGAACTCTCTCCAGGATCACCGAAGCACGGTTCTCCTTTTCATGAAAGTTGGTATTCACAAACTTACCCATAGTACATCCCTTGCAATGATCTAACTGCATAAGTGTACCCTTGGGAATTCCAATAGAAATATGTTGCAAAATATTCAGGGCGCCATGATGAAGATGGCCCAATCGCCTGTGCCACAATTCTCCCTCATCCCGACTCACCACTTATATTGCTTTTCCCACCATTGCAGCGTAGCCATCTACCTAAAACTTGTAGATATTCTTAACTCAAATCCATATCTTCTTGGCTTGACCCATTGTTTTTTGTCGCAAGAAAGATTTTCCATCAATGAAAACAACATCATAACCTCTGTCCTCCAACATCGTGACCGAGACCAAGTTCTTCTTTAGACCTGGAACATGCATAACATCTTTCAACAGAAATGGTTTACCTTACTCCCTCTCAAAGTAATGGTACCAATGCCGGTTGCACTGTATCGTCCATTGTTTCCCATCTCTATATGCATTTGGAGATCTTTCTCCTCCAAGTTGCAGAAAAGCTCCTTATCTCCCGTCATGTGGAAGGAAGCACCACTATCAAGATACCACAACAATCCCATTGCGCTTGAAACCAAGCATGCGATCAAAGAGAAATAAAGTTCAAATTGTGAGGCAAGGGCCTCACCAGCTGCAGCTCCATTAGCCTTCTTGTTCTTCTTTTTCTGTGGGCAGTTAGTGGCGAGATGCCCATGTTCGTGACAGTGAAAAAAATTCACCTTGGAAAAAGCCAACTTCTTGCCTTTAGCCTAGGATTTTGAGTGGAATTTCTTCCCCTTCCCTTTCCTTACTTTGAAAGACAAAGCACAATCCTCTCCATCATCATGCTTTGATGAAGAGCCATCCCTGGTGTTTCGCATTATCTCCTCCTGCACTAGATCCGACCAAAGTCGCTCCCAATCCGGCAGGTTTTCCCATCCGTTGACAGAGTCTTCATAAGGGTGCCAAATCTTCGGAAGTCCAAGGTGAGCCAAGAGCACCAAATAATCATCAACAACTATAATTCCCACACTCCCCATCTCATCCTGACATTGGAAAAACTTCGTGAGATACTTTGGAATATTGTCGCCCTTCTCCATTTTGATTTTCCTGAGTTTATCTTTTAGCGCCAACTTCCTATGGTCGCTGCTGCTTTTGAAAAGATCTGTCAAAGCCTTCCACATTGAAAATGGAGTGGCTTTCCCATGAAGGCTTGACACAATATGGTCTTTCACACCTTCCAACAAAATCCTTCTCGTCTTCGCTACTTTCTTTTGCCAGGCATCAAGTAATGCAGCATCCGTCATGTGGGCTTAGGAATATCACTGTCGATGAATTCCTTCAAGCCATTATATTCAAGCACCACCTCCATCCTATCCTTCCATGAAATGTAGTTCGATCTGCCCTCGAGTGCATACTCCAACCGCAAATTATTGAAAGCCATTTTGATGTTTACTCAACTGTCGCACCAAGAAATTCTTGCAGCAAATTCGAATTGTTCCACCAACAAAAACTCAGCACTGCTTCAATATTGCAATATATTTAGCTCTGATACCATGTAGAAATTTATAAATACTGTGATGTATTACCAGAATCTCCTGATCTAACAATCAAGTCCACTATTAAATACAAAATCCTTCTACTTAATTCTTTGCGGAAATTAAATCACCAATTGCAAACACATGAAAAAAAAATCAATCGCACATAACAAGATGTTTTACTGGGAAAGCTTAAAGCTAAAACCCCCAACTCTCATATATTATGTATATCAATGGATCATGAAATAATCTCATGCAAATCTCTGCTCATATAGCTCTTAGTACAATCTACAATCGTCTCACACTGTCATACAAAAATTGGTCCACACATGCACCAATTTACTGCCTCCTGACAGCCTGCCTCCACTACGCAATCCATGCTGAAGAAGATCCATAAATGAATGAAATATTTCCTTCCTTGACCACGTGATCCTCATTGGCATCTCCAATGTGTGTGTAGATGCATTGAATGCATCAATATAGTCACAACTGATAGTCAACCAAACCCTTTCACCTATATCTCCACTGGGTCTCCACTGGATTTGACATGCAATTAGTTAACAGTTGTATTTCCTCAGTTGCATGTGAGACACTACTTGTCAATTAATTAAATAATTAATTCACTAATCTCTCACTAGTGTATCATGAGTTACAACTAGCACAATTGTGTTTAACTCACTTAACTGAGTTAAACTAAATAACAACTCCCATAACTACTATTCCAACTCTGTTACAACTCTGCCACAATCAGTTACAACGAAGTCCATCATGCATGTCCCACCAACCAAACTTGGAATGCGTAATTCCTTCAGCTAACTGTTTTTCCACATCAGTTAACTGAAATCAAGTGCTTCAAGAGAATAAGTTATTATTTATTGTCTGATTATCATTAAGGGCTAATAATAATCGACATGCATTCTATTTTTAGATATGCGATCTATAAATAGACTTCGCCCATATCTCTAAAAATATAAACTCATATAAACATATAATTTTCTCAACCATCTAGAATTAATCTCCTACTAATTTTAGAATATGCTCACCATTCTAAAAATAGACATACACCTAAAAATAACCTGCGGGCCCCACCTAGTGAAGGTGCTTAATTTTCACTAGGATCGTCATCTTGTTGAATCTCAACATGATATAATGTATATTTTGATCTCTATGTACTATATAATGTCGGTTTTATTTCATCAACGAATGTAGAAATTGAAGCAATCAATAAATTCGTTCTTTACAATTCTGAAGTGACACAACCGTGGGTCGCATTATACGAACAAAAGAGGATGAAATGGGATAGTGATAGGAAAGAATTCAGATGGTTGAATGGTATAAGTGTGCCTTATCCTGATCATTTAAAATAAAATATGCCAAAAATATGCCCCAAAAGTTGGGTTGCTCACTAAGTCAGAGAGAAATACGGTGCAAGCGGTCGTTACCCGCGTGCTGAAGAGGATGCGCTAAACATGGGGATTGGGTGAAACAACTCAGTAATAATCTATTTAATTTATATGTAAATTTGAAACTTATAAGACATCTATATTTCATATTTTAACTGTTGGGTTATTGTAAGACACATGACACTATGATTTTTTATACTTTTTTATAATAGGTGCATTTGTTCCCATCTATGTGGGCATATGGACACCATTTCCGCACAGAAAATGCCGATGCTGGAAACATCACCAAGACTGTGGAGTGGGAGTCAAGTTCGATCAATCTAGTATATTTAGCCACCGTGATCAAAACCTAGTATGAGGGATGTTATGTTACGTCGGAAAGATACAAAATATCATTGAAGTGGATTTCTCTTCTTTCCAATATGTTATTTTTAGGTGCAAGTGGTGGGACACCTTTGATCGGAATAATGTAAAGGAAGAGCGCGATAGTAGGATGATATGTATCAACTATAGAAAATGTGGGAAGAAGCTAAGGAGCCCTATGTTTTCCCCAAACACTGCAACTAGGTGTTTTTTTACTCAGATGTGTTAAATAGAGATTGGTGGTTCATATTGAGACATGACCCTAGATCAAAACATATTTTTGAGAACAATAGTATTATCATGCCATGCGAGCTGGAAGATAATGAGGGTGATCATGAGAACCAAGAGTGATATGGTACATGTGTTATTTCATCAATATTTATACTTTTTAAGATGGGTTTTTTCGAAACATTATAATATGTATTTTGAATTAATTGGTAATTTGCATTGTGTTAATGTTAAAATCAATATTTCACTTGATAATTTGCAATTATGTTGATCTCAAAAACAATGGCGTATTGTATAAAGTTATTTTTTTTGTATGTAAGATCATAATAAAATAATGATAATTCTAAAGTACATGAATTTATTTGTATTATTTTCTAAACTTTATTATGTTACAATAATTCATATTATTCTATATTTATTATTTTGCAATTATTTAAAATTTTACAAATTTACAAATTTAAAAATTTTAATAAAATCATTTCTTATTAATACAACTAAAATTTTCACATTAATACAATTAAACTTTTACAAATATTTTACATACAATTACAATTAAAATTAGAATTAGAATTAGAATTAGAATTAGAATTTTAAAATTTCACATACAATTACAATTAAAATTACAATTACAATTTTATAATTTTACATACAATTACAATTACAATTACAATTCTACAATTACAATAAATTCACAGTGATACAATTAAAATCTTACAAAAGGCGGCACCGGTGCACCAGTAGGAGCAGGTCTCTCTGCATCAGCCTCATGATCCTTGACATTTGGCATATCCTGATCGTCATCAAGATCCACACCTGGATCATTTGGTGGCGCTGACATGTCCTCGCCATCAAAAGACCCAATGTCTGCAAAATATATACAAGTACACAACAATAATTAGACAATTTCATTACACAATTTAATAAAAACAAGTTAAAGAACATGTTAGAATAAATTTAGATAAAACAATAATATTACCTCTATCATCCGGCGGCTCATCATTTGTGAAGAGGATGTTGGCACACCCTCGCCAATCCAAACAAGCATAAGGACAGGGGACCATAACGAAGGGATGATCATCAACACTGGCTAGTAACTCCAATGTATCATGCGATATCCTCGCGGAAAACTCAGTCTCGCCCCTCTTGGGCATCATCTGTCCCCACATGTGCATCCGTGCATGCAACATCAACCTACGAGGCTGTCGAACAAAAGTAGGCATCGTCTCTGGAAACCTCTAAAAAAATAAACAAAATAGAACTAAAGAAAAAAGGGAAGTTGACCCTCCCTTGTGCCTGAGCATGACATCTATCTAAGGCTGTATAGAACTGCCACAAAAAAATGGTAGACCACCTGACAAGTCGTGGATCCTATACTGAAGAATCAACATAATATAGAAGTGGGAAAATAATGTGTTTCCTGTCGCTGATGTTTTGTGAAATGGTCGAAATAAGAAGTTACAGGCACTTCACCACTTCACTACCAAATGCAGCAGTACATAACTGCCCTCCGGAGACCTGAAAATTTGAAGGAGACAATATATCCGCACTAATGTATCTCTGGGAGTATGCAAACTGACTCCGTGCTGCATAGCCAACTAAGACATCTGGGAACACGGGCAAATCCACCTCTCTCCTCGATAGCCCAGTAATGAAATAGATGTCCTTCTCATTGGGCGCGTACCACTGGTTAGGACCAACTCGGAAAGCCTGTAGGTGGGCATTCCACCTGCGGATAAGATGTTGCAAAAACACACGATGGACCTTTAGGGAAGTAGCCTCCTCATAGAACTTGAGGAGGCATACCTAACTTATGAGATCCTGGGTAGCTGCTATAATAGGGCGAGGGAATGCATCTCTCTCCCTCTCTCGTGCCTCCCACTCGCGAACCATGTTATACTAGTCCACCTGTTGTTGCCGTTGTTCCCTCTGTTCTCTCCTTTCATGTTTATGAATTATTGACATATTAAATAATTTTTTTTTATTAAATGAGACATGTATTTAGGAATATACATGTATAATTTTTTTTGTAAAAAAAAAAAAAAAAACAGTCGGTGTGCCACAAAAAATAGGCATGCACCGGTAACGGTGCGCCCTTTTTTGTCGCGCATCGGAGATGGTGCCCCAACAAATTTTTGGCGCATTAAAGGTGGTGCACATGAAAATCTGTAGCGCACCGACCTCCTGGCACTGTTCATAAGTCAACAATGCAATGGTATAACAGACTGCATTGTTGACTATGGACCGGTGTCGAAGGTTTGTGCGTTGACCAAACTATATGCCCCGGGGCGTATGGTTTGGTCAACGCACTGACATCTTGACATCATTACATAGTCAACGGTGTGGTATTTTACCAGGCTGCACCATTGACCATGTCAAAATGCCAGAATGTGGTCACTGACAAAAATACCCGCCCCGGGGCGGATATTTAAGTCAGCTCACCGCATTGTCGTTATTCCACAGGGTCAACGGTGCAGCTGGGTAACCGATCTCACCACACTTTTTTTAAATTTTAAAATAGCATGGTGCGCCTTTCGGTACCGCCCCGGAAGCGGTGCGGATATTGTTAGCACCGGTTGAGGTGCGGCCTGTAAATTTACAGGCAGCACCGCTAACTGGTGCGAGCCAAACGGCTCAAGCGCACCGCGTGACAATTATTATTATTATTATTTTTTAAATGGTTAATTTTAAGCTAGTTTGAAATTCTAATCTGCTAAAAGGATTAATTATGGAAAAAAAAGAAAAATACTTGTATACTTGGGCGTCGAGGAGGCATACTGGCTATAGAATTTTAAAAGTGAATTTGTCCACCGTTTTGCAAAATTCAAGCTGGAGATTGGTGGGAAATGCACAGAAGTAATGCATGCAATGGGTGCAATGGGAGCACCAATGTCAGGGTGGCTCAGACAAGGATAAATTGCACCGATGGTTGAGAGGTTTGGAGCACTGAGAAAAGTGAAAAAAGCTGTTTTTTGGCCGTTTGTTTTTTAACCCTATTCTGGTGTGCAGGGTTTGATAGGTGCACCGACGTAGTTTCTTAAGATCCCACTAGGCGGATTCTGTTTTGGTGCGGGGTTTGAGGACGCACTGGTGTGGAATCTTTGTAAAGAACCGGTGCACTATAGTAATAAGATGCACCGGGCAAGTTTATACAGAGCACACAATGTCCATTGTGCCAATGTTTTGTGCACACTGGTGCTTTCTCTTGTTGAATGCACTGGTGCGGATTAGGTTGATAAGAGCACCGGATGAAAAAATTCAAAAAAACCTCCACTCACCAACCTCCTCTAGTAACCTCCGCTAGAAACAGATGTATGGGGTATTTTTATAAGGGGTTCCTCAAAAACATCTGCTAGAGGGTCTTTTCCTTGTAGTGTGATGAAGTGAAATTCATCAAAGCTCAAATAGAGGCCGAAAAAGCTAAAGTATTGCTTGAAGAGACACTAGAAAAATATGGTGTGCTAGATGAACCAGAAGAACGAGTGCCAAGAAGAAGGCCAAAGACGAGAGGTTTGAAAAGATCCCTAGAACTAGAAAGGAAGAAAGAAAGGGAACTAGCAGATGAGGTCACCCTTAATGAGCAATTTGCAGTTGTAATCAATGAGAACCAGGAGAAATGGCTTGACAGGGCTAACCAACATCTTTAGAAGCTCCTGGAGAAAGCAAACAAGGACAATGATATTCAGAGAAGGATGGCAAAGAAATATGCCAAGAGAAACAAAATTGCAAGGTCAAAACTTAAAGAAGCCAATGCAAAAATTGAAACCCTAACCATGCAAGAAGAAAAAAGAAGGCTTGATATCCTTGATGAAGCCTCACTGCATGCCTAACCCTCATCATCAATCACCATTCAGAAAAAATTGACAAGTTTTGACACACTTTTGCAATTTTTTTAAGTTTTTGTGCATTCCTGGACAATCATGTGACAATTGAATTGTTAGGAGTGCAACGCCCTAGGCGTTGCGCTTCTTTTTGAGGCATATTTTGGTCAAAAGGAGACCACCATTGTATTCAAATTAGGGAGAACATGTAGGTGAACCACTTTCCTAGTCTTTTTTGGTCAAACTGGTAGGTGAACAAGTCAAAAAACACTTAGAAAATTAGAGTTCTGCCTCCTTTTTCACCTTGGCCCTGCGCTCCTAAGAAGTCTTGGGAGAATCCATTTTTTGAGAGGTAAAATCAAGTCAAATCTAAAAACCAAGAACAGATCTAGAAATTAGACTGGATAATATTTCCAATTAGTTATCCTGAGCTCAATTTGGACACCCGCATCCCATCCAAAACTTAGCTGGAAGATGGAGGGCACTCTTGACACTAGCGCTGCGCACCTGACCAGTGTCTGATTTTTCTTAGTTTTCTCTGCAATTTTGATTTTCACCTTGAGAAATCATGTTTTTACTTATGTAATTGATGGAAGTAAATGTCATTATGATATTTTTACACTTACCTAGGGCAAATACATTAGGTGAAAAGTTTTGATGACCTATAATGAATCAATTTTCAAAAAGTGAAGGATGAGTCAGTTTGACCTCCCTACACTCTAGGTACCAGTTCATCCTTTTAGGGATCAAATCTTCAACTCAGGGATTAGACCCCTGAGGTTGGGATAAGTTGTTTATTTCCTATATCTTTCACTTCTTGACTCATTTTACAAGTTGTATATTTTTGAATGTTGATGCATTGATCAGAGACTTTAGTGTAATCTATTTGGCAGGAAATTAATGAAAAGGTTGAAGCTATTTCTTTGGGATACCTGTGGTATGGAAATTTAGCATTTTTATTCTTATATCTCATTATGTATGAATGTTTTGTTTCATGAATCATTTAATTTCTATCATATAATGGTTTTTAAAGTTGATAAACATAATACATCTCTCATGCTCTGTTTTGGGAAAACCTTCATAGTTTGTCCATGTTCTTCAGTTTAGAAAGAATTCATGCTTAGCCTTGCTCTTTCTAGCTCCTCACCTGTCCGATCCATCCCACTCAGGAAATCCTAAATTGTTAGTTTTTCTACCTACCTTGCCCCATTGAATCTCTGCAACCCTAATCTTATTTGCCCTGACCTAGCCTCTTTGACCTAATTCACCAATCTAGCAACCCAAATTAAAACAAAAAACCCCTGTACTCATACCTAGCCTAAAACCATAATTCATATAACCCTCTTAGCTGTGAATTTGTGGAGAGAGCCCTCTCTGGTTTGGTAGGGCTAGCTACCAAGCTAAAATATTGGTATGTGGTTACCTCTGTTGGGATTTCTTCGTCAGCCTTAGAGATCTGGCGGAGTGATAACAACAACTATGAGTTCTTATGGGACAAAATTACATGATAATATCTTACAGGAAAGACAACAAGATAACAGGTACATAGAGCTTAGGGACTGGTTACAACAGAGTACAAGTATAGGTACATGTACAAGTACTGGTATAGGTATAGGTGTAGGTACAAGTTCACAAGATGTGGACTATCATATCTCAGCATATGGCTTGATAAGATTTAGGGATAGGATATATGTGCCAAAAAATAGTGAGGTCAAGGAGACTACCTTGAGAGAGTTTCATGCGAAACCGTATTTAGGTCACCCAGGATATCAAAATACATTGACAACAATGAAGAAGTTATATTATTGGTCGAATCTAAAAAAGGTTGTGGCTAGATGTTTGGACTATCAGTAGGTAAAGGTAGAATGTAAACATCGAAGTGGATTTCTACAGTCGATTTTGATTCCAGAGTAGAAATAGGAGGTCATTTCCATGGATTTCATCATAGGTTTTCAAAGGACATCTGGACAACATTATTCCATCATGGTTGTGGTAGAAAAATTGACTAAGGTAGTGCATTTCATTCCAGTGAAGCCTATGTATTCATCTAGTGATGTGGCACATATATTCATCAGAGATGTGGTCAGATTACATGGTGTTCTGAAGAAGATTATGTCATACATGGATGCTAAGTTCACTTCTAGGTTTTGGAAGGAATTGTTTTCGGGTTTAGGGATATAGTTTACCTTCAACACAATATATCATCCGCAGACATATGAACAAAAAAAGAGGCCATATTGATCATTGTAAATACTACAACGAGCTAAGTTATAAAGATCCATGGGATGTAATTTTTTCTTACAACAATATTATTGGTTATAAGTGTCATTGAACACTGAGGACGGTGTTCCCCAAAGGGGGATGGTTCTGTAACAACCCTGGTGAAATTTCCATGTAATAAAAATTAATAAAGGAAAAATAATAACCACAATTATGGGACACTTATTCCAAGCTAAATTTTGGGCAAAAACATCCTAGTGCGGGTGTTCATTTGGTTTATTATGGCTAAGGAAATTGGCAAAGGCAATGACAAAGGCTTTGGAAAGGAAAAATGACATTAATTAGCAATTTATTTAAGAAAATAATGGAAATTAGGAGAAAAGGAAGGTGAAAGGTCACAGGTTCCATGTGAGGAGGAAAATGAAGGAAAGTAATGGAAAATTGAAGAAAATAGAGGCCTCATTAATAAAAAGGCTTATGAGGATTAGTTGGTACCTTTTATCAGTGTAACCTTTTTTTAGTTTAGTTTTGGAGCTGTCTCTCTCACACTCTTGGGCACTTAGAGTTTTCTTGGAGCACTTCAACATTGGATCAATAAAGGAAAATAAGGCAAAGTTGAATACAAAGATCAAGAAAGGAAAAGTAGGATAAAGCGGCTACAATGAGATTATTTGCAGGTATCGAGTTGCATGTATGATTTCCTTGCTAGTTTTGGAATTCATGGTTATGCATGTGTGTGGTTAGTTCTCCTGTTTTCATTGGCATGGACTTTTCCAGGTGTGACAATGTTTTTGAGCCTAACCTTTCCATTTACGAATAACCATGGTGTGATGGGGTTCTCGTGTTTTGGTTGATTTGGATTGCCGAATGGATTTGAACTAAGTGAGGCAATATCTAAATGAATAAACATATGGCCTAGTGATCCCTGAACTAGAATGTGGATTGTGGTAAAGCCACTGGCCTAGTAACCCTTGAACTAGACTATGGGTTGCGGTAAAGCCAAATATTGTGTGCCTTGGTGGGCTTAGGAATCCTCGACTGATGAATTAAGGATATATGGTAAAGCCTAGAGGTGTGTACCCTCGATCAGGCCTAGTGATTTGATGGGGATTACAGTAAATCCTTAAGGGTGAAGTATCGAGTAGGCCCAAGAATCCTCGATTGGTGAATGGAGGGATATATGATAAAGCCTGGAGGCGTGTGCCCTCGGTCAGGCCTAGTGATCTAGTGGGGATTGCAGCAAAGTCTGAAGGGTGGAGTATCGATCACGCCCAGTAATCCTTGAATAGTGAATGTCATGATATATGGTAAATCCTAGAGACTAGAGTCTTGATTAGGCCTAGGGATCCTCGACTGTTGTTTGGCAGGATGTACGGTAAGTCCTAGAGACTAGGAGACAAGAAAACTCCTCACGGTGTAGGTGGAGAAATTCGGTGGAATCCATGATTGTTTAGGGTCTAGTGATCCAGTGGGGATTGCGATAAAGCATGGTTTTATTAATGAGGGTGAGGTGGTTTAGCATTGAGAAGCCCTGGTTAATTTTGGTTGAGTCCCACATTCATGCTTGGAATATGGCATGGGGGTGATTGGATGAAAGAAATATTTGATTCAACCAATATATGGTTGGGTGGAATGTGGAATTCTCAAACTTGGTTAGATTTTGCACTCATTAATAAGAGTTTCTCTCCTTGGTATTTTATGTGCAAATGTATTGGCTAATATGTGGCATTTATGGTTGTTGTGTCCTTGTAATTTTGTTGTTTATATGCTAGTTATGAGTATGTTTTGTGACAATTATGATGTATGGATCTCATCACATTTTGGTTTATAAATGAATTAACAATGAATATATGACCTAATAGATGATAATGCAACTAATGTTATAATGCATCAATGCTTTTTAGTGATTCTCAAATAAGTATGAGACCCCTATGGTCAGATCTGTTATTATGACCTGTAGAATGCATATTTGTGACATGATTAACAAAATTCCTATCATGGCTAGTAAGGTTCCAGTTAAGTCATTGAAAAAATGTTTGCAATAGTACCTTTGTATCAATGTTATTTAACATTCCAAAAAATTTCATGAAGTTTTGGGCAGTGGCCTAAGTCCTGGCCCTGAAAAAGAGGCACAAAATTTGGGGTTGCTGGTAAAAAACTAGCTGAAAAAGTCCACAGTCGTTGGCTTACCCTTGCTGTGGGGGCGACTGGAGGCCTAAATTCAAATGAATAACTTGTCAAGGGAGCGAATTGGGTGTTGGATTAGATAAAAACTAAGTTTCCTAGGGGTTGGTCACCTGGAAAGGTTGGTTGGCTCATGGAGGTTCTGTAGCATGTGTGGAAGGTCAGTTTGGTTTTGTTTTGTTGGTTCCACTTCCTTAACTATGCATGGGAAGTTAAATCACATCACGGTAGCCTCTTGTCACATGTTTTCCCTAGTGGACTAGTCAGCTTGGGTGAAAGTGGGAGAAGGGTGTTACACATTATATTCTAAGGAAGAGACGATCATCCACATGGATCACCGACCTCTTAAATTTTTGCAGACACAGGGGAAGCTGTAGAAAAATCATCGTCATAAATGGTCTACATGCCTGAAAAAATTCCATTCGAACATTAAAAATGATAATGGTAGCACCAATCATGTCACAAACTACCTTAGTCGACCCCTGATTGTGGCACTAAGCACAGTTCTGAACTCTTGTGGTCATAAGACCTTTGGATGGCCGCCACTATATAACAATGACTCAAAATTTTCTGCCACCTACAATATGTTGATGGATGGAAATACAATTCAATACTTCCACCTTCAATATGTACTATTGTGCTATCTGGGACATCTTTGTGTTCCATCAAGCGAGTGTGCCAAGTTGATTTGGGAGGCACATTACAGCTAGGTTGCGGGAAAATTTGGTGTGGAGAAGATAGTGGAAGTACTGTAGAATTATTTTAATTGTCTAAAAATACGACATGATGGTATAAAATATATTACATCCTGCACTGCCTCAGCCATCACCAAGATAACCATTAATAAGTAAGGCTTGCACACTCCTTTGTCGACTCCTAGCTGGCCTTGGGAATCCATATCCATGGACTATATGTTTGACCTTCCTTCTAGCAAGCATGGTAATGGTTGTGTGTTTGTGGTCGTTGATAAAATTTCTAAGATGAACATATTGGTTTCCTGCAAGAAGAGTATCACAATAGAAGCCACTTGATAAGAAACTGAATTGGGGGAAAATTTTTACCTAAAAATGAAAATGCTCAGAATCATTCGAAACCAGAATGACCATGAATTGCTCGTCGCCCTGAAACTGACGCACTTCGTTTCATCGAAAACGACTCCGTATGTGAAAGTTAAAGCTTGCTGTCCGTTTTTACAAACAATTAAAATTTGTGTGGAATTGACAGGATGATGACTGGGTAGCCCAGTAAGAAAAAATAATATTCCAAGGAATATTCCTAGAATATTCCTCCAGTTTCTCCAATGAGTTGCTGACAAGTGTCATTTCAGGATTGGTTGATGAGGTTGGTGATTTGTTGCAATGTGATTGAATGTTGGAGGAGCAATTAGGTGAGGACACATGGGAAGCCAAGAGGTCGCCACATGCCCCCCCAAGGTCCAAAGGAGTGGTAGATTTTTGGTAAATTTTTTTATGGAGGCGCCAGGGTTCGACACCGTGGCCTCCCCCATAACACGTGCAACACATACCAATTCCGCTGTTGGTTAGTTCTTACCATGTATGTCAGTCAGTTTACATTTGAATTACATTATGTGTTAAGGCAGGGGAAAAGAGGGGCCAACCCAGTCCACGTGACCACTTCCCACAACCACGGCAGGAGATCTAACTTAAGCATGAGTTTAAAGTTTTAAAACCACGTTTATTAACCTAATCCAAGTTGTTAAGGCGCTAAACCATAATTTAATTTCAGATTAAGAAAAGAGAAATATTAGTGCATTAAGTGCGCTTAGTTAACACGCTAACACCACTTAGCACTAATTGTAATTAACATGACGGACCTTCGAAATTGGTGGAAACTACCAGTTCTAGCTACAGTTAGCTAGTTTAGGGGCTAAAATAGTGGGAAAATTGAAAGAGGCATAAAATTTTCCCATAGAGTCGAGAGGCATAAACTTTTCCCATAGAGTCAGAATTCGACTCATTCAGAACCAAAACAGGGGTATTGGGGGTGTCCCAGAGCCATTGGAGCAGGTTTGAGAGCCATAAAAGCTCAGGAAATTATTGTATTCAAATTTTTGATCAGTTAATCAAAGAGGGCCAAGCCATTGAAGCTGGTCCAAGGAGACGTAGCCCAGGAGGGTTGAAATCCTTCATCACTAATGTGTAATGTGTTTGTTGTGTATTATATTCTACGTAATTTAATTTCTATTTATGTGTTTTTAAAGCCAAGTTACTTCATGAATTTCTCATAAAATACACACACATTTGACACATAAACCCTCTCATAAACTTGCTATTTGACACAATCCTCAAGCAATTTTCTCTTATACTGATGAGGAAGCTATCACAAAAAAACTAGTTTGTCCTATTTAGATCAAGTTGGTATCGGAGCACAGTTTAGCTCATTTTAGCCCAAGTTTATCTCAGGGTTTGCCAAGGTTAGATAGAAAATTAGCTATTGGTTTTATATTTGTGCAAGGAGAATTTAACTATGGGCAAGTTTATGTGTGTCTGTTGAAGAGAGGATAAGGTCAAGATTGAGGATGCAACTCTTAAATCACAGCAAAGAAGCTTTTTATGCGTTACAAGTGTGATGGAAACTTAATCAAGTGATTTTTCTAATCAATCCTCCTTAGCAAGACCCTTTGATGAAGAGATGTTGTAGAAGCTCTTCATCATAAGAGATATGGTGGAAGAGATGGAGACTCAGCTCCATATTTCAATTGAAACCCTAGCCAAGTATGTGCATGAAAATGAGGTATGAAAATCAAGTTTATCTTCAATTTCCTCTCAGGATGAATGTTTTGGTGTTTTTGAAAGACACACTAGAGGAATAGGGTCCAAATTGTTAAAAAAAATGGGCTATGAAGGTAAAGGGTTAGGCAAACATGCACAAGGAATTATAAACCCTATTGTTGTTGAGGGAAGGTCTAGGTACATGGGTCTAGGTTTTGGTGAAAAAGATGATGTAGAGCACTCAAAAACTATGGAGACTTTTGGAAATGTTTCAAGAAAGGCTTCCATTACATATTCAATACCTCAAGATTGTGTTCATGGAGAATACAAAATTTTTACACCCACCGTTGAAGAGATTGCTTTTAGCCATGCAAGTGGTGGTTATGGACAACAAGAAGATGGAGAATCCTCCAAATCCAAGGAGACACATGAAGGTGTTCCAAGAAAGGCTTTCATTACATGTTCATTACCTCAAGCTTGTGAAGTTTGTGTTCATGAGGAATGCAAAAGTTTTACACCCACTTTTCAAGAAGATGCTCATAAGCATGCAACTAATGGAAATGGAAAACAATGTTGAAAGCTCTAAATCCATTGAAGCCATTTTTGGTATTCCAAAGTGAGCCATTACCTCATCAAATTCACCTCCTCAAGAACTTGAAAAAGGTGAATGTGCAATGTATAAATCTTCCTTTAATCAAGTTGCTTCTAATTATGATAAACATGGAAAATCCTCACATAGTATTTTGAGAAAATTTACATGTTCCTTTTGTTGTTTGAATAACCATACTGTTTCGAGGTGTTGGAAGAAGATAGTCATACACAGGAAACTTTCAAAACAAAGGAGACAGAAAGCCAAAGGTCTAATGGAAAATGCAAACCATGTTGAAAATAAGATGCAATTATTTTGAACTCATTGCCATAAGAAGGGTCATATTGTAGACAAGTGTTGGAATTTGTATCCAACAAGTCATCCATGAAAATTGAAGAAGGTGGAGAGAGATTTTGAAAAGAATGGAAAAGAGGATTCCATTGTTGATGTGGGTCAGGATGATACACATGATGAAGTGCAGCTGAAAGAAGCGCCATTGAAGTGGTTTGGAAAGAGATGGTTAGATTTATTAACCAAGTAAGGCCTTGAATTTATTTTTATAATTGATGCAAATCTTGCCTTATTGATGCATTTCCTTGTTATCTGAATGCATTTCTTCTTGAAAGTATGTTGCATATTTTACGAAGCAAGATGTTGGAAAATTAGAGTTATGTTGACTCACTTAGATGCACCAAAGATGGCAATTTGTAATTTTAATTTTCATGTGAATGCATTTATTTTTCTCTAGAATTCATGTTGCATGTTTATGCCAGGAAGGTGCTTTAAAGTGGAGTATGTTGATTCACTTTGTTGCAGAAAATTTTGTCATTTTAGCTCTTTAAGTACAAGTACATACGAATGGGATTTTTTTACTTATGATTGTACTTGCGAGAGAGTTGATAATTGTATACATGCATGAGAGTTTGTGTGTGTGAACAGTGGAATTTTTTATAGTTTCATTGTGCTTGAACATGCATGAGTGATTGACTTGTGTTGGTCGATTGATTGTTACATGTATGTATTATCTACTTGGAAGAGTTGATTTAGTCTACAAGGATGAAAGGGAGATGTTGACGAATTGTTTCATGAGATGTGAAATTCTTGTTGTTTTGGGAAAAGAATCGTCAAGTGTTGTACATGCTTTTGTTTTACTTAAGAGTCAATGCTTTGAAGACGCATGTTTTGTCGGCTTGTGTTTGGTTGATGGGTTTGTACACCGAGATGTAATAATGCATGTCAATGTTCACATGATGTGACATTTGTTGCTTTGAAGGAGAAAAGGAAGAGGTCGTCAAGTTGTGTTTCTTGCATGATGTGTTTTTCAAGTTAATGGTTTTGCTTGTGACAAGATGTCTTAGGATTTTGGAAGGTCCACTCTTGAACGAGAGGCTCATGATTAGCCTTAATTCTCAAATCATGGCATGAGAAGCATGTCAATACTGGAGGATGATGGAATCAAGAAGCAGAAACAGGGTCAAGATGACAAAATATTGTAGCAAAAATAAAAACCCTTTTGTAGACCATATGATGGATGACGCCAAGAAGTGAAAGAAATGGAGAAAAATTTCTTCCAGATGTTGAATTTGGTACCGTGGAGTTAAAAGAATGGTCATTTCATTTCTAGTGATTACTGATATTTGAATTCATTACTGTAGTTCACTCAGATGGGCTTAAATTTGAAAAGAGTTTCCAAGGAGAAGCTTGCATCAAATGCATTTTTATGCAAAGGAGGAACATGATTCTCAGTGAGAAGGTCATCAATTAAGATTTCCAAGCATAGAGAGATTACTTTGTTACAAAGAGATGTGTTTCATTAGTTAGCAAGCAGCTAACAAGTGTCAGCAAAGAAAAGAGGACATTGGTTGAAGCATCAAGCCATTTGAAAGAGTAGGAATGTCAAGGAACCAAAGTGGTTGTCATGAAGATTTTTCCAAGCAGATCTAAGTCGATAGAAATTAGAAAAGTGAAGAGGATTAAACTCTCATCAGATAACTAGATTTTGTGGGTCCAAAATCCTTTTATTGGGAAGGAGTGATCAGAAACTAAATTCAGGGAAAAAAATTCATAAAAAATGAAAGTGCTAAGAATTACTCAAAACTTGACGACCGTGAAGTGCTCGTCGCCCTGAATCCGACCCACTTTGTTTCATCGAAAACTGACTCGGTATGTGAAAGTTAGAGCTTGCTATCCATTTTTACAAACAACTAAAATTTGTGTGATGACTGGGCAACCCAATCAACAAAAAGAATATTCCAAGGAATATTCTTGGAATATTCCTCTAGTTGGTACTATGAGCTACTGACAAGTCTCATTTCAGGATTGGTTGATGAGGTTAGTGATTTGTTATAATGTGATTGGATGTTGGGGGACCAATTAGGTGAGGACACGTGGCAACCCTGTAGGCTACCACGTGCCTCCCCAAGGTCAAAAGGAGTGGTATATTTTTGGTCAAAATTTTTCTGGAGGCGTCATGGTTCGAACTTGTGACCTCCCCCACAACACACGCAACACATACCAACTCTGCTGCTGGTTAGTTCTTACCAATTATGGAAATCAGTTTACATTTGAATTACATTGTGTTAAGGTGGGGGAAAATAGGGGCCAACCCTGAAGGGTCAAACCTAGTCCACGTGACCACTTCCCACGACCATGGCAGGAGCTCCGAATTAAGCGTGGGTTTAAAGTTTTAAAACCACGTTTATTAACGTAATCTAGGTTGTTAAGGCGCTAAACCATAATTTAATTTCAGATTAAGATTAGCACAAGATTAGCGCGTTAAGAATACTTAATTAACGCGCTAACCCCACTTAGCATTAATTTTAATTAACATGGCATACCTCCGAAATTGGTGGAAACTGCCAGTTCTAGCTTTAGTTAGCTAGTTTAGGGGCTAAAATAGTGGGAAAATTGAAAGAGGCATAAATTTTGCCCAGAGAGTCAGAATTTGACTCATTCAGAACCAAAAAAGGGGTATTGGGGGTGTCCTACAGCCATTGGGGAAGGCTTGAGAGCCATAAGAGCTTAGGAAATGACTATATTAAAATTTTTGATCATTTAATCAAAGAGGGCCAAGCCATTGAAGCTAGTCCAAGGAGACCTAGCCCAAGAGGGGTGAAATCCTTCATCACTACTGTGTAATGTGCTTGCTGTGAATTATATTCTCTGAAATTTACTTGTTGTTTATGTGTTTTTAAAGCTAAGTTACTTCATGAATTTCTGATAAAAGACACATAAATTTGACACATAAACACTCTCATAAACTTTCTATTTGACACTATCCTTAAGCACTTTTCTTTTATACTGATGAGGAAGCTAGCACAACAAAACTAGTTTGTCCTATTCATATCAAGTTCAAGGGTAAGGAGAAAGAGAGGGGAGGAAAATGGAAGGGAAAGAAGAATGAAAGTGTTAAGAAAGAAGGGGAGAAAACCACATGAAAACATTGTTCCAAAGAGGGGCATGATGAAGCCCACTTTTGGAAACTACATCCCGAACTAAGGCCTAAGAAAATAAATAATAAGGGGAAACAAAAGATGACCACTACCACACAACATGATCTTGGATCCGATTCCAGTGATGAGACCAAGATTACAACCATGGTCACAAAGGGAAAATAATCCATAGCAAGTACTACTTCATCAAATTTTCACAACAATGCTCCAAATGAAGAAACAAGGATATTGTTGTTACATGTAAGGGTGATCTCAAAAAATGCAAAGATTGATGCATTATCTGATAGTGGGTCACAAGTGAGCTTAATCTTAGAATACTTGGTCAAGAAGCTTAACCTTGAAACTATACCTCATCATAAGCCATATCCTTTGGGTTGGATAGTCAAGAATTCAAATATACAGGTTAAAAGGAAAACAACAAGAATTTCTCATCTCATGAAACAATTCATCAAAATCTACCTTTCATCCTTGGAGACTAAATCAACTCTTCCAAATTGGAGGACCAATTAGGTGAGGACACGTGGACAAACTAGTTTGTAATAAAGCAATCTCTCTGGGCAAAAGTTATGCCTCTTTTAATTTTCCCACTATTTTAGCCCCTAAACTAGCTAATTGTAGCTAGAACTGGCAATTTCCGCCAATTTCGGAGATCCACCATGTTAATTACAATTAGTGCTAAGTGGGCTTAGAGCATTGATTGAGAGAACTTAACGCGCTAATCATGCGCTTATCTTATTCCAAAATTAAATTATGGTTTAACACCTTGACAACCTAGATTAGGTTAGTAAATGTGGTTTTAAAAATTTATACCCGCGCTTAAGTCAGAGCTCCCGTCGTGGTCCTGGGCAGTGGTCACGTGGATTGGGGCTGACCCCTATTTTCCCTCGCCTTAACACATAATGTAATTCAAATGTAAATTAATTGGCATACATGGTAAGAACTAACCGACATCGAAGTTGGTATGTGTTGCGTGTGTTGTGGGGGATGTTGCAGGGTCAAACCCTGGTGCCTCCATAAAATTTTTGACCAAAAATATACCACTCCTTTCGACCTTGGGGGGGCATGTGGCACCCTCCGGGCTTGCCACATGTCCTTACCTAATTGGTCCTCCAACATCTACTCACATTGCAACAAATCACCAACCTCATCAACCAATCCCAAAATGACACTTGTCAACATCTCATAGGACCAATTGGAGGAATATTCCTTGGAATATTATTTTTGCTGACTGGGATGCCTAGTCATCATCCTGTCAATTTTGCACAAATTTTAGCTTTTGTAAAAAATTATAACAAGATCTAACTTTCACATATGATGTCATTTTTCGATGAAACAAAGTGCACCAGATTCATGGTGGCGAACACTTTGCGGTCATTCTATTTTCAAGTGATTCTTAGCACAATTTAGTTTATGATCACTCCTTCCCACTGAAATTATTTTCGACCCACAAATTTTGGTTATCTGATGAGTGTTTAATCCTCTTCACTTTTACAAGTTCTATCGACTTGATTGTACTTGGTAAATTCTTCATGACAACCACTTTGGTTCCTTGACATGCCTACTCTTGCAAATGGCTTGGTACTTCAACCAATGTCCTCCTTTCTTTGCTAACCCTTGCTGGCTGCTTGTTGACTACTTGCTGACTAATGAAAAAAATATCGTTGTAACAAAGCGATCTATATGTGCTTGGAAAGCTTGACTGATTTCCTTCCCACTTAGAATCCCATTCCTCCTTTGCATAAACATGCATTTGATGCGAACTTCTCCTTGGAAACTCTTTTCCAATTAAGCCCATCTGAGTGAACTAAAACAACGAATTCAAATATCAGTAATCACTAGAAATGAAATGACCATTCTTTTACCTCCACGGTACCAAATTCCACATCTGGAAGAATGTATTCGCCATCTCTTTCGCTTCTTGGCATCATGCATCATATGGTCTACAAAAGGGCTGGTGTTTTTGCTGTAATCTTTTGTCATCTTGTCCCTCTCTCGTCTCCTTGATTCCATCATCCTCCAGTATTGACATGATGCTCATGCCATGATTTTTGAATGAAAGCTAATCATGAGCCCCTCACTCAAGAGTGGACCTTCCAAAATCCTGACACATATTGTCACAAGCAAATCCATTAACTTGAAAAATGCATCATTCAAGAAACACAACTTGACGACCTCTTCCTTTTGCTACTTCAAAAAAACAAATAACACATCTTGTGAACATCGCCATGAATTCTTACTTCTTGATGTACAAACCGATCGACCCAACACAAGTCGACAAAACATGCGTCTTCAAACCATTTACTCTTTAAGTAAAAAAATAATAATGTAGAACCCTTGACGATTATTTTCCCAAAACAACAAGAATTTCACATCTCATGAAACAATTCATCAACATATCCCTTTCATCCTTGTAGACTAGATAAAATCTTCCAAGCTGATAAGACATACATGTAATAATCAATCGACCAACAAAAGTCGATCACTCATGCATGTTCAAGCACAATGAAACTATAAAAAATTCCACGTTCACACACACAAACACTCATGCATGTATACAATTCTCAACTATCTCGCAAGTACAATCACAAGTACAAGAATCCCATTAGTATGTACGAGTAATTAAAGAGCTGAAATGACCAAATTTTCTGCGACAAAGTGAATCAACATACTCCACTTTCAAACACCTTCCTGGCGTAAACATGCAACATACATTTTAGAGAAAACGAAATGCATTCACATGAAAATTGCAACTACAAATTTCCATATTTGATGTATCTAAGTGAGTCAACATAACTCTACTTTTCCAACATCTTGCTTCGTGCAATATGAAACATACTTTCAATAGAAAATAAATGCATTCAGATAACAAGGAAATGCATCAATAAGGAAATATTTGCATCAATTATCAAAAGAAATGCAAGGCCTTAATTGGTTCAGAAATCTAACCATCTCTTTCCAAACCACTTCAATGGTGATTCTTTCAGCTGCACTTCATCATGTGTATCATTCTGACCCATGTCAACTATGGAATCACCTTTTCCATTCTTGTCAAAATATCTCTTCATCTTCTTCAAATGTCATGGATGAATTGTTGGATACAAAGTCCAACACTTGTCTACAAGATGACCCTGCTTATGGAAATGAGTGCAAAATAATTGGATCTTGTTTTCAACATGGTTATCATTGTCCATTGGACCTTTGGATTTATGTCTCCTTTGTTTTGAAAGTTTTCTATGTATGGTTATCTTCTTCCAACAACTTGAAACAATATGGTTATTCAAACCACAAAAGGAATATGTAAATTTTCTCCAAATCTATTGTGACGATTTCCCATGTTTATCATAATTAGAAGCAACTTGATTAAAGGCATATTTATACATTGCACATTCAATTTTGTCACCTTCTTGAGGAAATGAATTTGATGAGGTAATTTCTCTCTTCAGAATACCAACAATGGCTTCAACGACTTTAGAGCTTTCAATATCCTCTTGTTTCCCATTTCCATTAGTTGCATGCTTATGAGCATCTTCTTGCAAAGTGGGTGTAAAACTTTTGCATTCATCATGAACACAAACTTCACAAGCTTGACGTAATGGACATGTAATGAAATTATTTCTTGGAACAGCTTCATGTGCCTCCTTGGATTTGGATCATTTTCCATCTTCTTGCTGTCCATAACCACTACTTGCATGGATAAAAGCAATCTCTTCAATAGTGGGTGTAAACGTGTTGTATTCTCCACAAACACAATATTGAGGTAGTGAATATGTAATGGAAGCCTTTCTTGAAACATTTCCAAAATTCTCCATATTTTTTGAATGCTCTACATCATCTTGTTCACCAAAACCTAAACCCATGTACCTAGACCTTCCCTCAACAACAATTAGGGTTTATAATTCATTGTGCATGTTTACCTAACCCTTTACCTTCATAGCCCATTTTTTAAAACAATTTGGACCCTATTCCTCTAGTGTGTCTTTCAAAAACACCAAAACATTCATCTTGAGAGGAAATTGAAGATAAATTGATTTTCATACCTCATTTTCATGCACATACTTGGCTATGGTTTCATTTGCAATATGGAGGTGTGTCTCAATCTCATGCATATTTTCTAGGGTTTCATTTGAAATATGGAGTTGAGTCTCCATATCATGCATATTTTCAAGAAGCTCTTGATTCTCCCCCTTTATGGCCATCATCTGCTCCTGAAGCCTACTGCTCTCCTTCCTATCTTCAACCATCTCTTGCACCATATCTATTATGATGAATAGCTTCTGCAACATCTCTTCATCAAAGAGTCTTGCTAAGGAAGATTGATTAGAAAAATCACTTGATGAAGTTGCCATCACACTTGTAATGCATAAAAAAATTATTTCCTGTGATTTGAGAGTTGGGTCCTCAACCTTGAACTTCTCCTCTCTTAAGCTTATAGACATAAACTTGCACACAATTAATTTCTCCTTGCACAAATACAAAACAAATAGCTAACTTTCTAGATAACCTTGGCAAACGCTGAGATAAACTTGGGATAAAATGAGATAAACTGTGCTCTGATGCCAACTTGATCTAAATAGGAAAAACTAGTTTTGTTGTGCTAGCTTCTTCATCAGTATAAAAAAAAGTGCTTAAGGATTGTGTCAAATAGCAAGTTTATGAGAGGGTTTATGTGTCAAATTTGTGTGTCTTTTATGAGAAATTCATGAAGTAAATTAGCTTTAAAAACACATAAAAAAATAAATAAATTGCAGAGAATATAATACACAACAAGCACATTACACAATAGTGATGAAGAAGTTCACCCCTCCTGGGCTACGTCTCCTTGTACCAGCTTCAATGGCTTGGCCCTCTTTGATTAACTGAATTTTTTTTTTAATACAATCATTTATTGAGCTCTGATGTCTATCAATCCTGATCCAATGGCTCTGGGACACCCCTAATACCCCTGTTTTGGTTCTGAATGAGTCAAATTCTAACTCTCTGGGCAAACGTTATGCCTCTTTCAATTTTCCCACTATTTTATCTCCTAAACTAGCTAACTTTAGCTAGAATTGGCCGTTTTCGACAATTTCGGAGGTCCACCATGTTAATTACAATTAGTGCTAAGTGGGTTTAGCACACTTAATGCACTAATCCTGTGCTTATCTTAATCTGAAATTAAATTATGATTTAGCGCCTTAACAACATGGATTAGGTTAATAAACATGGTTTTAAAACTTTAAACCCATGCTAAAGTCGAAGCTCCCATCGTGGTTGTGGGTAGTTGTCGCGTGGACTGGGGTTGGCCCTCTTTTGCCCCACCTTAACACATAATGTAATTCAAATGTAAATCGACTTCCATACATGGTAATAACTAACCGGTAGCGAAGTTGGTATGTGTTGCACGTGTTGTGGGGGAGTTTTCGGAGTCGAACCCCGGAACCTCCATAAAAATTTTGACCAAAAATATACCACTCCTTTCGACCTTGGGGGGGGCACGTGGTGGCCTTCGGGCTTGTCACGTGTCCTTACCTAATTGGTCCTCCAACATCCAATCACATTGCAACAAATCACCAACCTCATCAATCAACCCCGAAATAACACTTGTCAGTAGCTCATAGGAACAATTGGAGGAATATTCCAAGGAATATTATTTTTGCTAACTGGGCTGCCCAGTCATCATCTTGTCAATTCTGCACAAATTTTAGCTGTTTATAAAAATGGACAACAATCTCTAACTTTGACACACAGAGTCGGTTTTCGATGAAACGAAGTGCGCCAGATTCAGGGCAATGAGCACTTCGTGGTCGTTCTTGTTTCGAGTGATTATGAGAACTTCCATTTTTTAGCAAATTTTTTCCCCCAATTCATTTTTTGATCACTCCTTCCCACTAAAAGGCTTTTGGACCACCAAAAGCTGGTTATCTCATGAGAGTTTAATCCTCTTCACTTTTCCAAGTTCTATCGACTTGATTCTACTTGGGAAAATCTTCATGAAAGAACTTTGGTTCCTTGACATGCCTACTCTTGAAAATGGCTTGTTACTTCAACCAATGTCCTCCTTTCTCTGCTGACCCTTTTTGGCTTCTTGCTGACTAATGAAAAACATCTCGTTGTAACAAAGCGATTTCTCTGTGCTTTCGTGAGAGAAAACTTGATCAGAAGATGAATTAGGGGAAATTTTTTCTAAAAAATTAAATTGCTTAGATTTATTCAAAACCAAAACAACCACAAAGTGCTCGTCGTCCTGAATTCGGTGCACTTCGTTTCATCAAAATCCGACTCCTTATGTGAAAGTTAGAGCTTGTTGTCCGTTTTTACAAACAACTAAAAATTTGTACAGAATTGACAAGATGATGACTAGGCAGCCCAATCAGCAAAAATAATATTCCAAGGAATATTCCTTGGAATATTCTTAGAACATTCCTCTAGTTCGTCCTATGATCTGCCAACAAGTTTCATTTCGGGATTGGTTGATGAGGTTGGTGATTTGTTGCAATGTGTTTGGATGTTGGAGGAAAAATTAGGTGAGAACACGTGGCAATCCCAGAGGCCACCACATGCCCCCCCAAGGTTGAAAGGAGTGGTGTATTTTTGGTCAAAATTTTTATGGAGGCACATGGGTTTGACCCCACAACCCCCCCCACAACACGTGCAACACATACCAACTCTGTTGCCGGTTAGTTCTTACCATGTATGGCAGTTGATTTACATTTGAATTACATTATGTGTTAAGGCGGGGTAAAAGAGGGGCCAAACCCAGTCCACGTGACCACTTCCCATGACCACGACGGGAGCTTCAACTTAAGCATGGGTTTCAAGTTTTAAAACTATGTTTATTAACCTAATCCAGGTAGTTAAGGCACTAAACCATAATTTAGTTTCAGATTAGAGAAGCACGAGATTAGTGCATTAAGCACACTTATTTAAAACGCTAACCCCACTTAGCGCTAATTGTAATTAACATGGAAGACCTCCGAAATTGGGGGAAAATGTCAATTCCAGCTACAGTTAGCTAGTTAGGGGCTAAAATAGTGGAAAAATTGAAAGAGGCATAAATTTTTCCCGGAATCAGAATTCGACTTAGTCAGAATGAAAACAAGGGTATTGGGGGTGTCCCAGAGCCATTGGAGTAGGTTTGAGAGCCATTAGAGCTCAGGAAATGACTATATTCAAATGTTTGATGAGTTAATCAAAGAGGTCCAAGCCATTGAATCTAGTCCAAGGAGACATAGCCCAGGAGGGGTGAACTCCTCCATTACTACTATGTAATGTGCTTGCTATGTATTATATTATCCGAAATTTACTTGATGTTTACGTGTTTTTAAAGCTAAGTTACTTCATGAATTTCTCATAAAAGACACACAAATTTGACACATAAACCCTCTCATAAACTTTCTATTTGACACAATCCTTTAGCACTTTTCTTTTATACTGATGAGGAAGCTAGCACAACAAAACTAGGTTGCCCTATTCAGATCAAGTTGGTATCAGAGAATAGTTCAACTCATTTTAGCCCAAGTTTATCTCAGGGTTTGCCAAGGTTAGCTAGAAAATTAGCTATTGGTTTTGTATTTGTGCAAGGCGAATTTAAATGTGTTCAAGTTTATGTGTGTAAGCTAAAGAGAGGAGAAGGTCAAGATTGAGGACCCATCTCTCAAATCAAAACAAAGAAGATTTTTTTATGCATTACAAGTGTGGAGATGGAAGCTTCATCCAACACTGTTTCTAATCAATCTTCCTTAGCAAGACTCTTTGATGAAGAGATGTTGCAGAAGCTCTTCATCATAAGATATATTGTGAAATAGATGGTTGAAGATAGGAAGGAGAGTAGTAGGCTTCAAGAGTAGTTGATGGCACTGAAGGAGGAGAAGCAAGAGCGTTTTGAAAAGATGTATGAGATGGAGACTCAGCTCCATATTGCAAATGAAACCTTAGTAAATATGCATGAGATGGAGACTTAGCTCCATATTCCAAATGAAAACCTAGCCAAGTATGTGCATGAAAATGAGGTATGAAAATCAAGTTTATCTTCAATTTCCTCTCAAGATGAATGTTTTGGTGTTTTTGAAAGACACACTAGAGGAATAGGGTCCAAATTGTTAAGGTAAAGGGTTAGGAAAACATGCACAAGGAATTATAAACCCTATTGTTGTTGAGGGAAGGTAGGTACAGGGGTCTAGGTTTTGGTGAACAAGATGATGTAGAGCTCTCAAAAACTATGGAGACTTTTGGAAATGTTTCAAGAAAGGCTTCCATTACATATTCACTACCTCAAGATTGTGTTTGTGGAGAATACAACAGGTTTACACCCACTGTTGAAGAGATTTATTTTAGCCATGCAAGTAGTGGGTATGGACAAAAAGAAGATGGAGAATGATCCAAAGCCAAGGAGGCACATGAAGGTGTTCCAAGAAATACTTTCATTACATGTTCATTACGTCAAGCTTGTGAAGTTTGCGTTCATGAGGAATGCAAAAGTTTTACACCCAATTTGTAAGAATATGCTCATAAGCGTGCAACTAATGGAAATGACAAACACAAGGATGTTGAAATCTCTAAAGCCATTGAAGCCATTTTTGGTATTCCAGAGAGAGCCATTACCTCATCAAATTCACCTCCTCAATAAGGCAACAAAGGTGAATGTGCAAGGTATAAATATGCCTTTAATAAAGTTTCTTCTAATTATGATAAACATGGAAAATACTCACATAATATTTAGAGAAAATTTACATGTTCCTTTTGTGGTTTGAATAACCATACCATTTCAAGGTGTTGGAAGAAGATATCCATACACGGGAAACATTCAAAACAAATGAGACAGAAAGCCAAAGGTCCAATGGACAAGGCAAACCATGTTGAAAAGAAGATTCAATTATTTTGCACTCATTGCCATAAGCAGGGTCATATTGTTGACAATTGTCGGACTTTGTATCCAACAAGTCATCCACGACATTTCAAGAAGGTGGATAGAGATTTTGACATGAATGGAA